>CM077151.1:126782993-127246276 GCA_039583875.1 Platanthera guangdongensis | reverse complement strand
TTCTTTTTGTACTTAAGCAGGAGGAGGCCTTCTAATGTTTCTGGATGTTTCTCCTTTCGTCTTAGACTTACTTTTGTAGCTTCTGGACATTCGGTAGTATGTTTCCCATGTTTCCATTCCTGCATCCATAGCAAACTATTTTATTTAGTAGGGATTTATCATACCTTAGCTTATCAGCTTTTTAAGATCTTCTCCTGAAATCCTTCCTTGCCATCTTATAGAATATCTTAGCCAAGATACTCAATAGATCTTCATTGTCTGGAGTGGCTTCTACTTCTTCACTTGCTTTAAAGAAATGCTTTGCTCTTTCCTTCCCGATGATGAAGTAGTCCTTTGCTCAACTTCTCTGGTCTTGACGAGCTGCGCATAAGACTTGAGCATGCCCGACAAGGCTTTAGTAGAGATATCATTTAATCTTCTGGCTTCCTTGATTGGCCAGATCCTGGAGTGTCATGTGCTAGGGAAGCATATAAGGATTTTGTCATTTATCTCTGTTAAAGAGTTGTCCTTGTTTAGAGTTTTCAGCTCATTAATTATGAGTTGAGTCTGTGTACATGTCTGGAACTGATTCTGACTATTCCTTCTTGAATTTTTCATACTGAGAGATCAAGTGTGATCTCCTATCCCCTTTTCATCAGCAAATCCTGCTACCATAGCATTCAGTGAGTCTTAAATGGCCTTTGCTGAAGTACATTCAGCAACCTTCTAGAATTTTCATCAAACATGGTTTGGGCTAGAATATTCAATTCTTCAGCATCAACAATCTTAGCCTTCTTTATGTTTCAGTCCACTCAGGTGTGGAATAGCACTTGTGCTTGTAGTTGCCACTGGTAGTGGGGGACCTGTCAAAATAGAATTATATATGTCTTCATCAATGGAATTCATAGAAAGCCTAATCCTTGCCTTTCAAAGTGCAAATTTATTAATATTGCACACTGAAGGTCTGTTGTTTGAATACTTTTTATTTTGTGCCATGATTTGAAAGACAAACTAGAGTAGATAAGATCAATCAAAGATCTTTTTGTTCAAATGTTAGCATATACAACCAAGAAATCTTTTCCTCTAATACCAATGAAAGTGAGGGATTGAATTAACTAACTCTAGAGTGGGGTTGAATAGATTATTTTAAAATTTTAAATTAGTTTTTACAGCGGATTAAAATAGGTGATACATATATATAAATAGATAAAAAAGTTTCACAGTACAGAAAATAAAAAGTAAAGCACAAGCAGATGACACAAGGAGATTATAGTGGTTCCCCAATAAACCTAGATACATCCACTCTTCTACCACCCTAGTTGGAATCCACTATAGATTTTTGATCAGGTGCCCTGCCACCACAGGTTTTTGATCAGGTGCCCTGTCACCACAAGATCTATTTTCTAAGGGATATCTAGCAACCCTTTGAGCTTTTTATCAGGAGCCCAATAACCAAACCAAGTCTTTTGATTAGGTGACTTGTGAACCAAAGAGTTTAACTTTTGAAGGAAGTTATAACCCTATTCATAGTGGAATAAAATAAAAGATGTTGTCTTCTCTGTCTCAAATTTCTGAGAAAACTAGTGGATTTTTGTTTATGTTGTCAAAGCTCCCCCCTGAGTTATAGAAATCTGATCATGAGTGGATTCTTTGCTTAAGGGTGTAGCCTTCAAAGATGAAAACTTCTTCTTCCAGTAAATGATTCTGAGAGATTGAGCTTTTGGTCTCAGATTGAATATGTGTTGCTGAAGAAGGGCTTGAAGAAGATGATGATGAACAAGATGTTTCTTTGTCTTTGTCTCTTGTTTTCTGATTGCAGATTTTCTCTTTCTTCTTCTTGTTCTCTTAAATTTTTTTTCCTAGCAATCTTCTGAAAAAGTTTCTTTATATATTGATTGTTGATTCAAACCTATTGAATTTCAAATTACTTGAAATCTTCTGCATAATTTTTGTAGTTGAAACAGCTGATTTTTGTCTTCAATGTATTTCCCCAACTATCTCAGTAAAAATAGTAGAATAATAACTCTGTGAAATCCATAATTAATGCTGCCAGAAAATGGCTATATTCTAAGAATATTGAGAATTAATTATTAGAGTATTACTGTCTTAATATTTGTAATCAAAATGCTTTAGTCGATCTGAGAAACTGCAGAGAAGTTTAGTCGAACAGAACTTGGAAGGAGTTAGTTGATCTCAGCAAAGATTTCGTCAACCTGAACTCCATGTTCATCGAACTGATAATTCTCCTTTGTCGAGCTGAGGTCCAAGATCATCGAATAAAAAATATACTTGCCAATCTGAGCTCAAAGTTCGTCGAACTGAGAAGGCACACCATCCAGCTGAGATTCTGAGGAAGGATAAGAGTTCGTCAACCTCAGCTAGACTTTCGTTGAGCTCAACTGAGAGAAGGAACTCTGCGTTCGTTGATCTGAGATTGACGATGGTCGAGCTGAGTTCACCTATTGTCGAACACCTTTTCTGTAAATTTAAACTACCTTTTCTCTAAATTCTTCTGTCTCTGAGGTCTTCTGAAGGTAGGTTTTCAACAATCTAACCTAATATTATTGACCTTAACCCTGGAACTAACTTATGACCCTAGACTATACATGTTGGGTCATTAATCCTAAAAGTAAAAATAGCCAAAATCACAAGTAGTGTTCTAACTGATATCTCTCGGGTCCGAGGAAGATCCGGAGCTGTATGAGGAGTACATAGTGTCGATGAGTACCACCGATGACATCCGGGATCATATCAGGGACGAGAAGAGGCTAGATGCAAGGATGGAGCCGATGTTTAGCGCCTTGGAGGGAGGCATGGCAGGGGATTATTCTCTGAGAGATGTGTTATTATGCTTTAGAGGCTGAGTTTATCAGTTAGGAGGTCGAATTCGGAAGATATCATGACAGAGGCCTACTGTATCAGATATTCAGTGCACCCGGGGATCACGAAGATGGCAGCGGATTGGAAGAAGATGATGTATTGGTCTGGCATGATGAAGTATATTATAGTTATTGACGCATTGCGAGTCTTGCCAGCTCGTAAAGGCATAGTGCATGAGTCCTGCCAGATTATTGCATCCACTCCCGGTGCCGAAGTGGAAATTTGAGGACATAGCCATGGATATATACATGGGCTACCCCGATCCCAGGCGGGGAATGACTCGATTTGGGTGATCGTTGATAGATTGACGAAGATGGCTAGGTTTATCCAATCAGGAAGGATGCTGCGGTCGGTGATCTGGTGCGAAGATTTGTGGAGCAGTTTGTCTGCTACTATGGAGTGCCCAGGACGATCGTGTCAGATCGGGATGGAAGGTTTATGTCCAAAGAGTGGAGGTCAGTTTGTAACGTCCTGAATCGCACTAGGCCCCTCGTGCATGTTTTTCAGTCAGGAGAGCTGACTAGGGATCATGGGGAGTGCTGACAAATGGGCAGCACATGTGGACAGGAGGAGAAATCAGTCAAGCATATTTCACGGGTAGAGACACGAGCATGCCCCTACCCATGTGGGAGTGGCTAGCTCTCCAGTCGAATACTCGAGTATGTCCAGAGAAGGACACGGGTAGTGACACGGGCATGTCACTACCCGTGTGAAGTGACACGCGTAGAGCCACGGTGTGTGTCCCTACCCGTGTGCGTGAGTTGAACTCGACACAGCGTGTCGAGATCGACGAACTGCGTGTCGAGATCGATGAATTATATGAAATGAGTAGAGACACGGGCGTGTCCCTACCCTTGTGTCGTTGTGTCGAGTTGAACTCGACGAGGCGTGTCGAGATCGACGAATTGTATGACACGGGTAGAGACACGGGCGTGTACCTACCTGTGTGCCGTTGTGTCGAGTTGAGTTCGTCGAAAGGTATCCCGAGAAGGACACGGTCGGGGAACATGGTCGTGTCATGTTGACACGGGACGAGACACGGGCATGTCCCTACCCGTGTCGAGTGTTGATCCAACGCTGAAACCGTCGTTGCCTCTTCGCCCAAAGCAGGACACGGGTAAGGACACGGGCGTGTCTCTACCCATGTCAATTTTCATATATAGGGGAAGTGAAAACCCTATCCGTTTTCATGCTCATTTCATCCCCTATTTCCTGAGAGAAACTTCTATAGAGAAGGAAACTGCTGGAGAAAGTTTTGGAGGAGAAGATCTGTCGTCGCCATGAAGGAGAAGATGCCGCAAGAAGAGATACACGATCCATGTCCGGAAATAGTGGAAACGCGGGAAATGAGGTGAGCTTCCACCCTCTCCCTTGGTGCTAGATCTGTAGTTACCTAGGTGAGATGTCGACTCATTAGAATCTAGACTTGCGAGATGGTGATTTCTCTAGAAAGAGGCTGTCCTAGGGCTTGTGCTGTAAGGCTAGTTGGGTCTTCAACCTCTCCAACCTTTTATGCGAGGATGGGGTATGGCTTTGTGAAGAGTAAAGGCCTCATGAGGGTGAATAAGGGTGGAGGAATTTCTGGAAGTGATTTTATAGGATCTACTTTAGGAGGAAGATGAACCGATGTCGTTCATTCCTCTTTAAGATGCGTGCAGAATCTGTGTTCTGCGCGCAGTAATTTGCTTGGCCATTTTCTGATGTGATGTGCAAGATCTGGACTTTTGACTAACCACAAAAGTTGAAGCTCTTGAAAATACCTTTCCAACGAGTGGTTGCACGTCTTCATGCGAAGTAAGTAGCCACAGGAAAGTCTGAACGAACATGACGTCCGATAAATCCTGCATGCAGAAATTGTGTTCTGTACGCAGCAGACTTCAAGGATGATTTCAAGTTTGATACTATTGAATCTGGGTTATGGTCTGAACATAAAAGTTGTAGCCCATGGAAAGACCTTTCCATCGAGGGGTTACACGTCTTCACCGGTTTCTTATAGCTTCAGGAATCTCCGATTGAAATTTATGTCCAGATGTATTCTACACTTAAATTCTGTTTTTTTATATAATATGAATTTGGATTCGGTGGAATTGATGTTGCAAATTAACTCGAGATTTTGGTGAACTATTTCATGTTAACCACCGTAGTGCTATGAATGATGAAGATTACTAATTGGATTTCATATAACTGAACAATGAAGCAAGCTTATTTAAACAAAGTGACTTGTTAGAAATTGGTAGACTATTATTTATGTGCATTATGTTATATTATGTTGAAATCATTTGGAATGACATATAGAAAGATAATCTATGGCCATGAGTATATTTGAGGGTTGGAATGAAATTTAGTAGTCCAATACTTAGAACATAGTCTCCCTACGGGTAGTATTGTGGAGGGATGTAAGTGCGGTGTTGACTGTCACTAGTTGGGTTAGTGTTGAGATGAAGTATAGATGGATGGTTGGGCTGCGTCCTCGTGCTTACTTCCGAGGCCCCATCCATACCACAGTGATGTGGAATTTGCATGCGGTGTGAGTCGACACGTGGTGTCGTAATCCTCGGTTAAGGATAGTGTGACAGGTCTATGGGCTCGTCGATCGTCACACCGATGGCAGTTGACAGTTAGACTTTTGGCGGTTGGGCTGTGTCCCCGGTGTTCACGTCCTGAGGCCCCTTCCGTGCCAAGTGAACAGTTGGGCTGTGTCCTCGTGCTTTCTTACGAAGCCCTTCCAGGTCACACCAGGCCAGTTCGGGCTGTGTTCTCAGTGCACATCTACCCGAGACCATGCTAGGCCATAGTACGCATGGGATCCGCTGTTGTGTTCTTAGCGTTGAGGCATACGGAGGCCTAGGTAAAGTAGTGTGGATACCCGCCTAGTAGTAGATATGCCTGCTTTACTGTCACCGCCTGGCCACGATGGTTGATTCCTGAGAGGTTAGCTAGCTGCTCGAATAATTGGAACTACTTGTATATGTTAACATAGCGTTTGCATGGTGTGATCATGGGTGAGTCATTGCATAGCATACATACCATTACATAGCATTGCACAACAAGATCCTCATCGTATAAGTTTGTATGGGCACTCTTATACGATGAGTTACTTTATGTAACCTAATCCTTAACTTACAAGCTTGTATGGGCATCCTTATAAGTTAAGTTACTTTCCTGTTGGAGATACATGCACTTGATAGTTTGTTATTGTTTATGTATAACTGCTAGAATAAAATGCTATTAATCTTATTATACCGTTACCACCTGCTTGTACCTGTTACACTATTTATCATACTTGTACTCTTGCTCTTTTCACCGCCCGGTGCCGAGGAGTCGCCGGGGGAGCGGATGTGAAGCCACTTAGTCTTTTCAACTAACGGTTGCTACGTCTTCCTTTTTAGAAGGTCACACCGCAGGTAGAGCAGCCGCAGACCATGCAGCAGGGCAGCCAGGCCAGGACAACAGGGCCTGAAGTGATGGTGTCGTCGTTACCATCTATTACGGATGTGAGTGTTATGAGATTCTGATGTAGCCCGTTTGGGCAACTTTTATAGCTGTACTCTGATATTGCAGAAGAATGTTTTAGCTTCTCTCTTTCGTTGTATTTGGACGATATACTTGGTGTGGATTTGACTTCTCTTCTCTCTTGTTTATATTATGGTTGGGTTGGCGTGTATATAATGATATTGATTGTAGCCGTCAGAATAGACTTCTTGTGGTACAGGTTAGCCCGTGTGCTAATGCTACCGCAGGGCGTTGTTCTGGGCATAAGACCCCCCTCGTGCCGTGTTTTGGGATCCGGGAGGGGGGGGGGGTCTTACAAATGGTATCAGTTTGCCACGATCCTCAACTAAAGAAGTTATTCAACAATGGTACCACCCCCGTTTGATTAGTCAGTTTGCGGACAAACTGACTTAGCGGAAGCAGTGGTGTGCCCATATGTAATTCACACTAAGTTGTCCAACATTGACCTCAAGATTAGCCAATCTGACCATACGTTTGTGTTTTACGTGTAGATTCCAGTACACGCTGAGCCGATGGGGGAACTCCTGCCCCTTCCATACCCACTCAGTTTCTACAATCCGAGTTGGGGCAGACACTCACCGCCATCCTGGATGCCTTTACGGCGCAGCAGTCTCCAGTTCAAGAACACGCTCCGGCTCTAACTAGCTGAGCACACTTCGGGCTCTCTCTCCTCCGCCTACCTTAGACGGAGTCGACGTATGCACGGAGGAATGGCTTGACACGGTCCAAGAGCTATTGGCGGGGATCCCGTTGCCCGGCCAACATGGTTGTATCTTTGGCGGTGTCCGTCTTGGATCTACATGCTAAGAGGTGGTGGAATTCACTCATGGGCTCCACGTTCCAAGGACGAGTGTATACCGAGATAAGTTGGAGCGAGTTCTTGGGTGTCTTCTTGGAGCACTTCATTCCTACATCGGCTCGAGACGAGATCGAGCAGAGGTTTCTACTACTGAAGCAGGGATCAAAATCGGTTACAGAATACCAGCGAGAGTTCAAGCATCTCGCAAGGTTCGCAGACTCATATGACCTGGATGATAGAGGATATGCCAAGCATTTCTACAAAGGGCTGCGAGATCCCCTAAGGCAGGCTCTTTTGTTTATAGCAGACGCTAGCTTGGTGGAGATTATCGACATGGCAAAGAGATTCGAGGCGGATCACTTGAGTAGTGGTAAGAGGCCTGCGGAAGATGTGTGATGAAAGCTGGTCCAAGCAATAGAAGGAGGTGGGACTTCAGAGGAGGAAGAGGACATCAAAGAGGTGGAGGACATTTCCACCGAGACTTTAGTGTGGAGCATCCGGTTCCGTAGCCATGTGCGTTGCCTCCACCGCCTCAACCCCAACAATTTCAGCAACATAAAGGGCGTCATGGTCTAGTGTGTTTTGAATGCAACCAGTCGGGCCACATTCGACGTTTCTGCCCCGCGGTTGTATGGGAATGTCCCTCCTGCTCCGCCTCCGGCAGCTCTGCGGGGGCATGGTTATATGCGTGGTCGAGGACGAGGACCGCGAGGAGGAAACCACGGCCCTGCTCAGGATCAAGTGTACGTGCTAGACATGGCGCAAGAACGGAATCCCCAAGATGTGATTGCAGGTATGATTTAAGTAATTATCACGTTTTTCTTTTTTAAAAACTTAAAGTTGCTTGAGACATACTAGACACCTAGCAATAAGTTTTGGTTATTGGTACTTAGTCACCGTGATAGTTGGCGGGAAGACGGCCTATGCGCTGTTCGATACCGGTGCCTCGCACTACTTTGTGTCTGAGGATTTCATTAAGGATATGGAGGGCGTACAATACTTTACTGGTATAGCCGGCGACTGCGTCTTTCGGATAGCTCGGAGATGATTGCAACCACTAAGTGCGAGTTCGAGATATTCATTGAAGGAAAGGCCTTTGAGACACCTACCACGGTCTTGAGAATGTCAGAGTTTGACATCATTTTGGGCATGGCGTGGTTGGACTAGCACTTTGCAAGGATTGACTGTGCAGAGAAACGAATCTACTTGAGACATGGGAACTCCGATGTCATCTTCAAAGGTATTAGCTTCGCACCTCGCATGTTGCTATCTTGAGTTCAGACAGTAAAAGCCATATGAAGGGGGATGAAGTCTTCATGATCTGGTTCGAGTTGAAGGAGATAGCATTGGATATAAAAGACGTATGGGTAGTGTCGGACTTCCCCAAGTATTTCCTGAGAAACTGCAAGGATTACCCCCGCATAGAGAGGTTAACTTCCAGATTAATCTAGTACCGGGTGCCAAGCCGGTATCCAAGGCCCCTTACCGAATGGCCCGAAGGAACTCGTGGAGTTTAGAGTTCAACTGCAAGAACTGGTGGAGTTAGGGTTCGTTCGCCCCAGTTCATCATCCTGGGGAGCCCCTGTATTGTCCGTGAAGAAGAAGGATGGAACCCTGCATTTGTGCATAGGCTATCGGGAACTCAATCGGATGACAGTGCGGAACACTTATCCACTACCTCGGATCGACGAGTTGTTCGATAAACTAGTGGGAGCGCATTGGTTTTCTAAGCTGGACGTGCGCTCAGGGTATTAGCAGTTGAGAATACAAGAAGGTGACATCCAGAAAATGACCTTTAGTTCAAGATATGGACTGTACGAGTTCACGGTAATGCCGTTGGGCTCACAAATGCCCCTTCGGCCTTCATGAGCCTGATGAACAAGGTGTTTGAACCTTATTTGGATGTATTCATCATTGTTTTCATCGACGACATCTTGGTCTACTCAAAGATGGAGGAGGAGCATGTTTAGCACTTGACCTTGGTATTGAAGAAATTAAAAGAGCACGCCTTGTTCGCCAAGTTCAACAAGTTCGAATTTTTGCTTAAAGAGGTTGCTTTCTTGGGGCATGTGATCAGTGGAGCAGGACTAGCGGTGGATTCTGCTAAGGTGCGTACCATGAAGGAGTGGTCGCCTTTGAAGTCGGCGGCCGATGTGAGGAGTTTCCTTGGACTTGACGGGTACTACCGCAAGTTCGTAAAAGGATTTTCAAAGATTGCACTTCCTCTTACTTCATTGATGAAAAAAGGTGTGCCATTTGAGTGGACACCCTAATGTGAAGCGGCGTTCTAGGAGCTGAAGGATAGACTTACCTCTGCCCCCATCCTTGCACTTCCGTCTGGGAAAGAAGGATTTCAAGTTTACACTGACGCATCATATCAAGGGATGGGAGCGGTGACGATGCAGCACGAACACGTGATTGTCTATGCTTCAAGACAGTTGAAGAAGCATGAAATCAATTACCGGTTCATGATTTGGAATTAGGAGCAGTGGTGTTCGCCTTAAAGGTTTGGAGGCATTATCTATACGACGTCCATTACGTGATCTTTTCAGACCACAGAAACTTGAAGTACGTTCATACTCAGAAGGAGTTGAACCGAGGCAACGGCGGTGGTTAGAATTTCTATGCGACTATGAGTTCACCATGAACTACCACCCTGGAAAGGTGAACTCGGTGGACGATGCATTGTGTAGAAAGGTACCAGGTTCTAGCCCAGAGTCTCGGTTGATGAGTATGGAGTTGGCTTGGATGATTGAGGAGATGGATATTACGTTGATATTTAAGGCTCCTTCGGCAGAGTATACAGAGTACTTGGCAAGCATGAGCATAGTTTGTGATATCTGGGACCAAATCAGAGTGGATCAAGGAATGGATGTGGCTCTGGCCCGACAATCAAGTTAATCGAAGATGGGAATACGAATGAGTATACGCTAAAAGACAGCCTCGTTTATTTTCATGGCCGGCTGTACATTCCAAAGGCGTTAAAATTCAGGAGGATATCTTGAGAGAGGCTCATTGCTCTCAATATTCAATGCACCCGAGCACTGCTAAGATATATGCTGGCCTATGAAATACCATGTGTTGGCCGGGAATGAAAAAGGATGTGCGATATTTTGTTACACATTGCGAAGCTTGACAAAGGGTGAAGGCAGAATGCAAGAGTCCCGGTTTTTGCAATAATCGTTGCCCATCCTCGAGTGGATGTTTGAGGATATCTCCATAGACTTTGTCCATGGGTTACCTCGCTCACGCTCAGGAAATGATTCGGTGTGGGTGATAGTTGATCGCCTGACGAAAGTAGCCTGGTTTATCCCAATGAAGAAAGAAGCTCATGTGGATGTCCTAGTACGCCTCTTTGTGGAGCAATTCGTACGGAATCATGGCGTGCCTAAGACGATCGAGTTTGATCGTGATGGTTGGCTTACCTCCAAGGAGTGGAAAGCGGTACATGCGTATTTGGGCTCGCGCCTTACCTTCTGCACCGCGTTTCATCCTCAGACGGACGGGCAATCTGAAAGGACCACCCGGACATTGGAAGATTTGTTGAGATTATGTGTGTTGGATAAAGGTGAGCCGTGGGAAAGACTCTTACCGTTGGTAGAATTCTCCTACAACAACAACAACCGGGCTAGTATCGGCATGGCTCCTCATGAAGCTCTTTATGGAAGAAGGTGTAGAACCCCCTTGTCTTGGGTGCAAGATGAAGACCCGAAGGCTTTGGGTGTTGAATATATTGACGATACTGATGCGGCGGTTAGACTGATAAGGGATCGCATGTTCGAGGCTCAAAGTCGGTAGGCAAAGTATTATAATGCAAGGCACCGGATGGTGGAGTTTCAAGTGGGTGATAAGGTGTTCTAAAAATCCGACCAATGCATGGAGTATCACATGTACGTGGTGTGAAAAAGCTCAGCCCAAGGTATGTTGGTCCTTATACTATATTGGAAAGGATTGGCCCATTGGCCTATCGTTTGGAGTTACCGTCCGAGCTAGAGAACCTCCACGACGTGTTCCATGTGTCGTCGCTTCGGAAGGCACTGTTGTAGCCCGATCAATACACCCCACAACTGATGGTGATGTGGCGTCGGATAGGTCTGTGTGACTAGAACCGGTGCAGATCGTAGATAACGAGACAAGAATATTGCGCCGCAAAAGTGTTCCCTTGGTGAAGGTGCTATGAACTAATCATGGGAAGGAGGAATATACATGGGAGCTGATGGATTTGATGCAAAAACACTACCCGGAGTTGTTTGCTCAAGGTAATTTTATTTAAAAGCATATTATATTTTCTGTTATGCTTTTCTCCCCATAGCCTAAGCATGATTTCGGGGACGAAATCTTTTATTTTGTTTATAGGATTTATAACGTCCCGAATCGCACTAGGCCCCTCGTGCGTGTTTTTGAGTTAGGAGAGCTGACTAGGGTTCATGGGGAGTGCTGACAACTGGGGAACACATGTGGACAGGAGGAGAAATCAGTCAAGCATAGTACACGGGTAGAGACACGGGCGTGTCCCTACCCATGTTGGAGTGGCCAGCTCTCGAGTCGAAGACTCGAGTATGTCCGGAGAAGGACACGGGTAGTGATACGGGCGTGTCACTACCCGTATGAAGTGACACGGGTAGAGACACGGGCGTGTCCCTACCCGTGTGTGTGAGTTGAACTCGACACAGTGTGTCGAGATCGACGAACTGCGTGTCGAGATCGACGAATTGTATGACATGGGTAGAGACACGGGCTTGTCCCTACCCGTGTGTCGTTGTGTCGAGTTGAACTCGACGAGGCGTTTCTAGATTGACGAATTGTATGACAAGGGTAGAGACACGGGCGTGTCCATACCCGTGTGTCGTTGTGTCGAGTTGAGTTCGTCGAAAGGTATCCCGAGAAGGACACGGCCAGGGAACACGAACGTGTCATGTGGATACGGGTCGGGACACGGGCGTGTCCCCTACCCGTGTCGAGTGTTGAACTAACGCTGAAACCGTCGTTGATGCTTCGCCCGAAGCAGGACACGGGTACGGATACGGGCGTGTCTCTACCCGTGTCAATTTTCATATATAAGGGGAAGTGAAAACCCTAGCCGTTTCCATGCTCATTTCATCCCCTATTTCCTGAGAGAAACTTCTGTAGAGAAGGAAACTGCTGGAGAAAGTTTTGGAGGAGAAGATCCGCCGTCTCCATGAAGGAGAAGATGCCGCCAAGAAGAGTTACACGATCCATGGCCGGAAATAGTGGAAATGCCGGAAATGAGGTGAGCTTCCTCCCGTCTCCCTTGGTGCTAGATCTGTAGTTACGTAGGCGAGATGTCGACTCAAAAGAGTCTAGACTTGCGAGATGGTGATTTCTCTAGGAAGAGGTTGTCCTAGGGCTTGTGCTCTAAGGCTAGTTGTGTCTTCAACCTCTCCAACCTTCTATGCGAAGATGGGGGATGGCTTCGTGAAGAGTAAAGGCCTCATGAGTGTGAATACTGGTGGAGGAATTTCTGGAGGTGATTTTGGAGGATCGACTTGAGGAGGAAGATGAACCGATGTCGTTCATTCCTCTTTAAGATGCATGCAGAATCTGTGTTTTGCGCGCAATAATCTTCTTGGCCATTTTCTGATGTAATATTGCCAGATCTGGGCTTTCGACTAAACACGAAAGTTGAAGCCCTTGAAAATTCCTTTCCAACGAGTGGTTGCATATCTTCATGAGAAGTACGTATCCACAGGAAAGTCTGAATGAACATGACGTCCGATAAATCGTGCATGCAGAAATTGTGTTTTGTACACAGCGGACTTCAAGGCTGATTTCAAGTTTGATACTATTAAATCTGGGTTGTGGTCTGAACATAAAAGTTGTAGCACATGGAAATACCTTTCCATCGAGGGGTTACATGTCTTCACCGGTTTCCTGTAGCTTCAGGTATCTGCGGTTGAAGTTGCTATCCAGATTTATTCTTCACTTAAATTCTGGGTTTTTATACAATATGAATTTCGATTCGGTGGAATTGATGTTGCAAATTAACTCGAGATTTTGGTGAACTACTTTTATGTTAACCACTGTAGTGCTATGAATAATGAAGATTACTAATTGGATTTCATATAGCTGAACTGTGAAGCAAGTTTATTTAAACAAGGCGACTTGTTAGAAATTGGTAGACTATTATTTATGCGTATTATGTTATATTATGTTGAAATCATTTGGATTGACATATAGAAAGATAAACTATGACCATGAGTATATTTGAGGGTTGGAATGAAATTTAGTAGTCCAATACTTAGAGTGTAGTCTCCCCATGGGTAGTATTGTGGAGGGATGTAAGTGCTGTGTTGACCGTCACTAGTTGGGTTAGTGTTGAGATGAAGTATAGATGGATGGTTGGGTTGTGTCCTCATGCTTACTTCTGAGGCCCCTTCCATACCATGGTGATGTGGAATTTGCATGCGGTTTGAGTCGACATGCGGTGTCGTAATCCTGGGTTAAGGATAGTGTGGCAGGTCTATGGGCTCGCCGATCGTCACACCGACGGAAGTTGTCATTTAGACTTGGGGCGGTTGGGCTGTTTCCCCGGTGTTCATATCCGAGGCCCCTTCCGTGCCAAGTGAACGGTTGGGTTGTGTCCACGTGCTTTCTTTCGAGGCCCCTTTTGAGTCACACCAGGCCAGTTCGGGTTGTGTTCTTAGTGCACAACTACGCGAGACCCCGCTAGGCCATAGTACGCATGGGCTCCGCTGTTGTGTTCTTAGCGTTGAGGCGTACGGAGGCCTAGGTGAAGTAGTGTGGATACCTGCCTAGTAGTAGAGATGTCCGCTCTACTGTCACCGCCTGGCCACGACAGTTGATGTCTGAGAGGTTAGCTACCTGCTTTAATAGTGGAAACTACTAGTCTATGTTGACATAACGTTTGCATGGTGTGATCATTGGTAAGTCATTGCGTAGCATACATACCATTACATAGCATTGCACAACAAGATACTCATCGTATAAGTTTGTATGGGCACTCTTATACGATGATTTACTTTTATGAAACCTGATCCTTAACCTATAAGCTTATATGGGCATCCTTATAAGTTAAGTTACTTTCCTGTTGTAGATACATGTAATTGATAGTTTGTTATTGTTTATGTAGAACTGCTAGAATAAAATGTTATTAATCTTATTGTACCATTACCACCTGCTTGTACCTGTTACACTATTTATCATACTTGTACTCTTGCTCTTTTCTCCGCCCGGTGCCGAGGAGTCGTCGGGGGTGCAGATGTGAAGCCACATAGTCTTTTCGACTAACGGTTGCTACGTCTTCCTTTTTAGGAGGCCACCCCGCAGGTAGAGAAGTCGCAGACTATGCAGCAGGGCAGCCAGGCCAGGACGACAGGGCCTGAAGTGACGGTGTCGTCATTACCGTCAGTTACGGATGTGAGTGTTATGAGATTATGATGTAGCCCGTTTGGGTAACTTTTATAGTTGTACTATGATATTGCAGAAGCATGTTTTAGCTTCTCTCTTTTGTTGTATTTGGACTATATACTTGGTGTGGATTTGACTTCTCTTCTCTCTTGTTTATATTATGGTTTGGTTGGCTTGTATATAATGATATTGATTGTTGCCGGCAGAATAGGTGTCTTGTGGTACATGTTAACCCATGTGCTAATGCTACAGTAGGGTGGCTGTTCTGGGCATAAGACCCCCCTTTGTGTCGTGTTTTGGGATCCAGTGTAACACCCCAAACTCGATTTGGGTTCAGGCATGGGTGACACGGCCTGGGACATAGGAGTGTCCCAAGGCGTGTCGTGCTTGGGATGTGTCAGGTCGTGCGGTCGACGAATTTTGCTCGACGATTGTCGAGTGTCAAGTGTTGAGTGAGGACACGGCCTGTGACACGGGCGTGCCATAGGGCGTGTCAATGTGGTCGATGCACTCAGCCTGACGTTTTGAGCCAGGGCATGTTTGTGGGACACGGGTGTGTCCAGGTGCACACGGCCTGGAACACGGGCGTGTCCCAGGGCCTTTTGAGTCTCGGGTGATTTTGAGATTGTGCAGCCTGATGAACACGGCCATAGACACGGGCGTGTCTGAAGGTGTGTCAGGGGACACGCCCCATGACACGGGCGTGTCACACGGCCATGTACTGGTTGGCCTTAAGTCGGTTGGGTACCTCTTAGGGGACACGGCCTGTGACACGGGCGTGTCACAGGGCATGTTAGGCCGTGTTCATGCTTTTCTGGACAATTCTGAGACGTTTGATTCCCTCTTTCTGGATCCAATGGATAGGCTCTGGCCAGGTGTTGCTAAGGCCGGGGAAAAGGGGATTTAACCCTTCCTCTTCATTATCTTCTTCTTCTCATTTCAAGAGAGAGCAAAAAGAGGGTAGTGCAGGGGAAGGAAGGAGGAAGAGAAAACCAGCTGCTGGAGGAGCTGCGGAGTGCGGATCGAAGATCCGAGAGCGGATTCTTGAAGGCTAAGCCGAGGCGGTGACTACCATCCGGCTACTTCATGGTGCCGAAGCGATCTTCACGGGTAACGATCTCCTTCTTGGACATCGAAGTCCTTTCTTTATGCATATGCGTGGAATCCTCCACCAAAAGGTGGATCCGTGAAGTGATTCTTTTGTTGAGTCTGCATCTAGAGCCGGAATTATGGAGTACGACATAGGCATGCTGTGTGAAGCCCATCTGGACCGTTAGTCTGGATTGGTGATGATCATGGGTAAACCGGAGGAGACTCCGTGGATTTGCAAAAATGCTATGTGCTTTGTGATTGAATGCTATGTGTGGATGGTATGCTCATGCGTGGGCTAGCCAAGTATATGATCTTGGATGCCTTGCGAAGCTCCTTGTGGTTTTCTATGCGAGAGAGGGAAGCTGCGGCTACCCAGGAAGGGAAGTCCGACCCGCGTCACGGTGCGCCAGTGACGATGTGAGCACGGGCAAGGCTAACCTATACCTGGGCATGGTGGAGAGATCGATTGGTGGCAGTGTTCGGGAGCGTGCGATAGCCAGACTTGCTACACCGAAATAAAAGCGGGTCGATCTGTTGGATGAATGCTCATGTTTGCCATGCGGTACGTACCTCTGCTTGGTTTGGGCGGAATGCAACCAGCATGCGTGTTGGGGTGACTAGGACCGGCCAGCCAACACGTTAATTACCGTGCGATTGGTGGTGTTACCACGGATTTCCGGTACACCGTAAGGTGCCCTGAGTGCACGAAGCGTCTGGCTGCGGTCGGCGTTTGTGATTTGATGTGTGTGATTGTGATTGTTAGCTATTATACTTGAAAATGCATAAAGGGAAGGAACCACTGCCCCGGGCATGGGGTAGGGTCGTTATAATTGGTCAGGTATAGCTGACCGTTACTTTGTTTGCCGCTCTTTGGTGGATGTCTACTTGCAGGTGATGCGGCTTTGAAATGAAATAAGCGGATTGAAAGCTTGCTGCCAAGGCCCTTGAAGGCCAAGTCAGTCGTGGTTGGATTTCATGTGTGGTCGGCCTGCGTGCCGATGTACGAACTTGTATATGTGTACAAAGAGCAACCTGTAAGGCCTTAAGGCCATGTGTGTGTGGGTTGTATACATTCCTGGTTTTGGATATGTAAATGTGAAATTTATGTATTAGTGGACATTCCTGGAGTTGAGTTCATGCACCTTAAATATGCTGCGCTAGAATGGATTGTGTTAAGGACACGAATAGAAGTTGATCACCACAAGTAATTCCGTCACTTGTCTGTGACCTACGGCGTAGGGCCCCGGCCGAACCCACCATTATATGCCATGTGATGAGTGGCGGCGTTACAAAGTGGTGTTAGAGCCAGGTTGAGATTGTTTGGGAGGAGAGAACAGAATTAAACTCACGAATGTCCACTAGGAATGTATTTCATGCACATGACGTGCGTGAGTGTAGTCAATGTATCAGTACTGTTATGATTTGAATTATTAATGGTGTTTTGTACATTGATAGGTGGCGAGGAGTGGAGATGGGCCGTCTGAGCCCCAACGGTCTGATGAGAGTGTAACACCGGTTGAAGCGCCTACGCCTCCTTTGGCGGAGACCATTCAGGTGGTGACGGAAACAGTGCTAGTTGTATTGCAAACACAACATGCAAGGCCTGCAGTTGTACCTGTTCGGTAAGAGCCTGTTGATGAGCAGTTGAAAAGCTTTATGGAATTTCATCCACCTACATTTGGCAGGGCGAATTCCACAACGCAGGTGGAAGATTGGCTTGCGAGAGTAAAACGAATCATGACTGCAATCAGGACGGTGGAGGAGCAGAAAGTGACTTTAGCCACTTTTCTGTTGGAAGGAGACACAAGATTATGATGGGATGAGATGGAGGTGCATTACTTGGCCGGTCGAGGGTTAGCGTAGGTTTCCATGGAAGAATTCTCCCGCTTGTTTTTAGCCAAGTACGTGCCAGTGTCCCAGCAGATTGCTATGGAGAATGAGTTTTAACGTCTGGTGCAGGGTGAGAGAGATATTGATACATACCTGCATGAATTTACCAGACTGGGGTGGTATGCGGGATCTACTTTTGCCGAATAAGCCCGAAAGACGAATCGATTTTATGAGGGCCTTCGAGATGAATTACGGTTGACACTTCCGAGTTCGGTGAGCCAAGGTTTCCAAGCGTTGGTAGAGACAACTCGTGCATTGGAGAAGGATATGAAGCGAGTGCACGAAATGAGGAGACTGGCGGTGGAGAAGCCAGAATTCAAAGTTCCGCAGTTGGAACAATTGTATTTTCAGAAATGAGAGAAGAAGAGATTCAAGCCTGCGGAACAAACCTCGTCGAATGTTTCATCAGAAGCAACGTATGGACAAAGGCGTGTGGAGACACGTACCTATTTTAAATGCGGAAAAATGGGGCATATAGCCTCTCACTGTCGAAGCGGACCTCCTAAAAGTGAGAAAACTACGGGTGCGTCTTTTGAAGATAAGGTTAAAGCAGTGGCCGAATCATCTGCATCCCGGACGCAGCCTCGATTGCATAATATGGAAGTACAAGAGCCGCAAAGTGCACTTGGTGAAATTCAACCTCGGGTTTTCAATTTGGCCTTTACAGAAGAGTTTAAACGCTATTTGCAAAATAATACGGATGAGCGGAAATAAGTGTGGCCCGTCATCTATGTGTATATGTGAATGTTATGTCTTTGTATCAGTGACATATGATATGTACATAGCGGGTTAGATGGATCTATGAATGTGTTGATATTGGTTTGCTTGTGCGATGGCTTGGGGTGAGACATGTTGCGGACTCTGAGCTCAAACCCGGCTCGCTTTTTTGCATGCTCGGATGCGGTGGGTGTAAGATTTTGTGATGTGTGACTGATTGACGTGAGCCAAATTTCGAGGACGAAATGCTTTGAAGGATGGGAGGATTGTAACACCCCTAACTCGATTTGGGTTCAGGCATGGGTGACACGGCCTGGGACACGAGCGTATCCCAGGGCGTGTCGTGCTTGGGATGTGTCAGGTCATGTGGTCGACGAATTTTGCTCGACGATTGTCGAGTGTCGAGTGTCGAGTGAGGACACGACTTGTGACATGGGCGTGTCACAGGGCGTGTCAATGTGGTTGACGAACTCAGCCCGATGTTTTAAGCCAGGGTGTGTTTGCGGGACACAGGTGTGTCCAGGTGCACACGGCCTGGAACACGGGCGTGTCCCAGGGCCATGTGAGTGTCAGGTGATTTTGAGGTTCTGCAGCCTGATGAACACGGCCGCAGACACAGGTGTGTCTGAAGGCTGTTAGGGGACACGGCCCATGACACGGGCGTGTCCCACGGCCGTGTACTGGTTGGCTTTAAGTCGGTTGACTGTCGCTTACAGGACACGGCCTGTGACACGGGCGTGTCACAGGGCGTGTCAGGCCGTGTTCATGCTTTTATGGATAATTCTGAGCCGTTTGATTCCCTCTTTTTGGATCCAATGGATAGGCTCTGGCCAGGTGTTGCTAAGGCCGGGGAAACGGGGATTTAACCCTTCCTCTTCATTATCTTCTTCTTCTTCTCATTTCAAGAGAGAGCAAGAAGAGGGGAGTGCAAGGGAAGGAAGGAGGAAGAGAAAACCAGCTGCTGGAGGAGCTGCGGAGTGCGGATCGAAGATCCGAGAGCGGATTCATGAAGGCTAAGCCGAGGCGGTGGCTGCCATCCGGCTACTTCATGGCTCTGAATCGATCTTCACAGATAACGATCTCCTTCTTGGACATAGAAGTCCTTTCTTTATGCATATGTGTGGAATCCTCCACCAAAAGGTGGATCCGTGAAGTGATTTTTTTGTTGAGTCTGCATCTAGAGCCAGAATTATAGAGTATGGCATATGCATGCTGTGTGAAGCCCATCTAGACCGTTAGTCTGGATTGGTGATGATCATGGGTAAACCGAAGGAGACTCCGTGGATTTGCAAAGATGCTATGTGCTTTGTGATTGAATGCTATGTGTGGATGGTATGCTCATGCGTGGGCTAGCCATGGATATGATCTTGGATGCTTTGCGAAGCTCCTTGTGGTTTGCTCTGCGAGAGCGGGAAGCTGCGGCTACGCATGAAGGGAAGGCCGACCCGCGTCACGGTGCGCTAGTGATGATGTGAGCACGGGCAAGGCTAACCTATACCTGGGCATGGTGGAGAGATCGATTGGTGGCAGTGTTCGGGAGCGTGTGATAGCCCGACTTGCTACACCGAAATAAAAGCGAGTCGATCTGTTGGATGAATGCTCATGTTTGCCATGCGGTACGTACCTCTGCTTGGTTTGGGCTGAATGCAACCAACATGCGTATTGGGGTGACTAGGACCGGCCAGCCAACACGTTAATTACCGTACGATTGGTGGTGTTACCACGGGTTTCCGGTACACCGTAAGGTGCCTTGAGGGCACGAAGCGTCTAGCTGCGGTCGGCGTTTGTGATTTGATGTGTGTGATTGTGATTGTTAGCTATTATACTTGCAAATGCATATAGGGAAGGAACGACTGCCCCGGGCATGGGGTAGGGTCGTTATAATTGGTCAGCTATAGCTGACCGTTACTTTGTTTGCCGCTCTTTGGTGGATGTCTACTTGTAGGTGCTGCGGCTTTGAAATGAAATAAGCGGATTGAAAGCTTGCTGCCAAGGCCCTTGAAGGCAAGTGAGTCGTGGTTGGATTTCATGTGTGGCCGGCCTGCGTGCCAATGTACGAACTTGTATATGTTTACAAAGAGCAACCTGTAAGGCCTTAAGGTCATGTGTGTGGGGGTTCTATACATTCCTGGTTATGGATATGTAAATGTGAAATTTATGTATTAGTAGACATTTTTGGAGTTGAGTTCATGCACCTTAAATATGCTGCGCTAGAATGGATTGGGTTAAGGACACAAATAGAAGTTGATCACCACAAGTAATTCCGTCACTTGTCTGTGACCTATGGCGTGGGGCCCCGGCCGGACCCACCGTTATATGCCATGTGACGAGTGGGGGCGTTACATCTGGGAGGGGGGGGGGGGTCTTACATAGTTCAGGCCTACCTAGGCTCATGTTTGACTTTTAACACGACTTTCCACCCTCAGACAGATGGGAAAACAGAGCGCACCAACAAGACATTTGAGAATCTTCTACGTCGATGCATTTTGGACCGCGGACAGACCTGGGAGTGACTATTATCCCTGATTGAGCCCTCTTACAAAAATAGTCATCAGTCTAGTATAGGCATGGCCACTTAAGAGGCATTGTACGGACGGGGATGCAGGATCCCGCTGTCTTGGATCCAGGATAAGGATTCGATTGGCACTTGGCTCGGAGTTCGTGGAGGACACAGATGCATATGTGAGGTTGTCTCAAGATAGGATGCTGGAGGCCCAAAGAAGATAGGCCAAATACTACGATGCACGACATCCTTAGGTGGAGTTCCAGGTGGGAGACCGGGTTTTCTTGAAGATACGGTTGATGCATGGAGTCTCACGGGTTCGCGTGTGGAATTAGCTCAGTCCGAGATACATGGGACCTTAAATGATCTTGGAGCGGATCGGCCCCTTGGCTTATAGGTTGGAGCTACCACCGAAGTTAGCGGAATTGCACGACATCTTCCACTTCTCTTCACTTTGGAGGGCTCTAATACGACCTGAGTAGCTGATATCCACTATAGATGGTCCAGTGTCTTCACATTGATTAGTCAGCATGGAGCCGGTTAGTATCGATGAAATAACGATGCGAGTCGTGTCGCACAAGAAGGACCCGCTAGTCAAGTTTCTATGGAGGAATCAAGGCAGGAAGAGCACACCTGGGAGCTGTTGGTTCTATTGATCCCAATATCCCAGATTTGTAAGAAGTCAAACGGGTCAATGACATACACACATAATGTATTTGATGTGTACTTTAGTTCATGCATGTAGGTATTCCATGATTGGACAAGTGAAGAAAAATGAGCTGGGCAGTAAACTCAAAATTTCGTCGAACTCAGCTTGATGATCGTCGAGCTCAACTCAGCATAAGCCTAAGAACTCAGGATACAAAATTCATCGAACATAGCTCGAAGTTCATCGTGCTCAGGTTATAGTTCATTGAGCTCAGCCCAATACTTGACAAGCTAAAGCAAGAGAAAAATTTACTGAGGCAAACACTGCTGAGACCGCTGAGAAGATCAAAGTTCATCGAGCTCAGGTTGCGGTTCGTCGAGCTCAGCTTAAAGCTTGTCAAGCTAAAGCCAGAAAATCTAAGGCAAAAGTGCTAAGACTGCTGAGAAGAAGGCATTGAGACTTCTGAGACTAATGAGACAACATGGAAGATATCATTGAGATAGCTGAAGACAACTGAGAAGTTAGCGTTAAGACCACTGAGATAGCTGAAAAGATGGAGTTGAGATAGCTGAGATAGCAAAGATAATATTGGCTAGAAACTTTCTAAGTCCATAAGCATTGAGTGAAGCAGGTTCACTCAACGCTTCTAAATAAAGTAGGAAGCACTGAGACAGTTAAGAGGTAAACAACTGCGAACAAATCTAGCTGGATTTTTTTTAAGTCCTGAAGCATTGAATGAAGCAGGTTCACTCAACGCTTCTAATAAAGAACGAAGTGTTGAGACAGTTAAAAGCAAAACCCCCTGAGACCGCTGAAACCAAGGCTTGTCTCAGCTAAAAATGAAAAACAACTGAGACCGCCGAGACAAAACCGCTGAGATAGTTAAAGTGCAAAAACCGCTGAGACAGCAGATAAGAGGAAAGCGCTGAGACATAGGCTTGTCTCAGCTAATGAAAAATCACTTAGACCGCTGAGACAAAACCGCTGAGATAAAGCCATGGAATATTCTAAGTCCAGAAGCGCTGAGATCTAAGGCTGATGGCGTTAGGTATCTTAACACCACTCAACGCTTAATGGGATTCAGGAAAATTTTCTAAGTCCAGATGTTGATGACCATTGCTGATGTCATCAAAGTCAAAATTGCACAAAACCGTTGCGGGAAAGCTGCTACAGCGCTGAAAGATGTTTTGTCCCTTTATGATGGAGTTGGCGCTCACCAATCCTTGGTGGTCCCACATATTATGGTGCTATTGAAACAAATCAACGCATATAAAAGAGAAAACAGTAAAGGAATTAGGGTTAACGAATCAAACGAAAGGAAAGAGAAATTGATAGAGGCGGCTGGACATTTACTTCCGATCAAGCTTGAAAGTTGAAGTCTAGCCAAGATAGCCTGAAGGAAAAGAAGGATAGCTGAAGCTCTTCAAGCTCAGCAAGGTTGTTCTCTATGGAATAGTTTAGCTGATTCATCTCATCAGCAAGGTGGAAGCTGCTCATCTATGCAGCAGGAAAAAGTGATAGCTGTAGAAGAAGGTTGATTCTATCTACAAGAGGTGTGCTGGACTGAAATATGTTCAGTCCAGCAAAGGTGACTCAAAGTTATTTCTCTGAGTCAGTTAATTTATTTTCTTCATTCACCGTATTTATTTCCTGTAGGTTTCAGGTTTCCTGAATCTGAGTGTAGGGCACTTTGTGCCTGAGGTAGGTGATAAATTTATCACTAAGGTAAGTGCCCTATTGGTGCACTAAGGTAGGATCCAAGTGAGGATCTGAGCTGTAGTGATTAAGTGACTGAGGTAGGAGAGTGTTGCTCTCTAAGTATAGGGCCTTTGTGCCTCAGGTAGGTGACAAGCCTGTCACTGAGCTGTAGGTGTATGGAGAGGAACTGAGGTAGGTACCTTGAGGGAAACTGTGTTGTAGGAGTGTTGCAGCACTCTGAGAGTAGGATCTTATGCCTGAAGTTGTGGGGCTGAACAGCCTGAGGTAGGTGGTCTGCTAACCACTGAGTGTAGGCCCTTGTTGCTTAGAAGTGAGTCTTGGAGGAGACTTGAAGATCCTGCGGGATCTGAGTTGTAAGCTCTTAGGAGCAGTTTGGAGGAGTTTGTGCCGAGTCCAACAAATAAGCTTGGATAGGTGGAGAGGGAAAGTGGATGTACCCAATTGGGGAACCACTATAAATTCTGGTGTTTGCTATGTGTGCTTGATTTTCTCTGTGATTACAGGACTCAAGAACAAACTCTAGATAGAACAAGTTGAAAACAGTAAAAGATTTATTAAAAGATCAAAGACCTATCCGCCCCCCCCCCCCTATGTGATTAGCTAACCTAAAGTTAAATAACTTTATAGTGGTATCAGAGGGAGGTTCACTCAAAAAGGATTTAACAATCCGAGTATACCTCCAAGGTTAGCTAAACGTTAAGAAATGGGGTCTGGTGTAAACTACATGGAATTCGGAGCCATGAAGTTTCCAATCTGCAGAAAGGATGGGTTTGGGCTTTGGAAGGAAAGGGTCAGGATGTTTATGAAAGCTGCTGACCCTAGGATCTACATCATAGTCAAAGAGGGACCCTTCATCCCATGAAGATCTCAGTTGTGAATGCCAACATCCAGACTCCTAAATCATATGAAGAAATGAACAAGGATGAGCTCTTCCTTGACTCCATAGACAAGAGCGCTCAAAATATCATTGCTAGTATAGTAGATGATTCTATATTCCAGAATCTGGTGCACTGCAAGACCTCCAAGGAGATATGGGACACCCTAGTGGTGTTCATGGAGGGTTCAGAAGAGGTTAGAGATGATAGGAAATCCATGCTCAACTAGGAGTATGAGGCCTTCAAACAACGAAAGTCTGAGGGTATTGTTGAAAGTTTTAAAAGATTTCCCAGAACTGTTAATGAACTGAGAACTTATGGAAGGGTCTTCAGCACCTATGAGCTGAATGACAAATATCTCTGGTCCCTCACCAAGGATTGGGACATAAAGATCTGTGCCATTAGGGAGATGGGTAGGCTAGCTGACACACCACCTCCAACCCTATTTGGAAAGCTACTGTCCGATGAGATGCAGCTTGCTGCAAGGAAGGGAGAAGAAGAGAAGGACAACAAGTCATAGAGCAATGAGAAATCTATGGCTTTCAAAGCTGATGCTTCAACCAACAGCAGAAGGAAGATCTCTCTAGTAAGGAGAACTGTTGTGTGAGATTCTGGGAGCTCCAGGTCCACCAAATCTGACAACCATACATCTGATGAGGACCTTGCTGCCATCTCCAAGAAGTTTCAGAAATTCATGAAGAAGGGGCATTGGAAGAACAAAGGCCTTCTTCCTCCTCTCAGCACAGAAGGAAATCCTCTAAGGAAGACATGTATGCTCCTAACTCTAATAAAAAATCTTCCTTTAACATTATTTGTTTTTGCTGCAGCAAACCTGGGCATGTAATTATTGACTGCCCAGTAAAGAGGAGAGAAGAAAGAGTGAAGAGGCACCATAAGGGGAAGAAGAAAGAGAAGTCTCTAGTGGCCAAGAAGGAGAAGAGCGGGTCTGACTCTTCCTCTGAGTCAGACAGTGAAGAAGATAAAGCCTATATTGGGGTTATTATTGTTGCTGAAGAGGAACCTGAAGAATTTCCTGCTACTAGAATAGCGATCAGGGCCCCTCTATCACACTCAGATCGTGATTTAGAGGTGGATGAAGATGAAGAAGGAGATGCTCAGTGTCATGGACTAATTACAACGACAGATGTAGAATTCAGCCAGGATCAGCCTGGTCAGTCTCAGGTTATTCTAAACCACATTCTTTTATTTCTAGTCATGAGGCTGACGCAGTCTCGGAAGCTCAATCATCAAGAGATGAAGGGAATTCAGACTCTGAGGAGGATGTAAACTCCATAATTGCCAAGTATGGACAATTTCTTGAGGCTTTCAAGAAATGGAAGCTACTTGCAAAGAGGCAGGCAAAAGAGCTTCTTAGTCTTAAAAGCAAGTGTGAAGACCAAAAAAAACCCTCACTGACATGGCTGCACATGCAGGCCAGCTCAAGGGATTCATTGACAGTGAGTCTGTGGTAAGAGTCTCAAATGAGAAACTTATCCTGAAACTTGAAAATGACCTCATAAAATGAGAAATTATTTGTGACAAAATTTTCTAAACCAAGCTCTGTACTACCCATAATTGATACCTACCTTACCCAAGCTGGTAAGAAAGGTTTGAGATTTAAGGGACCTGCTAGACCTTCCAATCCAAGAGGAGAGGGAAAAGGGAAGGCACCAGTGGTGCCTCTAGACTCACTGCCTCAAATTACTTTTCAGAGAGTATTGTTGCCTTCTAACAGGTATGACCATGAAAGTTGTTATGGTCACTCGAAGAATGGCAGATCCACTGGTATGGACTAATGTGGCCCCAGCCATGGTGGAAGGTACAGCCATGTGAAAGACTTTAAGGCTGCCCATGAGGATATCCAAATGGCCCATCCTGGACTACTTGTTTTTGGTGCCCCAGCCCCAAAACTCAAAGATATTATTACTGCTAAAAATCTAAATCATCCAGCAAAGTTGTGACTCAAGATGAGTCTTCTAGCAGGGCTGGAATGGAAATCTCATATGCTATCAAATGCATGCAGCTGGTGGTTCTCAGAGAAACCTAACACAGCTAGTTGAAAGACTGTCCTTCGGTCAAATTGCTACTGAAAGACGACAGAACTATAGAGTAGCACATCTCCCCACTTTTCAGGAAGCAGTACAGCCAAATGCTGGTCCCAAATAGAAAAGGAGATATAATATCTATGAGTGCTGGTGTTGTGACAAAGTGGGGCTCTATGCTGTAGATTGCTGGCACAATCCCTCAGTTTCAAAAGGTTGCCAACCTGTCAGGAATTTTGCAGGAAGGCATGGTTATTTCAAGGCTAATGTGAACCTAGGACCCAACAGAAATTAGGGTCTTAAGGTAAGATGACTTGCATTATTTTCAGGTTAGTTCAAGTACCATATCCCCTAAATGGTACTTAGAAAGTGGATGTTCCAGTCGCATGACTGGAACAAAGGAGCTATTGAAGGAGTACACTCCAGTAAAGAATGGACCCAAGGTCATTTTTGGAGGCTCAGACATGGGGATAACCAGAGGGTATGGTAATATCTCAAATGACATAATCACCATCATAAAGGTGGCTTATATGGAGGGGTTGCAACACAACTTCATAACCATAAGCCAACTATGAGATCTTGATTATGACATTTCCTTCCACAAGGATATGTGCCACATCAAGAGGTTAAGTGACCAAAGTGTCACCTTAACACGCACTAGGAGTGGGAATGTTTATTGCTTAAATTTTTCTTGCTCAGATAATAGTTCCCCTATATGCCTACTTTTAGATGAGAATGTCTGATATTGTGTCCAGTGGCACAAGAGATTGACTCATTTGAATTATAAGACCATTGGTCAGCTCTTCAGTGATGATCTTGTTAGGAATTGTTCCAAAATGAAATGCTCCAAGGAGGTTATCAGTGCTGCTTGCCAAAAGGGTAAGCAGACTAAGACCTCTTTCAAGAGCATTGGGGCCAAGGACTATGTGAGATGCTTGTATCTCCTGCATATGGACTTGTTTGGTCCTATGCCTATTCATAGTCTATGTAGGAAGGTCTACACCTTTGTGGTGGTTGATCAATATTCTAGATTTACTTGAGTGTTCTTCCTTAGAAGAAAGGATGAAACCCTTGAGGTCTTCACAAATTTTGTCAGGCAAATTCAGAATGAGGTTGCATGCACTGTTGTCAGAATGAGAAGTGACTATGGAACTGAGTTTCAGTCTGCTGCTATGACTACATTCTGTGAAGAGCAAGGTATTCATCAAGAGTTCTCCACCCCAAGAACACCCCAGCAAAATGGGTTTGCTGAGAGGAAAAACTGGACTCTCATAGAAGTTAGGAGAACACTATTGAGTGACACTTTTCTCTCTGTATATTTCTAGGATGAGGCAGTTAACACTACATGTCATGCGCTCAATAGGGCTTCTATCACCAAAAGCCACAAGAAGACTCCCTATGAGATCTTGAAGGGTAGAAAACCAAACATTTCCTACTTCAAGATCTTTGATTGCAAGTGTTTCATCCTGGACAATGGTAAGTCAAAATGACTAAGTTTGCTGCCAAATCCCATGAGAGGATATTTGTTGGGTACAATAACAATAGTAGGGCATATAGAGTCTTTAACTTGACAAATCAAGTTGTAGAAGAGTCTATCCATATAGTGCTTGATGAGTCATACATGATTGACAATGAGCTATCAAGCTCTGTGCCTAGCTTTGCAGGAACAGAAGTCATGATGGAAAAGCTCTCCATCAAAGATAAAGACCCAACTTTGTAAGAAGATTGTGGAGAGGGATGTTGTCTAGAGGAAGCATAGGGCAGCCAAGCTGGAAATGAAGACCAACCTGCTGAAGAAAATGATAATCAGCAGGAAGCAGTCAGACTGCCCACGACAGTTAAATATCTTAGAGATCATCCTCCAGAATAGATAATAGGTGAGGCTAGCCAAGGTGTACAGACCAGAAGCAGGAGTCTCAACACAGCACTATATTCCAGTTTCCTGTCACAAGAAGATCCCAAAAAATTTGAAGAAGCAAATCAAGACACATTTTTGATTGGTGCAATGTAGGAAGAACTGAATCAGTTCAAAAGGTGCAAGGTCTGGAAGCTGGTTCCCAGACCAGATGGACTCAATTTCATTGGAGTGAAGTGGATTTTTAGAAATAAACTTGATGAAAATGACATTATAATCAAGAATAAAGACAGACTGGTGGCCAAAGGGTATAAATAGGAAGAAGGATTGATTATGATCAAACCCTTGCCCTAGTTGTAAGGTTGAAAGCAATCAGACTGTTCCTTGTATTTACAGCCTTCCAGGGATTCAAGGTCTTCCAGATGGATGTCAAGTCATCCTTCCTGAATGGAGACTTCAAGGAAGTTGTTTATGTAGAGCAAACTCCAGGTTTTATTGATTATAACTTTCATACTGCTGTATATAGACTTATGAAAGCTCTTTATGGGCTTAAGCAAGCCCCAAGAGCATGGTATGAGACATTGTCTACCTTCCTCATTGAGAATAAATTCTCAAGGGGGAAGATGGACAAGACCATATTCCTAAGGGAATCTAAGGGCAAGATCATCCTAGTCCAGATTTTTTTGGATGACATAATATTTGGCTCTACTGATGATAACCTCTGCAGGAAGTTTGCAAAACTTATGCAGATGAAGTTTGAGATGAGTAGTGTTCGTGAATTAAAGTTTTTCTTGGGACTCGAAGTAAAACAGACAGATGATGGTCTATCCATATCCTAGTTAAAATTCACCAGGGAGATAATCAAGAAATATGGCATGGAGAATGCTTCCACCATAAGAACTCCCATGAGCTCAAATATGCCTATAGGCAAAGATGATCTAGAGAAGCCTGTTGATCAGACTTTGTATAGAGGTATAGTTGGATCCCTTCTCTACCTCAAAGTAAGTTGGCCTGACATTATGTATGCAATATATATCTATGCTAGGTATCAGGCATGCCCTAAAGAGTCTCACTATACTGCTGTGAAAAGAATCTTGAGATATCTTAAGGGTATCCCAGATCTTGGCCTATGGTACCCCAGGAATGGGGAATTTGAACTAACTGGCTATTCAGATGTAGATTTTGCAAGCTGCAGGAGGACATGAAGAGCACTTCAGGCTCCTATCAACTTCTAGGTGGAAGTATTGTCTCTTGGAGCAGCAAGAAACAGACAAGTGTTGCAATATCAACAACAGAGTTAGAGTATATTTCAGCTGGAAGCAGCTGTGCTCAGTTGCTGTGGATTCATCATCAACTTCAAGACTTCAAGACACTTTTGTGATTCTACTAGCGTAATTTCTATAGATATGAATCTTGTCTCGTATAGCAGGAGTATGCAAATAAAAATTAGGTATCATTTCATTAGAGAACATGTGGAAAGGGAAGACATCTCCCTTGAGTTTGTCTCCACAGACTAACAAGTGGCTTATAACTTCATTAAGCCACTAGATGAAGCTAAGATCAACACCTTCAAATTTGAATTGGGTATATTGAATGTTGTGTAGCTTCAATTCTCTCTCCTAACATATGTTGCATTGTTTATTTTGTAGGTAGAATAAGCTCTTCCTCCAGATACTGAAGATGATGTGCAACTGTTTAGAGGGAGCTAGCCCAACAACTGGGATAGATAGGGGGAGACCAACATATCAGTATTCTCCCTATTACAGAAGTCAAAAAGGGGGAGGAAATAAGTCAAGGGGCTGAGAAGTACAGCCAAGTGGAACAGTAAGGATGGCAGCATGTCAAGGGGAGTAAGTAATTGTCCACGGGCTGGAGAAATGGTAACACTTCTACTGTTAAATTTTGTTTTGATGTATTGTTTTGAAATGTTGTGTTGTCAATGACATTTATTATTTTGACTTTTTTGAATAGGGGAGATTGTTGGAACTATTGATTCCAATATCCCAGATTTGTAAGAAGTCAAACGGGTCAATGACATTCACACATAATGTATTTGATGTGTGCTTTAGTTCACGCATGCAGGTAGTCCATGATTGGACAAGTGAAGAAAAATGAGCTGGGCAGTATACTCAAATTTCATCGAACTCATCTCAGAGTTCGTCGAACTCAACTCGCTGATCGTTGAGCTTAACTCAGCATAAGCTTAAGAACTCATGATACAAAATTCATCGAACTTAGCTCGAAGTTCGTCGAGCTTAGGCTACAGTTCGTCGAGCTCAGCCCAATGCTTGTTATGCTAAAGCAAGAGAAAAATTGACCAAGGCAAAAATGCTGAGAACGCTAAGAAGATCAAAGTTCATCGAGCTCAGGTTGGGGTTCGTCGAGCTTCGCTCAAAGCTAGCTAAGCTCCGCTCAAATCTTGTCAAGCTAAGGCCAGAAAATCTATCTAAGGCAAAAGCGCTGACACCGCTGAGAAGAAGGCGTTGAGGCCACTGAGACAACTGAGATAGCTGGGAAGATAGCATTAAGATAGCTGAAGACAACTGAGAAGTTAGCGTTGAGATCGCTGAGACAGCTGAGACAGCTAAAAAGATGACGTTGAGACAGCTGAGATAGTAGAGACAATATTGGATGTAAACTTTCTAAATCCAGAAGCGTTGAGTGAAGTAGTTTCACTTAATACTTCTAAATAAAGCAGTAAGCGTTGAGATAGTTAAGAGGTAAACAATTGAAAAAAAATCTAGTTGGATTTTTTATAAGTCCAGAAGCATTGAGTGAAGTAGATTCACTCAACGCTTCTACTGAAGAAGGAAGTGCTGAGATAGTTAAAAGCAAAAACTACTGAGACCGCTGAGACCAAGGCTTGTCTCAGCTAAAAATGAAAAACCGCTGAGACCGCTGAGACAGTTAAAGTGCAAAAACTACTGAGACAACATATAAGAGGAAAGCGCTGAAACATAGGCTTGTCTCAGCTAATAATGAAAAACCGCTGAGACCGCTAAGACAAAACCGCTGAGATAAAGCCAGTGAATATTCTAAGTTCAGAAGCGCTGAGGGACAAGGCTAATGGCATTGAGTGTCTTAACTCCACTCAACGCATAATTGGATTCAGGAAAATTTTCTAAATCCAGATGTTGATGATCACTGCTGACGTCATGAAGTCAAAATTGCAGGAAGCTGTTACATGAAAGCTGCTACAGTGCCAAAAGATGATTTGTCCCTTTTTGATGGAGTTGGCGCTCACCAATCCTTGGTGGTCCCACATACTATGGTGCCGTTGATTCAAATAAATGCATATAAAAGGGGAAACAGTAAAGGGATTAGGGTTAACAAATCAAACGAACGAAAAGAGAAATTGATAGAGGTGGCTGGACATTTAATTCGAATCAAGCTTGAAAGCTGAAGTCCAGCCAAGATAGCCTGAAGGAAAAGAAGCATAGCTGAAGCTCTTCAAGCTCAGCAAGGTTGTTCTCTACAGAATAATTTAGTTGATTCATCTCATCAGCAAGGTGGAAGTTGCTCATCTGTGCAACAGGAAAAAGTGATAGCTGTAGAAGAAGGCTGATTCCTTCTATAGCAGGTGAGCTGGACTGAAATCTGCACAGTATAGCAAAGTTAACTCAGAGTTATTCCTCTGAGTCAGTTCTTTTATTTTCTTCATTCACTGTATTTATTTTCTATAGGATTCAGGTTTCCTGAATCTAAGTGTAGGGCATTTTGTACCTGAGGTAGGTGACAAATTTGTCACTGAGGTAGGTGCCCTGTCAGGGCTCTCAGGTATGATCCAAGTGAGGATCTGAGCTGTAGGGCTTAAGTTCCTGAGTTAGGAGACTGTTGCTCTCAAAGTGTAGGTCCTTTATGCTTGAGGTAGGTGACAAGCTTGTCACTGAGCTGTAGGTGCCTAGAGAGGCACAAAGTTAGGTACTTGGAGGGGTACTGAGTTGTAGAAGTGTTGTAGCACTCTGAGAGTAGGGACATGTGCCTGAAGTTGTAAGGCTAAAACGCCTGATCTGTAGGCCTTAGAGATAAGGTTGAGGTAGGTGGCTTGTAGGTCACTAAGTGTAAGAGCACAATAATGCTCTGAGGTAGGATCCTTTGGGATCTGAGGTAGGGCTGTCCTCCCAGCCTGAGTATAGGGCTTAATAGCCTGAGATAGGTGGTCTGTTTCCACTGAGTCTAGGCACTTGTGACTGAGAAGTGAGTCTTGGAGCAAACTTGAAGATCCTGTGGGATCTGAGGTGTAAGCTCTTAGGAGCAATTTGGAGGAGTTTGTGATGAGTCCAACAAATAAGCTTGGATAGGTGGAGAGGGAAAGTGGATGTACCCAATTAGGGAACCACAAAAAATTCTGGTGTTTGCTATGTGTGCTTGTTTTTCTCTATTATTGCCGGACTTAAGGACAAGCTCTATATAGAACAAGTTGAAAACAACAAAAATTTTATTAAAAGCTCAAAGACCTATTCACCCCCCCCTCTAGGTGATTAGCTAACCTAAAGTTAAATAACTTTCAGGAGCCACAGGACCTGATGCAGCAGAGGTATTGGGATCTCTTTGACTCAGGTATATCTTCAAATTACTAGGGATGTTATACACTTTAATTTTAATTAAAACCCCGTAGGTCTGACCTTATTTTTGGGGACAATTTTTATTTTTTCGTATAGGGATTTGTAACATCCCTCAAACCTCTAGACCCCCAGGAGTGGTTTTTTCATGACTAGGTCATGACAAAACCCTACGATTCCCAAGGTGACCAAATGAACTTAGGTAAGAAGGTGAAAACTACCTTGGGCTGTAAATAGTAATTTTAAATTACCCACCATAGGGCTTGACTTTTGGGTTTCAACTTGACTCCAGGACCCCACCATAACACTCCTAACCCTTTATGAGGACCCTCGGGTCACCAAGGACCTATTGGGGTCAACCAAAAGGGGTGGGTTGACTAAAGTCAACTCAAACCCTAATTAGGCCAAACTATGCTCACTCATTATTAATTGACCTCCCCTTAGCCAAAGGGACGCACCTAGACTTTCCTAAGCCCTAAGGGAGGCCAATGGGTAACTTAGGACCACTTGGTCTCAACCAAAGAGGCTAAGTTGACCAAGTCAAACCATAGCCTTAAAGTGGTCAAAGTGCCCTAAGAAAGGTTCAAGTGGCCTCGAAGGTGTCAAGCCAACCCTACCCAACACTTCCTAGACCTTAGGGGAGTCCAATGAGTCAAAAAGGACCCATTGGGGTCAACCCAAAAGGCTAATTTGACCCAAGTCAACTCAACCTTATTTAGGTCAAACGAAACTAAATGGCTAGCTCAAGCCCAATCCACTTGGGCTAAGCCCAACTAGGGTGGCCCACTAGCCTTATGAAGGTTATGATCACCCAAAATACACTCAATTTCTATAATTTCTTACTAGGATAGAGAAAGCTCCATTTTCCGTTTAATGGAGGAGAGAGAAAATGGGGAGAATGGCCATTTATGGCTTGGAAGGCCAATGGCTCCTCTCTTCTTACTAGATTCATCTCACCTGATGAATTAGGAGGATATCAAAGGCCTTACCAGACCACTAAGGGAGGGAATTTAGTGGAATTTCAGTTGGCCGAAAATGGCTTTCAAGGACTTTAATGGCAATTGATGTCTGACCCTTCCCCTCCCCTAGTTGGCTCTCTTAAAAGCATCCCCAGACCCTGGGCAGCCGCTTCCACTATCCCATTGAACGAGCCGAGCCCTTTGTTAATGTAGTTGTAGAGCACCAAAAAACTCAAATTCTGGCAATGGCGGCACGACGGTCGGCTCGACTCCAGCTCTCCCAAAAGGTCCTGTCTCTCTCTCCTTCTCTAGTGGATAGATCCACTTCAATCGGTGGCTTGATTCGAGTCCAAACATCTCTAGATCGGGCTGGCCAAGGGGCTCATTTTCGAGCTTTAAATTCCAATCACCATTTACTATTCTGACCACCTCCGGCAGGACAACCACTGCCAATTGCCATCCACCACCTCAATGAAGGTGGTGGTGGCGGTGGCAGGCCGGGAAGAGGCACGGGTGGCCGGAAAATCACGGGCAAAGTTAGCCCATGATGGGCCAATCCTAGTGATTGGCTCCAGGAAGAATACGACAGGATTCCGTCCGTCTCTACGCCAAGATTCGTGCGCTAATGACTTTATTATTTCATTAATACCTCCATTTTGTTATATAACTGGCAGTAGATAGAATTAAATATTAAAAATACTTAAATCCCCTTGATGGAAAAATGAACAACATAAAAATTGTAGGGCTTGAAGGCTACTTTTTTTAAAATTAGTTTCAAAAAATTTGTGTCAATGGGCTGACCATAACAATCAAAATAGTGCAGACTATATAAAGGCCTAGTCAGAGATTAAATTGAGTGCTCCCACCAAACCACTTATACAAATGACTTGAAATTTGGGGTGGGAGTCACACCTACCTATTCTTATGACATCCAAAAATGGGAATTTGTGGGAAAAAGTTATCTATAGTGTTTGTTATAAATTAATAAATAATATTAGAATTAAATAAGGGGTCTATGGACCTCAAAATCAGCCAAAGGTTTGGTAGATGATTCTCAGTATCATTATATGACCCTGGTATAATTTTCAACCCATTTAGGGTTGATTGGAATAGGTTTTGGTATGACCAAAATTTGGTCCCTTAAGGGGAACTTAGGGCAAATGGGTATTTGGAGTATGGAGGGGCCAATTCTCACCAAAAAGTGGTGGGACCTTGGACAGAACCTCAGGGTCATCTATGTCACCCCCTTTAGGGATTTAGGGTGCTTGGGGTGGATATAACCTAAGACCCTAGTGTAAGCCCTAGGGATGGTGTTTTGAGCCCATTGAAGGACATGGGACCATATGTCCTTGGAATATCTTGTTAATTGGTAGTGGTGAGTCTGAGGTGATAATTAATCCTAGGAAGAGTTGTTAGGACTTTTGAAGCTTCATCCCTCTTGAAATGAACTAGGACAAAAATAGTGCATTTTTGTTCATGATTTTATTATATAGTCATATGACTTTGAATAATCCTGAAATTTTAGCAGTGGTCATATATTTTTGTTACAAAGCTCTAAAAATTTTATTGAGAATTTTAGATCAGAATTTATGGTACTTCATTTACAACCTTTCTAGTTGCCCTATTAATTCAAAAATTTATTTTGAGCTATCCATTGACGGAAAACTTATGAAACTTGGTCAGAGGACTTTCTAGGACATCCTTAAGATCTGAGAATTTTATAGAATTTTTAGAAAAATGTTCGTAGGGGTTACTTCACAAGGAACTTATTAATGATTGGTTTTAAATTATTTATTTATGTTACCAAATATTCTTAGGAAATTGTTATTTTTGGTCAGAAGACTTTTATGGTCACCCTAAAGAACGGTAATTTTATCATTATTTTTGGATGAATAATCTTGGTACTTCCTTCTTTACTTTACTATTATGGATAATTAATCAATAATTTGTTTTGGGGTCAAAACCTCTTTGGAAAATTATGAATTTCATTATTTAATGTTATTATGATGACATACATCTGACACAGTTTTTCTAAGGCCATATCTAGACAAAAAAGTGTACTTGTAGTTCAAAAGCATTATTGGCCTTATTTTGCAGAACATTACTTAAAAAGCAATTAATTTAGCAAAAATATTATATTCTTAATTTATTCCTAGAACATCATGATAGACCCCCATTAATAATCTTAGGTCAATCGGATAAATATTTGAATGGGTCACCACTCATACTCATCATGTTGGTTTGTCGGTCTACACATAGTAGAAATTATAAAGGTCGTACAATATGTGAAGCCTGTTATGGGGAAAAGGTGTAAATGTTTGTTTAAGGATTGAGAGTGACCTAGGGGGGGTGAATAGGTCCAATTTAAATCTTGGCTATTTTTTGGATTCTGAAATTTACTTCTCTATTTTAATTACCTTAGTCAGATAAAACAAGAAAACTATTCTGCAATTAAAACCGTCACAGCACAACAATCACAACACAGTACACACAGTTCTATAGTGGTTCCCAAATTTATGGTACATCCACTTTCCCCATTTGCCTATCTAGCAATGAAATAGATTCGGCCAAACTCCTTCTTTCTTTATTCAGATCTTCAGACCTTATAGCTTAGAGCCGAGATGGCTCCTACAATGCAAACTATACAAGTCTTACCATTCAGATCACCAAGATCCTACACCTCAAGTTCTTTCCAAGAACTCTACCTCAGAATGTATCCACACTCCTACTCCTCAGGCAAATCCTTTCATACACCACGGAACATAAAGTTCCTACACCTTAGAAAAATACCCACTCCTCCTACCTCAGGCAATTCCAGCCCTACCTCAGCCTTTATATCACAGGCTGACAACTCAGAGAAATTAATTCTCCTACACTAAGATCTACAAGTAGATCTTACAAGATTAATAATGGTGAAATGAAATTAATTCAGAATTAGTCACCCAACAAGAGAGAAACGGGTGACTGCTTCTTGATCTGATCTTAATATGTCATCTTCCCTTGATCCTTGTTGTAATGGATTTGATCCAACCCTTCTTAGCTTTTTAAAGCTTCTTGAAGTTGAAATTAGGGTAGATCTATGCTGGAGAATATTGAAGTTGATTCTTGATCTGGCTTCTCCCCACCTTCTGAATTCTAACAAATTACTTTTCAGATCTATCTTTTCAAATTTTTTACTGCTCTTCTCTCCACCTTCTGTAGAGTTGATCCTTTATATATGGTATTTCAAAGGTAACCGGCTGATCCGGTTAATAACTGACATCTGGAAGTTCTGACAATTATTAGAACATCTTGCTTGATTTATGTACTTAGGAAACAATTTTGCTTGAAGTGTCGAAACTTGACTGTTGGATGCGTCGACACCAGTCCTGGGTGTCGACACTACTCTTGTAGTGATGTCGACATACTTCTGAATGTATCGACATAACCTTCACCTTATCTCGACACAGCTGATGTAGAATGTGTCGACACTAGTCCTGAGTGTCGGCGCAGTTGTCTTCAGTCTCGACATTGCTTGTATATAGTGTGTCGACACTTGTCCTTAGAGTCGATACAGTTGCTCCTTATCTCGACACAACTTGTGCAATGTGCGTCGTCACTAGTCCTGAGTGTCGATATAGTTTTTCTTTATCTCGACATAACTTGTGCAATGTGTGTCGACACTTGCCCTGAGTGTCGACACAGTTTCTTTCTTGTATCATAGTGTCGACCCAAGTGCTGGGTGTCGACACAACTTTCTCTTTGACTCAGCACTTCTTGTTTAAATATGTCGACACTAGTCTTGAGTGTCGACACAACCTTCTGTTTGACTAAGCACTTCTTGTTTAAGTGTGTCGACACTAGTCCCGAGTGTCGACACAGATACTTCTTGTCTCAGCATTTCTTTGACAAAAGTGTCGACACTTGCCCAACGTCTCGACAATTTTGTACTTAGCTTTATTTGCTTGCACACAAGAACTTAACATTCATCAAATACAACTATGTATATATCATTGAGCTGAAGGGACTTCTTCAAATCAACTACATTGAGATCAATGTACCCAAAAATCTCCCCCTATTTGGAGAAGTCATAACCCCAATTCAATGATATACAACATGATACCAAAAATATATGATTAAGACATTAAAATTACAGTGCAGTACAATATGTGAAATAACACAGATAAAGACACATATTTCATTAGACATTAACGATAATAATGTTGAACATAAAATAAACCAAACAATTGCAATCTTAATTAATAGCACAAGAAATATTATGCAAACCAAAATTTTCATTAATAGTTTGTTAACAGGTTTACAACTATAAACTTTGGTAATTCAAAATTTATAGAACAAATTTAATAAAAGATTCAAAACTAAGTATATCCTATGGCAGCTCTGGTACTCTAATGACTGTCCTTTCCAGATTGTATCTTTGCTTTCACTTCAAGTTCCTTATCATCAGCAACCTTCTTTCCTTTATCATTTTTAGCTTTTGCAATTCCTTCCTCTTTCAGCCTTTGTCTTTCAAAATAATGGTACAGCTTTGGGAAATATTTACTGTTCTCAACTTACTTAGCAAGAATATTTCCTTTCTTCAGAACATGTCTGAACTTCTGGATAACCTCTTGTTGCTTCAAATGTTTGGCCCATTCCTGTTCTTAGTACCATTTACCTATGATTGTCACATTTGCATTGTTTGTCTTCCACACAGTGAGAATTATTGATCTGGAGGTTGGACTCTGCTACTTAAAATCTGGTCTAGCCTCAGCTTGTTTTCTAAACCTTTTCTTTGAAAACTGAGCTTCTTTTTCTTTAATTAGAGCAGATTCAGACATCTCCACCTCTTCACTTATAACATTTTGAACTGATGGTGGAGGTCTGTTTATGTGTTGGACAGCAGCTTGGATACTCTCAAATCTAACTTGTGCTACAGGATTGTATAGGGTTTGCTCAGTATGAGTTCTAGTAGCATGAGGTGCTTCAGGTTGAGCTGGTTGACAAACAGACTCAGTAGTCTGATCTCCATCATACCATAGGGGAGGATAACCTAAAGTGTCTCTGATATTATTTGATATCTAGGTAGCATGTTCAGAAGTGGCCCTGATCATTACCCTCTCCCCCTTTATGACTTCTCTGGCAACATGATCTCTCAGATCATTGTTATGAAAACTTACCTGTTCATCTAGATAATTAATTCATGATGTTAGAGAGTTATTGATTTTAAGTAGATGTTCATCTAACTTTTTGTCAGAATATTTTATATCTGATAGTTATGAAAACTTTTTGTTAGCTGAGTGTCCATGTTTTGAGTAGTAGCAGCTGTTTTTTTTCTAACTCAGTAGTTTGCTCAGTCAGCTTAACCATTGCTTCTGTATTCATGACAGTCTTATTTGCATCCAAAATTCTTTGATTTTCAAGGACATAGCCTTGTTTGGCAACCATTTTATCTGCAGTTGTCTTTGCTTCTTGCTGTTGTTTAATAATATAGACAATAACATTAGCTCTATTCTCAAAGAAATTAGTCATGTCTATTTTCAGGAGATTTACTTCAAATCTTATGGACTTTATATCCTGAGCCAATTGAAATTGTAGTTCTTTGCGGCTTTCATCTGCATACTTTTCAAGTTGTTGTCTTTGTTGATCAAGCATAATTTGTAATTGTACAAGTATTGAGTTTGAGTCCACTTGAGGAGCTGAAGTTGGTTCAGACTAAATAAGCTTTTTATAACTCCTACTTCTCTTTTTTATTTCAGATAACTTTATTTTCTTCAGTTGAGACTCTACTTCTTCAGATTCAGAAGAATTTATCTCTTCAATTGTTGGTGTCTCCTTGGTTGTGTTAGTATCTTGGGCTAACTCCCCCTCAACTCTTGTACCTTTCTCATTAATGTTGATACTTTCTAAGTTAACATCTACATGCTGAATTTCAGCATCAGGAACTTCAATCTGGAGAATTTCAGCTATCTACCACTAGATGTTAGTTTCCTTAGACAAAAGAATTTCTTCTTTAGTCTCTTTTGGAATTTCATCCTCCATATCTCTCTCAGACATTTTCGGTTCAGGAACCTTTGATTGTTCCAGTTCCAGTACAACGTCCATAATTATAGTAGTAGATGTATCCATTGGAAATTCAGTGAGGTTCTCCCCCTCAATTGATTCTTTTTCTGGAATGTTCTCCCCCTGCACCTGATCACTTGTTCTAGGTGAGAGTCTTGGAGATCTTCTTTGTTCTTCTTCAGCATCTTTATCTGAACTAAACTTTACTTGTTCCTCAGAATCACCTTACGACTCAACTTCCTTTACCACTACTTTCTTTTCTTTTATCTCCTTTGTCTTCTTGGGTTTTGGAGTCTCCTTAGACAAGACCCTGCCCCATCTTGACAAAATTCGTAGGTTCATTCTCCTCCTGTGGTTGATCTTTGTTCCAACTTTCTGATTGATATTATCTGAAATTGTCTTAACCAGATATAAACTAACAATTCTGCCCATATTGGGCTTCTGAATCCCTTCTGCAATCTTATCAAACACAACTAATTCCAATTAGTCTTGATCTTGAAAATAATCCTTGTCATTAGGGTAAACATGAAAGTTGAAATCCTGTTATGTGCTCTAGCCTTGCAGATGAGCACCTTTCTTACTACATTAGACAGAAATTTGCCCTGGGAATTCATTCCCTTCCTGTTTAGTGAACTACCGAACATAGTGGTTGGAGCTAGTCCACACCATTCTAAGGCCTCTGCAGTCTTGTTGGAATCCAGTTCATATTCCTATGCAGTTCTAGGAATCTGAAAGACTTTAGCCATCCTTTTGATTGTGACCTTTACTCTTGCTCCATTTACACTGTATTTTATCTTGGCTGTCTTAGGGTTTAGTGAAGCATTGGAATAAAACTTAGATTATTCTCTCTTTCATATCTTAGTTGGTTTAAAAAGCAGATACTCAAGACCTGCCTCATTTACAAGGTCTATTAAATTCTAGATCTCTTCTTGTGCGGAGACGAATGCGTTTCGCACTAGTTCGTAACCCTCGTTTATGTTGTCGTCCATCTTGGGTGCCATTTGAGTTTAGAAAGCTTGAGATTGAGAGGTGTAGGCTAAGGATTTCTAGTTCTTGACACTCAGTGAACAGTCTCTCAAGTTTTCTAGTAAGCCTATTCGCCAACTGCTTACACCACCTATTTAAAGTAACTGTCTGCTGAAGGAGAGAAAGCGCGTTTCATTTAGTAATTTTCTAAATATTTTAAAATATCTAGTGTCGACAAGGGTAACCTACTCTTTCGAGTTGTGCCGACTTAAGTCGACACAAGGTTCATGTCCCTCAACAAAGACCTCAGGGTCTCGACACACTGCATCTAATCAATGTCAACACACTGTCTGGTGTCTCGACACACGACTACTTATTGTGTCGACACAAATTCTAGTATCTCGACACAATAAAGATTACAAGTGCTATCAGTCAAAGACAAGCCTTCCTCAAGAAAAGTCTATCCTAATGAAGATTTTAGCTGAGATATTTAGCCAACTGAAGAAGATTAGGTTGTTGAAAATGCAGTAGCTACTGCAGTAACACAGCCAGCTATTGACAGGATGCCTACAGTAACCACGAACCTAAGATATCACCCTAGTAATCTCATTATTCCGGATGTCAGCCAAGGAATCACCACCAGGAGCAGCATCCACAATAAATCTTTATTCATGAGCTTTATGTCTCAGGTCGAGGACAAGAAGTTTGAAGAAGATAACAAAGATCCTTTCTGGCTCAATGTCATGGAAGAAGAGCTACACCAATTCAAGAGATATAGGGTCTGGAAGATGGAGCAAAAAAACACAAGGACATAACATTATTGGCACCAAATGGATCTTTAGAAACAAATTGGATGATAATGGTGTGATAGTGAAGAACAAAGTAAGGCTAATAGTAGCCAATGGGTACAAGTAAGAGGAGGGCATAGTCTTTGACCAGACATTTGTCCTTATTACAAGGCTAAGGCCTATGCTACATATAAATGATTCAAAGTCTACCAGAAGGATGACAAATCAACATTCTTGAGTTGTAATCTCAAGGAAGAGGTATATTTGGAGCAACCCTCAGAATTTGGACATTCAACCATTTCTAATCATGTTTATTTACTTAGAAATGCCTTATGTGGGTTAAAGCAAGCCCCTAGGTCTTGGTATAAAACTTTGTCTATCTTTTTAATTAAGAATAAGTCCTTAAGGGTAAAGATAGATAGCACATTGTTCCAAAGGGAATCTAAGGGTCATTGTCTCTTAGTGAAAAAATATATATTGATGACTTACTATTTGGGTGTACTGATGATAACCTTTGCAAGAGGCTTGCCAACCTTATGTAGGGGGAGTATAAGATGAGCAGTATGGGAGAAGTAAAGTACTTCTTAGGTCTCCAAGTAAAATAATCTGATGAGGGAATTTTCATCTCTCAAACTAAGTATACTAGAGAGCTAATTAGGAAATTTAGTATGGAATCAGCGTCCACTATAAAAACATCTATGGGATCAAATATATCCCTGGGAAAGGATGAGGAAGGGAAACCTTTTGATGAATCCATGCTTCGGTATATCATTGGGTCCCTACTTTACTTGGCTACAAGTAGACCAAATATTTTGTATGCTACATGTGTTTGTGCTAGGTGCCAGACTTGCCCTAAAGAATCTCATTAATTAGCTATAAAGAGGATTTTGAGATACCATAAGGGTAGCCAACAACTTAGCATGTGGTACCATTGGAACAATGATTTTGAACTAGTTAGCTATCTAGATGCGGACTTTGTAGGTTGCAAAGAGGATAGAAAGATCACCTTTAGAATATGCTAGTTCCTTAAAAGAAGGTTGATTTTATGGAGTAGCAAGAAGCAGACTAGTGTGGCAATTTTCAAACCTGAGTCAAAATACATTTCAATGGGTAGTTATTGTGCATAGCTTCTATAGATTCAACATTAATTTCAGGATTACAACTTCCAGGTAAGTAACACTCCCATGTCTTGTGACTCATCCAGTGCAATCTCTATAGCTAAGAATCTTATGTCACACCGTAGGACTAAGCATATAGAGATTACATATCTTTTTATTAGAGAGCATGTTGAGAAGAAGGATATCTGCCTTGAATTTGTCCCAACAGACAAACAAGTGGCTTATATCTTTACCAAGCCACTGGAAGAGGAAAAGTTCAATTCTTTTATAATTGAGTTAGGAATGCTTAACTATGAGTAATTATTTTTCTTGCAGAATTCCAATTATCTAATTTCTATATTTCAAATGTTATTTTCTTACACTTTTCTCGTGCAATAGTTAGCTACAAGAACAAATCTCTGGTAGCATGTTAGGTAGATAACCTTGTTGAAAATTCTCATTAGTAGAGTCAATTTACTCATTTTCTATAGTTATCTATCATTTTTGATGGAAAAATTGGCCCACCCTGGCAGAGGTGATGAGCTGAGAAATTCTCCGCTACATCATTGAGATCGTTGAGAAGATGCTCAAAGATCACTCTCTATCTTTGTGATATCATTAAGATGGGATGATTTCGTTACTTTAAATCATTCTTAGTTGTTTGATCCATTATGATTGATCAACCAATTAATGAAGTGCTTCATTTTTATTATATATATATATATATATATATATATATATATATATATATATATATATATATATGAAAATATCTAGTTGTCTACTGAAATCACATAGAGGCCTTGAATAGGTGGGTTCTGTGTCTTTTAGCGAAAAAAATAGTAACAACAAACACATAAAAGCACAACACAAACACAAGGATTTTTTGTGGTTCCCCAGAATGGGTACGTCCGCTGTCCCGCCTCTCTTATTTAGCACTTCAGGCTAGACTCGGCTACTTCACCAAAACACATATGATAATTATCTTACACCTCGGAGCCTCAACTCATATAACTCTGAGACAACTCTCCTATAACTTGGAGAACAACCTCTCCTACAACTCGATCCAATAAACACGGATCTACAAACTCGAATGCAGAAACTTCCTATAATAAGAAAAAAAGTTCTGTACAACTTTTTAGATTGTAAACAATCTTCTTCTTCATATCTAAATCGATTCAATCTTCTTCCTTCTTAGAGAGTATATCTTGAAATGAGGGTTGGAGAAGACTTGAAAAATTGAAAACCTTGATCTAAAAAACTTTAGAATTCGACTAGTTCTAGAACACCTTTGTAGACTTTGAAAGCAGTGATCTGTCGAATTTCTTCTTGTTAGGAATAGTTGATCGTGAACCTTAAATTCATCTGGTCAAATGCTTCCGAGCACAGTAAATCGGGAAAGAAAGTTCTCGACCATTTCATGATTTTGAAAATTAGTTCTTGATAGATTAGCGATTCTTGTAATTCATCGTGTTAGAAATGGAATCCTTGGTATTTATAGGATTCATACTAAACGGCAAGAAATATCCTTCCAAAAATGTGCTCCATGTATACTATACTTGTCCGTCATTTAAAACAGAGCCCATTGGAAAAAATGATCCAGAAAAATTGTTAAGTTCATTCTTCGAAAATGACTCGTATCATACTTAGAACACTCGACGTATCACACAGACACTCGATGAATTCCACGAGTCCATTCGACGAATTACACAGAGGCACTCGATGAATTACTCGAGATCATTCAATGAATTTTACTTGGTTAAAAATGAGACCAGAAAAAAAAAAGTTCTATCAATACGCTGGACTTCTCGAGAATACTCTACGAATTCCACAAGTGTTCACTTGACATCTTGAAGAATGATAAGAGACTTCACGTGAATACTCGACGAATTTGACTTATGAATTTTCTTACTTTCCCTTCACTTAACAACCAGTCTTTCCATGATTCCTATGGACTTGAAAATGAAGTACACCCATATAGAGAGATTATACATGAGTCAACACCATATACTACATAATGAGGGATTACATTACATAGTCCTGTGTTTGATGACCCATTGTAATATGACTTTGGTGTGTACTTGGCAATTAAATCATGCACGTACATAACTCAAAAGCAATGTCAAATACAAAGTCAATTCATCATTGTTAAAGTGGGACTAACTATATACAATAATCTTAAACAAAATATATGAAAAGATGGAATGAGGTTATCAAAAATCTCTAAATCAAAATAATAATGTTTTATAAAAAGTTCTAAGAGACATTATCAAAATTCTCACATATAGGATTATGAAGATTAGACATTCTTCCCATATGCCTTCTCATTCTTCCTGTCAAAGTATGCGTTAGGCTTAGGATAGTACTTTGGAGGAGGAGGAGGAGGAGCATCTGGATCATCTCTCTTATGCATCCTAAAGTGTAATGTCATTTTCACTTTGGATACTTCGTGCTTCTCCAACTCTTCTCTCCAGTAATTCAACCATGTGTCTACATTTTCTAGATCTACTAGTGTGAATGTATCAAATATGACTCCTTTGGTGATGGGACTCCACTATTCAGCAAATTATTTGTTTTCTCTATTCTCTCTATCTGGCTCAAATATTCTGACCGAGGGACCTTCCCCATACCTTCGTCGTTTCTGAGGTAGTTGAGAAGATTCTCCAATAAATTCCACCTTTTCCTCAGCAATATCTATCCAAACCTACTGGTAGACTTCAGGAGGCACATAGTTTTTTTCAGCAGGATGCTGCTAAAAAACTTTTGTTCCTCCAATATTGAACCCTTCTCCTTAAGCAGGATGTTCACCCTGAACAGGTGCCTCTTGAGTTGTGTCCATGCCTTTTAGCTCCTCATGCAGCGATTTGATGTTTTGATAAGTGTAGACGTTGGCACTATACATTTGGGTGGCAACTTCCTTGGATAGTTCACTCCTCCTCTATGGCCTACCCTCCCCCTTTCTGACTTCTAAAATAATGGTCTGAATAATATCTGCTTTGTAGCTTCCCATCTTCCTATTGATGTAGTTCATGCTTGTGTCATGAGAGTGGATGATGATATCCCGAGATTTGGAGAGATGGGTAATTTCATTGAATACTTTGCAATGCTTTTGATCGATTAATCAACGACCTTACACCCTTCAGTTAGCCATTCAATCAGGGATGTTTGTAACTTATCCATGTTATGATTTACTTGAGTCAGACCATAAGAGAGGTCTTTCTCGACATTAGCTACTCCGTCCAGAACTTATTTCATAGAATGGTCGAAGTGCTCTCTTTGCTTAGCTAGCATGGCCTCAATAAACTTTAGTATAGATTTATCAGTAGGAGGGACATGCACACCCTCAGAAATCTGAGCTTCTTCTCTAACAACAGTATCTTGGTCATTGGATGAAGCTTCTCTTAGAATCAGTGGGTCTTGGGCAAGAGGCATATCCATATCATCCCCCTCCCTATAATATCTCATGGAGATGATGTACACTTAGGTTGAAAGATTCATTACCACTTCCCTTCCTTTGTTAAATAGCACGATAATTTCTTCTCTTAGAATCTCTTCAGAGAGAACAATCTCAGTAGTAAGAACTTCCTCAGGGAGCATCTCCACTCTTTCCCCCTTGGCAGGAAATTTATCCTCTCCTAGGTCATCTTAGGTAGTGTGTGCTAACAGCTCCACATCATCTTCTGCAACTGGATCCTCCTCAACAAGAACATCATAAACATCAACATCCGAACTATCAGCATCATCATCATTATCAATAGCAGCAACATCAACATCAACATTATCATCAGTATCAATAACAACATCATCACCTTTAATAGCATCAACATCAACAACATCACTAGCCTTGTTAGCACTGTCATCGAGAACAACTCTTTCTATTATCACTCTTTTTGTAGTCTCTGTAATCTCTTTAGTTACTTTCACTGGTTCAGGAGAGATTGGAACATCTTCAATATTTACTGAAGGTAGTGTCTTCCCCTCAGAAACTGCACCAGAACTCTCAGGTGCTTCATAGAGCGTAGGTGATGGAATTCTCTCCTCCTCAAAGAATTCCACTTCTTCTGCTACCTCTCTCACCCCACCTTCTCTGGGAATCCTCCACTCCCATCAGCTAAAGATGGATGAGTCAAACTTCTTCAACCGATGAATTGGAATTCCTGCTCACATGTCAAAATAGTTTGTCCATTTGGTTCTGGTAAAGAGTGAGAATCCTTCCCAAATTTAGCTCATTTAGACATTCCTTAACTTTCTAAAATGGAACTATTCCCCAGTCAATCATTTTCCTACAATTCATAGCTATGAAGACTTTGAAAATCTCACTAGAAACATAATCATTTGATCTAACTATACACAATATGACCTTTCACATAATATCTGTCCGCAGTTTTCCTTCCTCATTCACCCCTTTCCTTTGTATTTAGGTAGTCCTTCTTGGCAAACCACATATAGGAAGAAGTCGATGCAAATCCGTCCCTTCCAGTAATACTTCATCCTCAATAGAAGGTGCTGCAAGTATCTATTCAAGAGACTGACCTTCACTTTAACAAAGGTATTTCTCACTTTGCATTTGATCACTGTCACTTCATGTCGAATCTTTGCATTTTTATAGAACTCTTGGAAATCTCTATTCAGAACTCGGCATGGGTGTTCTAGGAGAAAGGTAAGGCCTACTATCTCGAACATCAAGATGACAATTCTAAATTAATAGGAAGCTGAAGCAAATCCTGTACGCACCAGTTCACCACCAACATGGAGATTTCCACTGCCTCTTGGTGACATCTATGAGAACAATCAAGAACTGGCAGGGAAGAAGATGAGAACTTTGCCAGAGATGAGAATTGTTGAGAGCAGTCGGAGACGAGTTGTCGAGAAGTGTCAGAGATGAGTCATTGAGAACTACCAGAGATGAATCAACGAGAACTGTCAGAGAAGAGGTTGGTGATGAAATTCCTCTGCTTTGACGGAAGATGAATCAATGAGATTTCTGAAGAAGTCTTGACAAAGTGTGTGAATTTCGAATGTCCCTAAGTTCTATTTATTTATTATTAAAGTTTTGAAGGGAGTGTGTACCTTTTTTTGGGAAAAGACTCTTCGTATCCAATAATTTAGACTTAAAAAAATCGGGCTTTGCAGATTCATCGAATTGACTCGAGAAATACTGATAATTTCGTCGAAATGACTTGTAAAGACTAGGGCAATTCATCAAAATGACTCGTGAAGTTCTGATTTCATGAGAAGTCTCGATGAATTAATCAAAATTATACGAGTATACTTGACAAATTTTCCTTGTGATTTCTTGAGATGATGACTTTCGGTACTTTAGTTGGTTTCTCGACTGTCAAGACTCCTTATTAAGAATACTGAGTTCCATTATAAAGAAGGACAACTTGGAATACACGCTCGGCCTACACGACCGGCCTACACTGTAACGCCCCCTATTTTCTGATGATATTATTTGATTTGGTATCGTCATATTTATGATGTCAGGGCGTTACCTTTTTATGTCATGTTGACGGAGCTGCACCGTAAAGTGCGTTTTCATGTCTGTTGGGTTTGTTTGACCAGATTTGTGGTTTTTGATGAGATTGAATGATTTCTTGTTGGAAGGATTAAATTTGTGGCATGTATGCTTATAGTAAGCATTTGATGTTAGTTTCTCAAGAATGGTGTGTCAGATTCTAGTTTATTCTTCGTCGTTAGATTCTTAGCGCTGACATTCGCCTATGTTGCGAATTTCATTCTAATCGGGATGTGTGTAGTCTGTATCATTGTTTTATCCCGGAATAAAAGACAATCTGAATTTTCAAATATATCCTGCTCAGTTCTCAGAAAGCTTGCTTTGTACTAGAGATGACAAGTTGTGTTTCTCGAGAGGCCCGAGAGTTGTTCCCGAGAAGCCTATTATTTCTCGAGAAGTCTTGTTTAGTCCTCGAGAAGTACCTAATTATTCTCGGGAAATGCAGTCTTGTTCTCGAGAAGTCTATATAGTCTCGAGAAGTCTATATAGTTCTCGAGAAGTCTTATTTGGTTCTCGAAAATTCCATCTTTCTTCTCGGGAAGTCCTTCATGTGTTCTCGAGAAATCCTAAAGTTCTCGAGAAATCCTCTTCTGTTCTCGGAAAATCCATGTCTTCTTTTTGAGAAATCCATCATATGTTCTCGAGATGCCCTAGTCACTCTCGAGAAATCTTGATCCCTCTCAAGAAATCTTCATCCCTCTCGAGAAATTCATACTTCTTCTCGAAAATTCTAGATCAGCCGACTCTTGTTCCTTTTCTTAAGTGTACTAATTTTTATATTATATTCATTATATATATATATAAAGAAACCACTCCTTCTCTTTCCGACCGAACTTCTATTCATTTCCCGAAGCAGAGTGGCGTGAGCGAGAGAGAAAAAGTCTTTCTGTGATTCTTTCGATGGCCGCCGACGGTGCTCCGTTGCTCCGGTGCTCGAAATCTTGAACCGAACGTAGATCAGGAATGTTCTCGATGAGGGCTTCATCATTGTGGTAAAACTTTCCACTTTTCTTACGTTTTTCTCGTTAGTTTTTTTTGCCCTAACCTCTCTATGGGCTAATCTTGTTCAGATTTCGATTTCTCCAGTCTTCTTTAGCCCCGATCTACGACAAGGAGTGATTTGGAGAGTTTTCCGGCAAACCAATGCAGGTGATGGTCCCCCCTCCTTCCACTTCCAATTTTGATGTAATTGCTAATCTTCATTATTTAGTGATGCATTCATGATTGACTTGTTGATTAGTGATATTGTAATAAACTTTTACTTAAGACTCACATATAATATCATGTTCATGATTATGCTAACCCTATTGAGTAGAGTTGTTAGTTATTTACTAGCGCGGTTGAATCTTTATCGTTTAATCATCTCTTAACTACCGTATAGGAGGAGATAGAATTTATTTAAGGTCATGCATCTTTCCCTAGATCTTGATCAACTATTTCCAATCTAGCAATGTTTAGTAGAGTCCGATGTGTCAAGTCTTGAGGTTTATATCATGGTTTTCTTCGTTGCGGGTGTTAGTGGATGAAACCACTGCCGTAATGTTTGTTATATCATGGTTTTCTTCGTTGCGGGTGTTAGTGGAAGAATCCACCGCCATAATGTTTGATCCCTTTATTAGTACATTGTGGAACTCTATCGGGTGTTTGGGCATCTGCATTGAATGGTGGAGTGTTTGAGTCTCCCCCGCAGTTAGACGAAAATTTATATCTGTTAGGGTGTGTCCGGATGAGCGACCACCTCGCCGGTGTTCTTTTTGGTAGATTTGACCACATGTGGCTAATAGAGTTTTGCAATTCTTCCTGATAATTTAATCATGTTTTCCCCCTTATAGTCTTGTGCATCTGGGGTATTTTGTTATATGTGACGATTCTCATAATTGTTCTTTTCTATTTTTTGTACTTTACTTCAGTACTTTTGGACTTGGTTGGTACCCCTTATGCCCCGTGCTTGCTTTGTTTAAGTTTCTACCACCACTTGTACATTCTTGCTAAGGTGTCCTGTCTTGGAATGCCTCAAGTTTAGAGCAGTAACAGGTAGTGGAGCTGGTTTTGGAGTTCCTGAGCAACAGTGTTGGCGGTGGTTTTTCACCTCGCCATTGTGAGGTAGTTTGTTTTTTATTTTACTTTACCTAGTTCAGACTTGATTTTGGATTATGTGCGTTTGTGTCAGATTATTGACGCCCACATGATAGTTGATTTTGTATACTTTGCTAGCTCCTAGTTTGTTTCTTTCTGATTATTTGGATTACTTGCTCTCTGGGATGTTTTGTGCTAGGATTGCATAATAGGTATTTTCTAGTATAAAATACTACTATTATTACTCCATACATTATATGTTTTAAAATTATAAACCATCATATTTAGCGACCGTAAAAGCTATTTTCCACTACTATTACAAACCTGTAGCCTTGCATACCATAAGTTGTCCTCTAGGGACATTTATACTCACGTAGGATGTCTAATCTTCTATAAGAAATATTTTCTGCAACGTATAACTATTTTTTTCATGGACTATATGAGCCACTAAGCTGAGGGATATGGCTAATTGCTTAACGGAAACTAGATTTTTTTCTATAAATAACTTAAAGTTCTTTCCTTATGTGTTAAGTAGGAGTTTTGCCTGAGCGTCTGTAGTTATCCCCTGTTGATGTGGCATCATGATGCACATTTTACCATACTCTAATATATCTTTAAAGATGGCAAAAATGCGGGTTGTGACAGTTGGTATAAGAGGGAGGTCGGTTTGACAAGTTGGTCAGACCAACCAATCTCTTATAGATTTGAATTCCTCCATTCATTTGCATACACACATCGATGTGTCTGCTGTACGACTTAACCAAAGCATAGTCACTACACTCATAGCATGATAAGAAGTATACGGGGCATATTATGTATTATGGGATGCATAATATGTGTTTGTATATGGATCCACCATAGGTGGCAACATGTGACAGTTATGTTGTATGGAATACATAACCACCATCACATAGGTGCCCATTAACACGTTTTCTTTTCTCGTTGCATTAGATGTTATGTAGTATAGGATGCATAACTTTTCATGTATTCACCGCTCAAACATACATTAAGGCCTTTTTAAAAAGCATAACACTGAATATATAGCATATCATCGCATAAGCACGCATGCTAAGTTAAGGTTTACATGACGATACATGTACACACATTATTTTCCTAAAAATAGAATAAACAATCCATGCATTCATATCATAGGCACATGAGTTAATAGGATGAGATGATATCATCCTAAGTAGGACATAACATCATTATAAAATACCAGAGCAAGATGCAACATAAGCAAATGTCTTTAAGTATGGTCTGAACTAGTTGTTTGGCACAGTTGTAATATAAAATTTTTGATGAGTCGTTCGTTACTTTTCTAGAAAAGCTGGCTAGACGTCCTGTGAATTGGTCGACTCCCCAGTTGGAGGGTGAGTCATCATGTGCCCAAAGTGATGCGGTGATCGAGAGTTTGCATCAGAGTAACGAGGCTCTGTCGAGACAGTTGGTGGCAATGCAATCACAAATTCTTTTCTTATTGTCTGTCGCTCCCGTATAGTAACCCTCTATGCAAGACCCTATCGTGGGTCAAGTCGTACCTGTTATTCCTATTACTCTGGTTCCCCCAGTGATGCTACTACCAGAGATGAATTGTATTTCGCATTTTCAGAGATTGGGACCTCATACCTACGATGGGAGTTCCGACTTTATGGCTTTGGATGACTAGATCAATGCCATAGAAGAGATGTTCTCATATTCGGGGATTGTAGAAGCCCGGAAGGTAATGATTGTATCCTACAAGCTAAAAGGCCTAACATAGAGCTAGTGGATTCGGGAAAAGGAGAGTTTGAAGGAAGAATGCTCTTGGGAGTCCTTCAAGAAGATAATGCTCAAGAAATTTCTACCCTCGGTCGAGCAGGACCATCTGATGAATAATTTCCTGCATCTGAAGCAGAGACAGCTCACGATGAGCGAATATGAGATTGAGTTTAGTAAGTTGAGCATATTTGCTCCTGATATGGTAGCTTCAGAGGCGAGAAGAGTGAAATATTTCCTAGGAGGGCTAAGAAGCGATGTCCAATAGTTGGCGTGCGATTATAGAGCGGAAAGTTATGTTGAGGCAGTGGAAGCCACTCTGAAAATTGAGGCAATTGAAAATGCCAAGAATCGAGGTGCTGCAGTGTTAACAGAGGAGAGGAAAGGCGATGAGGTTGTAAGATCCAGGGCATCTGGCCCATCTTTGAAGAAGAAAAGTGTAGAAATATGTACCTTCTGAGGTCGGTCGAGCCACCCTTACGATAAGTGTTACAAGAGGACTGCTACTCTAAAGCAGCAGGTGCTCGCCATCCAAGGGGCACCCAAAGGAGATCTGGTGTGCACGTTCTGTGCAAAAAAGGGATACACAGTGTAGATCTGGTGTGCATGTTCTGTCCACGGACTACTTTCCATTCGCACCATGGACATTTTGAGTTCTTAGTAATGTCCTTTGGTTTGACAAATGCACCCGCTGCTTTCATGGATTTAATGAATAGAGTGTTCAAAAATTTCTTGGACCATTTTGTGATTGTGTCCATTGATAAGCCCAGAATCCGCGACCTGCCCGCGCAATTTTGCAGACCGAGCGGTCTGATTATTCAAGCCGCCAAGCCTCCCAAGCCGAGCGGTCTCCATGTCAGGCCGCTGCCAACGCCGACCCTGCTCAGCGACAAGACCCAAGGACCCAGCCGTCAACTCGCCAGGAGGAATCCGCCAGGCCGCGCGGCTTCCCTCCTTTCTTGTTTCTTTCTCTTTTGCTTCCCCTCACCTCTGCCCGGTTCTCCTGTACCCCGGGCAGCCGGTAACTTTAGCCATGCCCGTTTGGGCAGCCCCCCGAGCCTATAAATAGGGGGAGGGTGCACTCCCCAAGACACGCTGACTGGGATCCAGGAGCTCGCCTGTTAAGAGCTGCAGTCTCAAGTCTAGTGTTTTGTGGCTTGTAGTCCGGCCGGCTTCCTCTTTTCCCTCTCGTGTAACTATTTCTCATTTTAAGTAAAGGAAAGCCCGCCGCAAGAGTGGCATTTAAGCCGCGGCGGGCAAACTCTATTGTTGCCGCTGTCAGCGGCCCCCTTTTCCGGTCCTTTAGCCGCGACCGCTAGTAACCGATTGGTCGACAGTCTTCTCCTTTCCTCCCCTATTCCCCGGTGTTCGAACCGTTAGCTGGTGGTGCCCGACTCCCTGTCCGTTTTCGTGCATCAACATCCATAGATGACATCCTCATGTTTTCCCGTAGTGTTGCGGAGCATGCTCAACACTTGCGCTTAGTTTGTCAGCCTTGAGGGTACACAAACTCTATGCCAAGCTGAGTAAGTTTGAATTTTGATTTTCCCAGGTGTCCTTTATGGGTCATGTTGTGAGCAAGGGTGGTATCTCTGTAGACCCGACCAAGATTTTTGCTGTGATGGAGTGGAGGAGGCCTTATACACCAAAGGAGATTTGGAGATTCTTAGGCCTGGCCGGCTATTATAGAAGGTTCGTGGAAGAGGTTTTTGTGTTATTTGCTCCTATACCTAGACTTACCTAAAAGAACACCGCGTTCGTTTGGAGCGATAAATGTGAAGAAGCTTTCCAAGAGTTGAAGAAGAGATTGTGTACTACTCCAGTTTTAACTTTGCCTACAGAAGTAGTTAAGTACTCTGTGTATGTGGATGCATCACACATTGGACTTGGTTGTGTTTTTATGCAAGAAGGAAAGGTGATCGCGTACATATCTAGGTAATTAAAGATTCTTGAAAGAAACTATCCTACACATGATTTATAGTTTGCTTCTGTAATTTATGCGCTGAAGCTTTGGAGACATTTATTGTATGGCGCGTTGTGCAAGATCTACACGGAACATAAGACTTTGAAGTATGTTTTCACTCAGAAGGAGCTGAATCTACGCCAGCATAGGTGTTTAGAGTATGTGTCCAATTATGAAGTGGAGATTCTTTATCATTCGGGAAAATATAATGTAGTAGTCGATGCCCTGAGTAGGAAGACCGTCAAAAATTTTAATCTGTCTGTGCAATCCCTGGTGGAAGAATTTTTGTTGATGAACATCGAAGTTGGTAGTGGTACTGTGTCTGCTAGTTTGGAAGCAGAAGAGCACTCTTGGATTTCACTTACCAAAGCACACCAGAAGGATGACCCCGATTTTTTGCATCTCCGGAATAGAACTGAGAAGGGAGAGCTACCCGATTTCCCTTTGGACGAGCTAGATACTCTGAGATATCGGGGTAGATTTTGTATCCCCGCTTTTGGAAATATTCAGGGAATGATTTGTAATGAAGCTCATGGTTCCAGTGTTGCCTACCATCCTGGTTCCACCAAAATGTATAAAGATCTGAAGCAAATTGTTTGGTTGTCGGGAATGATGAATGATATAGCAAGGTTTGTGTTGGAATGTAATTCGTGTCAACATGTTGATGCTGACCATAGAAGGCCTGGTGGTAAACTAACACCGCTTGATATCCCAACTTGGAAGTGGGAGAGTATTTTGATGGATTTCATCACCGGTTTAGCGAAATCTCCGCATTGGCACGATTCTGTTTGGGTGATAGTTGATAGATTGACTAAGTGTGCTCACTTTGTGCCCTTTAAGATTGGATATTCTATGAAGAAGATAGCTGAGTTATACCTTGTTGAGGTCATCAGATTACATGGAGTGCCTGTTAGCATTATATAGGATCGAGACTCCAGAATTACGACTCGATTTTTGAAGAGTTTACAGGAGGGTTTGGGTACCGATTTAAGTTATTCCACCGTCTATCATCTGCGGACAAATGGTCAGATAGAAAATGTAAATCAGATCATGGAAGATATGATCAGGTGTTACATATTGGATCATATTGGTTCTTGGGATGAGCATCTCAGACTCATGGAATTTGCATATAATAATAGTTATCAGGAGAGCCTGCAGATGGCCCATTTGAGGCCTTATATTGGAGGCATTGTAGGACTCCTTTGTTTTGGGCTGAGGTTTGTGAGAGGGCAATACTAGGTTCGGAAGCCCTTGAAGAAATCAATTGTGTTGTAACTCATAATCGAGAAAAGATCTGTGTAGTACAAGAACGTTTTGAGAAATATGCTAATCGACAAAGGTCGATCTATAGTTCGTCGTTGGGGACTTGGTTTTTCTAAAAGTCCATCCAATGTATGATGTTAAAAGGTTTGGAAGGAACCACAAGTTAGACCCCCGGTATGTGGGACCTTTTAGATTCTTGAGCGCATCAGAGTGTCAGCTTATAAACTGGATTTACCTGCTATCTTCCCTGGTGCCCATGATGTGCTCCATGTGAGCCAATTATGGAAGTGTGTTCGTAGTGATTGTCAAGTCCTTGACTTAGTGCCTTAGATTCAGCCCAACTTTTCTATGTGGAAGAGCCTGTCCGTGTTTTGGAATCTCAAGAACGAGAGTTGCGGAGAAAGACCATTCCCATAGTTAAGGTTATTTGGAGAAATCAAGATGTCGAAAGCGTGACGTGGGAATTGGAGTCGGCGATGAGGGAGTCTCATCCACATCACTTCTCTTAGTTTCTTATATGTATCCATGTTTCTGGTGGTATTTAATTTTTTAGTTTTTGCTTGGTTTTGAGGTTGTGTCAAGTTTCAGGACGAAACTTATTTTTGGAGGAGTGACCGTAACTCCACCAATTTTCCGATGATAATATTTGATTTGATATCGTCATATTTATGATGTCAGGGCGTTACCTTTTTACGTCATGTTTACGACGCTACACCGTTAGTCCGTTTTTCCCGTCCATTGGGTCTGTTTGACCAGATTTTGGGGTTTTTGATGAGATTAAATGTTTTCTTGTTGGAAGGATTAAATTTGTGGCATGTATGATAATAGTAAGCATTTGATGTTAGTGCCTCAAGAATGATGCGTCGAATTTAAGTTTAGTCTTCGCCGTTAGTTCGTAGCGCCGACATTTGCCTATGTTGCGAATTTCATTCTAATCGGGATGTGTGTAGTCTGTATCGTTGTTTTATCCTGGAATAAAAGAAAATCTGAATTTTCGAATATATCCTCCTCATTTCTCGGAAAGCTTGCTTTGTACTCGAGATGACCAGCTGCCTTTCTCGATAGGCTCGAGAGTTGTTCCCGAGAAGCCTACTATTTCCCAAGAAGTCTTGTTTAGTTCTCGAGAAGTACGTTATTGTTCTCGGGAAATGCAGTCTTGTTCTCGAGAAGTCTATATAGTACTCGATAAGTCTATATAGTTCTCGAGAAGTCTTATTTAGTTCTCGAAAAATGCATCTTTATTCTCGGGAAGTTCTTCATTTCTTCTCGAGAAGTCCTGAAGTTCTCGAGAAATCCTCTTATGTTCTCCCGAAATCCATGCCTTCATTTTGAGAAATCCATCATATGTTCTCGAGATGCCCCAGTCCCTCTCGATAAATCTTGATCCCTCTCAAGAAATCTTCATCCCTCATGAGAAATTCATACTTCTTCTCGAAAATTCCTGTTCAGCCGACCCGTGTTCCTTTTCTTAAGTGTACTAATTTTTATATTATATATATACAAGCAGTCGTGCACGGGGGACCCCGTGCGGGGATGCGACATTGGTTTGGGGCGGCGATATTGGTCAGGGGAGGCGACATTAGTCGGGGGCGACGACATTGGTCGTGGGGGCGACATTGGTCATAGGGGGCGACATTGGTCGATTGTGGCGATATTGGTCGGGGGGAGACATTTTTCATATGGGCGACATTGATCATGGATGACGACATTGGTCGTGGGCGTAAATAGTGGTCGTGGGCGGCAACATTAGTCGTTGAGGCGACATTGGTCGTGGGCGGAAATAGTAGTCGTGGGCGGCAACATTAGTCGTTGAGGCGACATTGGTCGTGGGGGGAAACAGTAGTCGTGGGGGGAAACAGTAGTCATGGGCGGCAAAATTAGTCATTGAGGTGACATTGGTCATGGGCGAAAATAGTAGTCGTGGGCGGCAACATTAGTCGGTGAGGCAACATAGGTCGTGGGCGGCATCATTTGTCGGGGGCGGCAATATTGGTCGTGGGGGGCGACATTTGTCGGGGGCAGATACGTTCGTCTGGGGCAGAGATATTCTTTGGGGACGGCGACATTCGTCGGAGGCGGTGACATTCATTGTGGGCGGCGACATTCGTTAGGGATGGCAATATTGATCGGGGCGGCGACATTGACCGAGGGCAGATAGATGTTTTCACAAAGACCCCCATTAAGAGCTCGTACAGGAAATCAAATTAGGATGTTGAGAGTAATCTTCCTTAAGTGTCCATACTCCATCATGTTTAAATTTGACAGCATTTTCCTCCACGACCCCCCGTTGAGTCTCATTTGCTTAAACTTGATTCTCATTTCAATCATTGAAGAAGGTCAAAAAGAAATCGAGTAGAAGTCGACATAATAGTTTCAAGATTAAAGTAAAGTTATTCATCCATTCTGCAAAAGTTTAGAAGCTAATATTTACCCAAAAACTTGCTAGTTGATGTTAAAATGAATAATTTATCATAGAACATAGTTACAGATTCTGAAATAATCAGCAAAAAATAATGTATTATGGTATTAAATGTAAATGCTCTCATATTAATTTGTAAGAATGGAAAAAAGAAGTGAAAGTTAAAGATAGAAAACTCAAGCTAACCTGAAAACAGAGAACCTCTGTTTTTAGTAGAAGTAAACTCAAAGAAACCTCTGATGTTTAGCTGCTTGAATTTTTTGAGACGCGCAGATATAACATAAATTGTAGTTTGGATATTCAACCTGAGTCTTGTGGTTATTGATAAACAATGAAGCCTCAGATGATCCAAAAGATAAAAAAAGATTAATGAAGAAGAGGGAAGCGAATGACTGAACAGATCAAACCTAAACAAAGAAATGTAAACCTGTGAAAAGGAAGTAACAAAACAATGTGGTGACACCATCTGTTTATAATTTGTTGTTCCAGGAGTTGGTCTTGTGAGAGATCAATTTTTAGTTTGCAATTGGGAACATCTAAACATTTTATTTATGAGTGAATTATAGATATTAATATGATTAGTCAGAAGGAACCTTGCAATGACGAATCTTTTTACCGAGTTCTCCAATTGCTACTCAAGCTGCTTTAAATCGTTGATGCTGAAGCGATTTCAAATTATAGAAAACAAAGGGAAATCATCATTTCTAAAGTCAGTTGAGTTTAATGAAAAACACTTTTAATTACAAAATACACTTTAGGAAAAAAAATCAAACAACCTTACTTCTCAACATTTAAATCCCTTTTTTTAAAGACAGCATCAACAAACGATTGGAAGTAATTCAATACTAATGGTGAAGGATGTTACATATGCATCTGCAATTGATTAAACTAAGAAATTCTCTAATACTAATGGTGAAGGATGTCCCCTGAGCAAAATTATATTCTATTTTGAACCTTCCTATGAATCACTTTAGGATTCTCAAGCTATTGAGCCATCATCATAATTAAAAATCTGACCTATAAACATTTTACATGAACTAACCAAATCTAATGCCCTCATTGCATAATTTCAGGGAACAAATGCCTCCATATAGAATATAGGGAGATGATATGCATATGTGGATTCTTATCGATAAGGATTGGATGATAAAATTAAACGCTCTTAGAAATACATTACAGTGCATCAGGTATTTCAACAATGATACTGCTCAGATCTACCATGAGCCGTCATTTCTTGATCGAGAAGGCAAAGCTTATATCTTCCATGAAGTTGAAACAAAGTTAAGCAATTCATCGAACATGTAAAGGGCATTGAGTTGGATGAATTTAATCATTGTTATCCATTCTAAAATTTGTACCCAATTCATAGTCGACTATCACAATATGAAAGTCTCGAACCTTAAATTTAAACAATGTCAAAAGTTAAAAATAAAGAGGTACCTGTACAGGTCTTGCTGGAAGATTGATATGGAGGGATACGATCAGAACTCATTTTTTCCTTTTTTATTGCAAAAGTGGCCAAATTTGATCCGGCCACAGTGATAGTGTAGATTAAAATACACAAACATCAATAGTGTAGATTAAAATAACCAAACAACAAATACCCAAGCATAATGATAAGTGGTTCAATGCATAAGATGCAGATAACTAAGATCAAATGGAAAAACTGCATCAAAAAACTTGCAACTAAACAGGGAAATTGTAAACATGGAAGCTGAGGGGAGGAGAAGAGAAACCTGGATGATGCCCTGGGCAAAAATAGAGCACGAAATAGAGAAAAAATCGCTGAAATGAAGGGTTAGGGAGAAAAGCACCTGAAGGAAGCTCGCAGCAATGGTGGAGTAGGAGCCTTGCCGGAATCAAACACTAATTTTAGAAATTAACATGTGAAGGTTAGAAGAAGAAGAAACTGAATCAATGCCCCTACAATGAAGACAAAAATGTGAAGGTTAGAAGAAGAAGAAACCCCGATCAGAAACGGAGGAGGTTGAGGAGGAGCCGTCGAGGAGGAGATGCGGTCCTGCGAGGGAGAAGATGCGGTTTTGCGAAGGAGATGGCTGCTATATGACTGCTTCGACACCAGAAGGTTGCGGGGATCTTCGTCGACGGAAGGCGTCGATGCCGGAGGAGGCGGGATGGAAGGACGACTTCGGAGGAGCGAAGCCCTAGCGTCTTTGGATCGCGTTTTAGAAGCGCGAGAAGAAGCACGGGGGTCACAGGAGGCGGGATTGCTGCAGAGGAAGAAGCACGTGAGTCGTAGAGGAAGAAATCGTGGCGAGCAACAGCCCTCTCCCAGTGCAGAAGAAGAAGATGGGGATATCAGGATTTTGAGGGATGAACAGTGCCAGTCGCTTTTAATTAAGCTCTAATCCGGCCAAATGACCCAAATACCCCCCAATTAACTCACAAAATCTGATTTTATGAGGGCATTTTCGAATTAAAATGTTACACCATGGTGTAACATAGCTACTTGCTTATAGTATAAATATATGTAACAAAACCGCTCCTTCTTTTTCTGACCGAACTTTTGTTCATTTCCCGAACCAGAGCAGCGTGAGTGAGAGAGAGAATGTCTTTCTGTGATTCTTCTGGTGGCCACCGACGGTGCTCTGGTGCACGAAATCTTGAACTGAACGTAGATCCGGTATGCTCTCGACGAGGGCTTCGTCATTGTGGTAAAACATTCCACTTTTCTTGCATTTTTCTCGTTAGGGTTTTTTTGCCCTAAACCCTCGATCAGCTATTCTTGTTCAGATTTCAATTTCTCCCATCTTCTTTAGCCCCGAAGTGTGACAAGGAGTGATTTGGAGAGTTTTTCCGGCAAACCAAGGCAAGTGATGGTTCCCGCCCCCTCCTTCATCTTCCAATTTTGATGTAATTGCTAATCTTCCTTATCTAGTGTTGTATTTATGATTAACTTGTTGATTAGTGATATTGTTATAATCTTTTACTTAAGACTCACTTATAATATCATGTTAGTGATTATTCCAACCCTACCGAGTAGAGTTGTTAGTGATTTACTGGCGCGGTTGAATCTTTATCGTTTAATTGTCTCTTAACTACCGTATAGGACGAGATAGAATTTATTTAAGGTCATGCATCTTTCTCTAGAGGTTGATCAACCGTTTCCAATCTAGCAATGTTTAGTATAATCTGATGTGCCAAGTTTTGAGATTTATATCATGGCTTTCTTCGTTGTGGGTGTTAGTGGACGAAACCACCGCCACAATGTTTGTTATATCATGGTTTTCTTCGTTGCGGGTGTTAGTGGATGAAACCACCGTCGCAATGTTTGATCCCTTTATTAGTACCTTGTGAAACTCTAACGGGTGTTTGCTCGTCTGCGGTGAATGGTGGAGTGTATGAGTCTCCCTCACAGTTAGACGGAAATTTATATCTGTGAGGGTGTGTTCGAATGAGCGACCACCTTGCCCGTGTTCTTTTTGGTAGAGTTGACCACATGTGGCTAATAGAGTTTTGCTATTCTTCTTGATGATTTAATCGTGTTTTCCTCCTTATAGTCTTGTGCATCTGGGGTATTTTGTTGTACATGACGATTCTTGTAAGTGTTCCTATTCGTTTTTTTTGTATTTTACTTCAGTACTTTTGGCCTTGGGTTGGTACACCTTATGGCCCGTGCTTGCTTTTGTTTAAATTTTTTCCATCACTTGTACATTCTTGCTGAGGTGTCCTATCTTGGAATGCCTCAGGTTTAGTGCGGTAGCAGGTAGGGGTGCTGGTTTTGGAGTTTTTGAGCAAGAGTGTTGGCTGTGGTTTTTCACCTCATCGTTGCGAGGTAGTTTGTTGTTTTAGTTTACTTTAGCTATTTCAGACATGCTTTTGTATTATGTGAGTTTGCGTCAGATTGTTGACACCCACAGAATAGTTGATTTTGGATACTTTACTAGCTGCTAGTTTGTTTCCTTTCTGATTATTTGGATTACTTGTTCTTTGGGATGTTTTGTGCTAGGATTGCATGATAGGTATTTTCAAGTATAAAATACTACTATTACTTTATGCATTGCATGTTTTAGAATTCTAAACCATTATATTTACTGATCGTTAAAGCTATTTTCCACTACTATTATAAACTTGGAGCCTTACATACCATCAGTTGTCCTCTGGGGACATTTATACTCATGTAGGATGTCTAATCTTCTAAAAGAAGTATTTTCCGCAGCGTATAACTTTTTTTATGGACTAGATGAACCACTAAGCCGAGGGATACTGCTAACTGCTTAACTTAAAATAGATTTTTTTCTCTAAATAACTTAAAGATCTTTCCTTTTGTGTTAAGTAGGAGTTTTGCCTGAGCGTCCGTAGTTATCCCCCTGCTATTGGGGCATCATGACGCGCATTTTCCCACACTTTGATATATATTTAAAGGCGGTGAAAATGCGGGTTGTGACATACACACACTCCCGTGTACTTTTAATTCAATCCAGAAATCATCGGAAATTCTATCCAAATTGGCCACGTCAGCATCACGCCTAGGCGACACGCCCTATGGGGCATGAACTTCAAAATTTTTGGCTTTTAATATACCTCCAGGGCTGATGTTTAGAGGAGAACTGGTAGATTTGCACATAGTTGTACATAGTAGTTAGGAGTAGTTTCTGAGTGATATTTTCCAAACCCTAGTTTAGATTTCCTTGTTAGTAACACTTTTTATGTAATAAATTTCAGCTTTCAGTAATTTTTCATCTCTTCTTGCTTTTTAACTTAGTTTTTATTTTTGTTGAGAAAAGGTGTGTGCGTAGGTACTTTTCATTTTACTTTTTTTTTACTACCACCCCCATCCCGGATGAGAGGCTAAGTAATTTTTTACGCTTGACTAAAATGGTTGGGACGGATATTATTTCTGTACTTTTATAAGTCTTTTCAATTTATTACTACCACCATTATCCCGATTGAGAGGCTAAGAACTTGTTAGCATCAACCGAGATACTTGGGACAGATATTATTTTTGCATCTTTATGTCTTTTTCTTTTTCTCCTACCACCCTCATCCTAAACTTAAGATTTATCAATAATTGATCATTCTCAGGTAAAACGAAACTGCGCCTCACTCTCGAAAGAGATGAACGTAAGCCTCCCGGGTTGAACCTTCAAATATTAGTAGGAGGTCAAAAGAGGGGTTCATCACGTAAAGCGTGCATTAAAGGTATTTTTTATTAGATATGAAAGTTCAGTCAAAATACGTAATCACAGGTGGATCTATCATCGATAGAGGTCACTCATATTTAAGAAAACTCCATTGTCAAAGATTTTACTTAATAAAGAAATAGAGTTTTTATTACTAAAAAGTATTTCCCAAAGTAAGTCAAAATCGAGGGCTCTCTATCTCATCTATTTTCAAAACCCTTATGTCTTACTTTTATTTTTACTTGTAAAAAATCATTAAATCTTTTCAATAAAATAATTGTTCTTTTCCTTAAAATAGAGTACTTGACACAGATCCGTGGAAAAATATGACCTTGATATTTTTTAAAAAATAATATATTACTACGCGATAGGTGTGCTTGCTTTAATCGAAGTATATAAGTAACAAAGAGATAGAACACACAAACGCTTAATTTCCAAATCCAACTTAATCTTCAATTTAAAACTATCTGAACTCATTTTTTACTTATCAACTGATCACGAGAGGGTCTTGGTGGGGTGCCCGAATCGCCTCATGGTCTTTATCCCCAAAGGTTATGGTGGAATCTTGCTTGCATCTTTTTGCTTCATAAACATCTCAATTCATGCTTACCGAGAGTACCTAGGTAGAGAGAATGGGTGATCCGGTGATGGTTTCAATGTTTCCGACCGTTTGCCTACCATCGAATCCTCCTTGCTGGGGGTTTTACTGATCCCTTGCCTGCCGGGGACGAGCTTGTTGATCCTGTAGGTATCCTTATAAGAACATGCCGAGGAGTCCTTGGCAGATTAAGAATTCAATCTCATCCTTCATTCATGTGCACTCCTCAGTGGTTTGTCCTGTCGCTCGATGGAAATCACAATACTATGACTAGTCATTTCTGGGATTAGTGGTTGGTTGCTTGGGGCAGTGTAATGCCGGATCGTCTGGATGGCATAAAATACGTTCGTGCGGGTGGTATTTAACTGAGTGTATTCTCGGGGTGGCTGGAATTTATAAAATTTGCGCCGTCACTGGCCATTCGAGCGCTCTTCCCGGAACCTTTCTTCCTAGGTGTTTAAAGCATGCTCCCAATCCCATCTGCACTTCTAGTCTCCATTGTACTTCTAAAGATGTGCTTTAATGGCATCATTTGCCGCTTTTTGCCCCTATATGTGATGTATGAGGTTAGGGTAGCTAGGGACAGTTTCCCTAATCAGAGCTGAGTAGAAGCTACTGGGTCGAATCCCTCCATGAAATACTCCCCTCAAGAGTTCCCGGTGAGCTCTTGGAATATTGTGAGCCTTTGCAGTAAATCTACAGAAAGAGTCTTTCAAGAATTCTCCTTCATTTTGTCGAATCCCTAACAAATATGAGGGTTCACGAACAATTCTTTGGTTGGTAATGAACTAGTCAGCAAATTTCCTTGTCAGTTCTGCGAATTTTGTGATAGTTCCCTCCCTCAAGGAATGGAACTAGGTACGAGCTTGGCCTTAGAGAGTGGCTGAGAATACTTGGCAAAATAGTTGGTCTGGCACATTATAGATCCTCATGATTGTGGTAAAGTGTTTGACGTGTACTAATGGGTCATCCTTACCATCTAACATTTCGATATTTGGCAGTTTGAAGCCATGCGGGATTGAATGGGCCAAAACCAACGGTGCAAGTAAAGAGCCTTAGTGAAGCGGTCGACTCTGCTATAGGATATGTTACTGAGCTGCAGCCCAAGCACCGCAACCTCTCCGATTAAGCGGACAACATGGGGACTTCGCTGGAGGACACCCATACCAGTACTACTCCAGCCTGAGAACACTTAACTATCACCATAGTTAAGCGTTCTCAGGCAAGAGTAGTACTGGGATGGGTGACCTCCTGTGAAGTCCTCGTATTGTCCGCTTAACCGGAGAGTTTTGCCCATCAAAGGGAGGATGTGGCCAACAACAACCCATCTATGGGCTGGAGAGGGGTTCCAGTGCTTGGGCTGCAGCCCAATAACATTGCCTAGGGTGAAGCCGTGTCATTGTCACGTATGATCGTCTTAGGTCATTACAATAAAAAGTGCACTTTTTACTGTAATGTCCAGTTCCACCATTCGTAGATCCCAACACCACTGGGCCTTACGCAGGCCGTTACCAGGTTGCATCCCCAGAACTCCAACCCCTCTCCAACCCACAGGCGGTTTGTTGGTGGCCATAGCCTGCCTTTCACGAGAAAACTCTCCGGTTAAGCAGACAACACGGGCAATTCTAATGAGGTCACCCATCCCAGTACTACTCCAGCCCGAGCATGCCTAATTATGAAGTTTTCCACCATCTCATCACCTCAATTGGTGATGAGAAATTGAAAAAACTTTATAGTAAACGTGCCCGGGCTGGAGTAGTAATGGTATGGGTGACCTCCTGGGAAGTCCCCGTGATGCACGCTTGACTATCGAGTTTGACTCATCAAAGGGAGGATGTGACCACCAACAACACGCATGTGGGGTGGAGAGGGGTTGGGGTGTTTGGGCTACAGCCTGGTAACCATAACCGGACTAGGTAGAAATAGAGTACACGCTGGGGCGCAGGAACATTCCAAAAAAAATGCACTTTTTATTGTAACGACCTTTTCAACCTTTGGTGGATCACCACACCACTAGGCCTTACACGGACCATTATCAGGCCGCATCCCAAGCACCCCAACCACTCTCCATCCCACAAGCAAGTTGTTGGTGGCCACAACCTCCCCTTGATGAGCGAACTGGATAATTAAGTTGGGTCGTACGGGGACTTCCGAGGAGGTCACCCATCCTAGTACAACTCTCGCATGAGCACGCTTAACTATGGAGTTCCTTTACTTCTCATCATCAATTGAGTTTGAAAGTCTTTAGTTTTCAAGGGCAGCTAAACACCTAGAAGGGGAGGTGAATAGGTTTTTGTTCTCTTTTAAGATTTCCTTCTTTTATGTGAGTTGTGAGTTAGTTACTATCAACTTTCAAGAAACACCACAAAAGCACACACAAGGTTTATAGTGGTTCCCCAGATTTTGGGTACATCCATTGTCTCTCCTACCTCTCTAACAATGTGTTAGATAAGGCTCTTCTCCAAATCTCGGCTCCTTAGAACATACAACATAGATCCCTCAAGATCTCTCAGTCTCCTCCAAGACTTTCCTCAGGCATAAAGCCCTACCTCAGGGCAAGTTTTCTCCTATAACTCAGTGATTATCAGATCACCTACCTCAGGTACACAAGATGGCCTACACTCAGGATAGGAGGATAGCCCTACCTCAGAGAGAATGACTCTCCTACACCTCAGGAACAATGGCTCTACCTCAGATCCAAAGCTGGATCCGACCTCAGACCCAACGGTCCTACGCTCAGAGAGAATGAATCTCCTACCTTAGGCAAACTAACCTATCACATGCACAATGGCACTACAACTCATATTCGTGCGAGATCCTACCTCAGCCTTTATAAAATAGGCTTACAACTCAGATCTGTTAGGATCCTACAGAAAAAAGAGTTTTGGTTTGGTGTTGTTTTGACTCTAGAGAATTTCTATGAGTCTACTGCTTCCTGATCTGAGCAAATCACAGTCCTAACTTTTTCAAAAAAATTGTTGCTTGTGCTGGAATTAACTCAGAAACCAAGAATCTAAACATGTTGTTAAAGACAAAGATTTGACATTTCTATATGCTTTTCAAATAGCTAACCTTGACTGCAGAAATTTAAAGGCTCTACTCAGCCTTCTTTCTCAGAAAGTTTTTCTGAACTTGCTGTAGCTGATGAAAACTGCTACACCTAACTGTAAGAACTTTTTGATCAGTGGATTTGAAACTTTTTCTTCAAGCTCTACAATAATGGCGAGGAAGAATACAATGAAGTTCCGCCTCTTTGCGAAATGATAAACCCTAAAAAGTTGTCTTTTCATCCACTGAACTTATACCTTTTATCTTCCGCCGTCCAACGACTATTTGACAAGTGGGCCGCACTATAGATGATCGCTGCAACTTATCTTTATCTTCAAAAGTCGTACTGTAGACCTACGATGTAACGCCCCGAATTTTGTGTGTGAGTCGGTCGCGGAAAAAGAGTTTTTGGTGCCTGTAGGGGTACACGGCCTAGGACACGGGCGTGTCCAAGGCCGTGTTTGGCTGGTGATTTTTTGGCCATTTCCAACCCGAGAAGGACACGGCCAGGAACACGGCCGGATGACACGGGCGTGTCATCCGACACGGGCGTGTGCCAACCCGTGTCCCTACCCGTGTCCTGATGGGTCGTGTCCGTTGCCGTGGCGGTTATGCGTGACACGCCCACGAACACGGGCGTGTCGAGGAACCCGACACGGGCGTGTCAGGTCAGACACGGGCGTGTCTTGACCCGTGTGCGTTTCTCAGTTCGACGATCGTGCCTGGATCGAGGCACACGGCCTTGGACACGGCCGTGTGCCAAGCCGTGTGCGGCCCAGGTCTGGGAAATTTTGTTCAGATCCGAGCCATTCGTTTCCTTTAATTTAGATCCGACGGCCCAGATGAAATCCTGCTCTGTTAAGGCCGGGAATAGGGAGTTATTCCCTTATTTTCTCTCCAAAGTTCTCCCCTTCCAAAGTGAGAGAGGAGAGGAAGAAGAAGGAGGTTTCCGGCCGCCGGCAGAGCATCGGAGCACTGTTTCGAAATCGGAGAGCGGATCCGTGGAGGGAAGGTCATTGCGAAGAGTTCTAACCGCGTAGTTTTTCCATGGCGCCAAAACGGACTACAAGGGTAACGATTCTCAACTTGAGCGCTTGAAGCTCTTTCTTTCTGCATAGGGAATCCCGCTCCCGCGAGTATGCGGTGAGTGCGTGGTGTTCCTTAGGGTTGACGGGAATAGTCCCCCTTGTGTTGCATGTAGAGCCCGGAATCGTAAGTACGGGCATAGGCATTGTGTGTGAAGCCTACCCGGACGTGTTTTGTCTGGATCGGTGATGTTGCATTTGATGTGGTTTTGTCGGAGAAGACTCCGTGCTTTGGATTTTTCGGGTTTCTACGTGGTAGATTGCAGCAGGGATCCTTGGAGGTTAGCTTCAAGGCGCACCCGGAAAACTGAGCGGAAACGTGTTCTGCTAACTTGGCGGTCTGGGAACCGGCCTTGATCATAACTGGGTTATGAGATTGTTTTGGAAAATTTGGGATCCGAGAGAAGCTTGGCCCGCGCAAAGTTCCTTAAATTGGACATGCGGCGTGAGCAACGGGCAAGTGGAATTGGACCTAGGCTATGTGGTTCGGTGCGAGAGACCCGAAGACGGGGACTGGCCGTTGGCATAGTCGGAGCCTTAGACGGTGGTCAGAAAGGCTAAATGCTCACATGTTGTTGCCATCCTAGGGATGGTGGTGAATGCACTGATTTGTCAGGGTTCACCATGAATGTGCCCTGAGTGCACGGGGTGTTTGGTCGTGCGAGCCTACACCTGTGGCGAATTATAATTGCGATATATATATTGTTGGGCTAATGTTTTGCAGGGAAAGAGCACCGTCGTCCCGAGTAAGGGGCGGGGTCGTTATAATTTGGTCGGCTTTTAGCTGACCGTTGTTTTATTTGCCACCGTGCGGTGGTATGTGCTTGCAGGTGCTGCGGAGCCGAGCGCCAAATAGCGGGCTGGAGCCCATGTTGCTGTGCTGGCCCTAGAAGGCCGTAGAATAGCTGTTTTTACATTTCTCATGTGTGGCCGGCCTGCGAGCCGATGTATGTAAGGCATGTTATATTTATGAACATTTGTAAGGCCATAAGGCCATGTACCTGTTTCAGTGTATTTGGGGTTTCGTTCTTGTAGTTGTAAATGTGGACATTCATATTTGATGGACTTAAGTTTGGGTTCTTCAACTTTAAAAACTTCCGCTAGAGTGCTCTGTGGTTAGGACGAGTAGTCTTAATTGGTTGGTTTGATTATTCATTTAGTAACCCTTCCGACTGTCTGTGGTATATGGCGTCGGGTTCCAGCTGGACCTTCTGTTATATGTCATGCGACAGATGGGGGTGTTACAATTTGGTATCAAAGCCAGGTTACGGTCAAGCTTAAATGAATTCGTGGGCGAATTCTTTTAAGGGGTGGTGAGCACATGTGTGCGTCATCGTTATAACATTAAAAAGAACCCATGAATGTCCACTTAGGAATGAAAAATACTCGTGGTTGAGGAACCTGCGCGTTCCTATAATTGCTTTTTGCAATTTTGTTTGGTCACTTATTGGTGTTTTGTATGACTATAGGTGACCGGGAGTGGCGTAGAGCCGACAGAACATCTGGTTTTTGAGGATTATAGTGCACCCAGTGGCGCGCTTGAGACCCCTCTTTCGTTAGAAACCATAAGAAGGATCGTTGAAGTGGTGCTCGCTATGACTAGTGCACAGCAAGGAAGCAATGTGCAACCTTTTGTCCCCGAGATGATTTCAATGCCGGGTGGTGTGTTGAATCAAATGACATTTAGGAGGCCATCAGGTCAGCCGTTGAATATGTGCTTGGTGCAGGGTACGCACTCAGTTGATGAGTATTTGCAGGCATTCCTTTTGATAAGCCGCTACCCATGCTTTGAGTTGGAGAACGAGAGGTCTATAGTCGATAGATTCTATAGTGGTCTACGTGGCGAACTGCGAATTCTACTTCTAGGACCAAAACTAATGGGATTCCGAGCCTTGGTAGAGTCGGCCAGATCTTTGGAAGTGGAAATGGGAAAAATTCACCAGATACCAGTGAGTAGGGTATCGAACTCTGCAATTCCTATGAGGGGTGCATCTTGCAAAATGCTGAAGAAGAAGGTTAGATCATCGACTAGCAAGGTTGCTTACAACTGTCATACTTGTGGAAAGAAAGGACACTTTGCCCGAGAATGTTGGGATGGTGCTCAGAAGATTAAGGAAGCTATGTCAGGAGCAGGTGAGGACTCTGGTACTAAGAAACCACAGTTCAAAGGGCCAAGTTCAAAGTCCGATGTCCGCAGTTGGAATAAGAAGCTGAAGACTTCGAACTCAGCCCCTTCTTTTGGTGCGTCGGGAGCAACTACAAGTCGAGTCCCAAGAGCTTGCTATATCTGCGAAAAAGTGGGACATTTTGCACGTGAGTGTTGGAGTGGACGTGCAAAGTCCGAAAGGAAGTCTGAAGAGTACAAGCTTGGTCAGCAAGAGGACAGAAAGCAAGCAGACGTGGTGACAGGTAAGGTTTAAAATTCTAGCATTTAGCTTTAGACACTTGTAGTCTTTGTGCATGTTAACCTAGAACCGCTTGTGCTAAGCGTTGTTCTGAATTTCGTTTATCCGGCGGGAGCACCGTTCGTTAAAGGGGGCTTTGTGTCTCCGTTTGCCCAAAGGAATTGTATTACGTGTCGGAATATATCTTCCGATGGCAAAAGTCTTAATGGATGTGTTGTTGACTAGTAGTGCTCGATGCGCGCAGATAGAATCTGTTGCGTTTAGGTATGGATTGTGTGTCAAAAGATTGATTTGCAGGCGTTGTTTCTACCGCTAGGAGAGTTCAACGTGATCTTTAGTATGGTTAGGCTCTCGAAGCAGCAGACATACGTTGATCGAAGTTGCTAGTGGGTCAGTTGAGAGCTAATCTTGAGGTGACTTTCGCGGGCATGAAGGGGTCGGGTAAGATTTTGATGTCAGCCCTTCAGGTGTTCCCGGCAGTTCGGTCTGGGGCAGAACTGTATGTCACTCTAGTGTAGACTTCGACGCCTAAACCTAGTTTGGGCAACATCCCAGTTGTGTCCGAGTATCCTGATGTGTTTCCAGATGATCTCCCAGGAGCCCCTCCTCAGTGGGAGATAGACTTTACTATAGAGCTGGTACCGGGTGCCAAACCGGTGTCACGCTCCCCCTATCGGATAGCCCCAAGAGAAATGGCAGAGTTGAAGGTGCAACTGAAGGAGTTGCTAGAGCAAGGTTATGTGCGTCCAAGTTCGTCACCTTGGAGCGCACCAGTTCTCTTTGTTAAGAAGAAAGATGGGAGCTTGCGGCTTTGTATCGATTATCGGGAATTGAACAAACTTACGGAGAATAACAAATATCCAATCCCAAGGATTGACGATCTATTTGATCAGTTGGTTGGGTCGACCGTATATTCGAAGTTAGATTTGAAGTCTGGTTACTATCAGTTGAGGATAAGGGAGAGCGACATTCCAAAGACAGCATTCAGTACGCGGTTTGGGCATTACAAGTTCACGGTCATGCCGTTTGGGTTGACGAATGTGTCATCCGTGTTTATGGATCTGATGAATAGGACGTTCAGAGAATACCTGGATCAGTTTGTGATAGTATTTATCGATGATATTCTGGTGTATTCGCGGTGCGAGGAGGATCACTACAAGCATTTACACTTGGTGTTGGAGACATTGAGGAAAAGTCAGTTGTATGCAAAATTCTCCAAGTGTGAATTCTGGTTATCCTCAATAGCGTTCCTTGGTCATGTTGTCAGTGGAGAAGGAATAGTTGTGGATCCGGCGAAGATTATGGCGATACGGGAGTGGCCTACTTTGACTACAATGGCAGAGGTCCGGAGTTTTCTAGGGCTTGCTGGCTACTACAGGCGCTTCGTAGAGAACTTCTCGCGGATAGCACTACCACTCACAACGTTGACAAGAAAGGATCAGAAGTTTGTGTGGTCTTCGGAGTGCGAACAGGCGTTTGTAGAATTGAAGAGGCGGTTAACCACGGCGCCTATTTTATGTTCGCCAAGTGGAACCGAAGGGTTCGAGATCTATAGTGATGCTTCAGGCAGTGGTTTGGGCTGTGTCCTGCTACAGCATGGGAGAGTGATAGCTTATGGTTCACGACAACTGAAGGTTCACGAGAGGAATTATCCGGTCCACGACTTAGAGTTGGCGGCCGTGATTTTTGCTCTAAAGCTTTGGAGGCACTATCTGTACGGTGTGAAGGTCGATATTTACACCGATCATAAGAGTTTGAAGTACCTATTAGACCAAAAGGATCTGAACATGAGGTAGAGGAGGTGGATGGAGTTCTTAGGGGACTACACCTTCAAGATACACTATGTGCCTGGGAAGGGAAATGCAGTGGTGGATGCGTTGAGTCGTAAGATTCCCGCACAAGCCAATTGGTTATCAGTGCATGATAAGAGATTGGTCCAAGAGCTGGAGGCATTGGAGATATCTTGCGTTGACAAGCAGTCTAGTGTCGAGGCAAAACTGTTTTGGACAGAGGTGCAGTGTGACCTAGCGGATAGAGTTCGGAGGGCTTTGGTTCAGGATAGCAGCATAAAGCAAATCTTGGATGAATCTTTGGATGGGTCAAATTCCCAGTTTGTGGTTGAAGACAGGTTGCTAAGAAAGGACGGTCGTCTATGCGTTCCTAGTGCGGATAATATTCGGGAGGATTTAATGTATGAGGCTCATCATACCAAGTACTCAATCCACCCGGGAAGCACGAAAATGTATAGAGACATGAAGAAATTATTCTGGTGGCCGGGTTTGAAGAAGGATGTGGCACTTTATGTGGCCAAGTGTCGTACTTGTGCATTAGTGAAGGCGGAATGCCAGAAGCCCGGAGGTTTCTTGAAATCCCTTCCTATCCCAGAATGGAAGTTTGACGATATATCTATGTATTTTGTGCACGGTTTGCCGAAGTCGCAGAAAGGAAATGACGCCATTTGGGTGGTCGTAGATAGATTGACAAAGGTGTCACACTTTATCCCAATGAGAAAGGAAGATCCAGTAGAAAAGTTAGCCAAACTCTACGTGGATAATATTGTACGACTGCATGGTGTGCCTCGCAGTATTGTTAGTGATCGTGATGGACGCTTCACGTCAAATGACTGGAGGTTGGTGCATGGTCTGTTGGGTACTAAGCTAAAGTTCAGCACAGCCTTTCACCCGCAGACAGATGGCCAAACCGAGAGAGTCAACAGTACTATGGAGGACATGCTTCGCATGTGCGTCCTAGATTTCGGGAAGAATTGGGAGGATCACTTGTACATGGTGGAGTTTGCTTACAACAATAGTTTTCAGGCAAGCATTGGAATGGCGCCTTTCGAAGCTTTGTACGGGAGGAAGTGTCGTACGTCGTTGTCTTGGTTGGAGGCAGGCGAATCAAAGTTGTATAAACGTCAAGCGGTGGAAGATGCCACTTCAATGATACGGACAATTCAAGAAAGGCTGAAGATTGCTCAGGATAGACAGTCAAAGTATTACAATGCCAAACATAGAAATGTGGAGTTCAATGTTGGCGACATGGTATATTTAAAGATCAAGCCGTTCAAGGGTGTATCACGGGTTCGACGCTTGAAGAAGCTGAGTCCGAGATACCTTGGACCATTTGAAATCCTGGAGCGTGTTGGCGAGGCGGCGTATAGGTTGAAGCTGTCGACGGAGTTGAGTGGGCTGCATGACGTATTCCACGTATCGGTGTTGCGTAAGGTAGTGCAAGAGCCTTCGCAGATCGTTGCAGACAATCAGGTACCGGTTGATTATGAGTTAACAACAAGGGTCAGACCAGTACGAATTGAAGACGTTGCGGTCAAACGACTCCGCAACAAGGAGGTCAGAATGGTTAAAGTCCGTTGGGATAATTGCGGACGTGAGGAGCTTTCTTGGGAGCGAGAGCAAGCTATGTTGGAGGAATACCCCGAGTTATTCCACTCAGGTATCATTTAGCTTTCGTGTACCTTTGCTTAATTTCGGGACGAAATTCCTTAAGTAGGGGAGATTTGTAACGCCCCGAATTTTGTGTGTGAGTCGGTCGCGGAAAAAGAGTTTTTGGTGCCTGTAGGGGTACACGGCCTAGGACACGGGCGTGTCCAAGGCCGTGTCTGGCTGGTGATTTTTTGGCCTTTTCCAACCCGAGAAGGACACGGCCAGGAACACAGCCGGATGACACGGGCGTGTCGTCCGACACGGGCGTGTACCAACCCGTGTCCCTACCCGTGTCCTGATGGGTCGTGTCCGTTGCCGTGGCGGTTATGCGTGACACGCCCACGAACACGGGCGTGTCGAGGAACCCGACACGGGCGTGTCTTGACCCGTGTGCGTTTCTCAGTTCGACGATCGTGCCTGGATCGAGGCACACGGCCTTGGACACGGCCGTGTGCCAAGCCGTGTGCGGCCCAGGTCTGGGGAATTTTGTGCAGATCCGAGCCATTCGTTTCCTTTAATTTAAATCCGACGGCCCAGATGAAATCCTGCTCTGTTAAGGCTGGGAATAGGGAGTTATTCCCTCATTTTCTCTCCAAAGTTCTCCCCTTCCAAAGTGAGAGAGGAGAGGAAGAAGAAGGAGGTTTCCGGCCGCCGGCGGAGCATCGGAGCACCGTTTCAAAATCGGCTTGCAGATCCGTGGAGGGAAGGTCATTGCGAAGAGTTCTAACCGCGTAGTTTTTCCATGGCGCCAAAACGGACTACAAGGGTAACGATTCTCAACTTGAGCGTTTGAAGCTCTTTCTTTCTGCGTAGGGAATCCCGCTCCCGCGAGTATGCGGTGAGTGCGTGGTGTTCCTTGGGGTTAACGGGAATAGTCCCCCTTGTGTTGCATGTAGAGCCCGGAATCGTAAGTACGGGCATAGGCATTGTGTGTGAAGCCTACCCGGACGTGTTTTGTCTGGATCGGTGATGTTGCATTTGATGTGGTTTTGCCGGAGAAGACTCCGTGCTTTGGATTTTTCGGGTTTCTACGTGGTAGATTGCAGCAGGGATCCTTGGAGGTTAGCTTCAAGGCGCACCCGGAAAACTGAGCGGAAACGTATTCTGCTAACTTAGCGGTCTGGGAACCGGCCTTGATCATAACTGGGTTATGAGATTGTTTTGGAAAATTTGGGATCCGAGAGAAGCTTGGCCCGCGCAAAGTTCCTTAAATTGGACATGCGGCGTGAGCAACAGGCAAGTGGAATTGGACCTAGGCTATGTGGTTCGGTGCGAGAGACCCGAAGACGGGGACTGGCCGTTGGCATAGTCGGAGCCTTAGACGGTGGTCAGAAAGGCTAAATGCTCACATGTTGTTGCCATCCTAGGGATGGTGGTGAATGCACTGATTTGTCAGGGTTCACCATGAATGTGCCCTGAGTACACGGGGTGTTTGGTCGTGCGAGCCTACACCTGTGGCGAATTATAATTGCGATATATATATTGTTGGGCTAATGTTTTGCAGGGAAAGAGCACCGCCGTCCCGAGTAAGGGGCGGGGTCGTTATAATTTGGTCAGCTTTTAGCTGACCGTTGCTTTATTTGCCACCGTGCGGTGGTATGTGCTTGCAGGTGCTGCGGAGCCGAGCGCCAAATAGCGGGCTGGAGCCCATGTTGCTGTGCTGGCCCTAGAAGGCCGTAGAATAGCTGTTTTTACATTTCTCATGTGTGGCCGGCCTGCGAGCCGATGTATGTAAGGCATGTTATATTTATGAACATTTGTAAGGCCATAAGGCCATGTACCTGTTTCAGTGTATTTGGGGTTTCGTTCTTGTAGTTGTAAATGTGGACATTCATATTTGATGGACTTAAGTTTGGGTTCTTCAACTTTAAAAACTTCCGCTAGAGTGCTCTGTGGTTAGGACGAGTAGTCTTAATTGGTTGGTTTGATTATTCATTTAGTAACCCTTCCGACTGTCTGTGGTATATGGCGTCGGGTTCCAGCTGGACCTTCTGTTATATGCCATGCGACAGATGGGGGTGTTACATACGATACCATTTGTCATCTACTGTAGCTTTCCCACAACATTTTGAAACTTTACTGACTCATGCTGACTTCAGCATCTGTGGACTTAGCCAAATTCTCAGTTTCATCTCAGGCATTGAGTGCGTTGAGTGAATGGACTTCACTTAATGCTAAAACTCTTAGTCTATTACTCTGCACTTCCAGTCACTGAGTGCGTTTATTGAATAACCATCACTCAATGATTTTGTACCTAGACAATCTTTCTGCTGATTAGGCATTGAGCGCGTTGAGTGAATAGCCTTCACTCAACTCTTTTGGACTTGGCCAATTTATTCGGCACTGTCAGGCGTTGAGTGCATTGAGTGAACCTTCATCACTCAATGCCCCTAGACTTAGCTGCTTCTCTGAACGCCTACCTTCTTGCTGAGACGTTGAGTGAACTGGCTTCACTCAATGCTTTTGTACTTAGCCGCAACTTTCTTTATGAATGTGTTGAGTGAGCCTTCAACACTCAATTCTTATGCATTATCCAACCTTTTTTAAGGCGTTGAGTGAACTGGCTTCACTCAATGCATCTGTACTTAGCCGCAACTTCTTGATGAGCTTGTGTTTTGTGAGATATCCTCACTAAATGCATCTGGACTTAGACAGATTTTTTGTCTATCTTTCCTTAGGCTTTGACTGATAATTGCCCTGTCGATGCCTTCTACTTTAGGTGTTGAGTGAGCTTTCATCACTCAATGCTTCTGGACTTAGCCATAATTCTTTGACGGAATCTTCAAATGCTTGAGCTTGACTCAATGCTTCTCTTCAGGAGTTGAGTGAGATGTCCTCACTCAATGAGTCTGGACTTAGTCGATTTTTCTGCTTGCCAATGCTGAGGCTTTGACAGACTCAGCTTTACTCGATGTCTCTTATTATATAGCGTTGAGTGACCTGCCTTTACTCAATGCATGTGGACTTAGGCGTAGAACTGCTTTGCAAACTGCTGGGCTTTGACTATCCACACCTTACTCAGCACTTTTTGGCATCTGGCGTTGAGTGAACTGGCTTCACTCAATGCCTGTGGACTTCGATGATTTTTAGTCTTTCCAGCATCCTTCCTTGGCATCTGGTGTTGAGTGAACTGGTTTCACTTAATGCCTGTGGACTTAGATAGATTTCTGTCACTCCACCATTTTACTTTATGACCACCCATCACAACAACATAGACAACCTATCTAAACTTGTTCCAAGGAACATCCTGCACATGATGAGCTTTAATAATATCAAATACAACTATATTCTCAGTGTTAATGGTGATGCCTCTTCAAATCAAATCTAGGGAACATTGAGGTCAATATTCCCAACAATCTCTCCTATTTGAAGAAGGCAGAACATCCAGTAATAATAAAAAGCATTTTCTCATAAAGCAAATAAATTTGGAAGCAACTGTAAGACTTCTGATACCACTTGAAAATTTAGAGTTGTATGAAAATTCAAAGCAGCTTACACCTCTCCTCACTACTTAAAACTTCAGTGGAGGACTTTCCTCAAACCACTTGAGGGTGGAAACATAATATGCAATGGCTCAACATTGCTCTCTTCATATTACTTGAATGTTTTCAAGTAATATGCACTTACTTAACATGAGTTGGTCATGTCAAGTATTGCTTCTACATCTCCCCTGGGCATGTATTTCCCACCATCTCCCCTTATCTGGCAAGTATTGCTCTATTCAATATTCTACTCAGTATGCTCTACTCCTCCCTCTTTAGGGTTTAGAGTATTTCCTACCTCTCCCACTTTCTGGTTTCTTAAAACATATTTTCATAATGAGGGTGGTGATAGTTGACTCATCAAAAAATTAAGGGAGAAATACCTTTTTATGCCGCTTAAGAAATTATCACAGTGATCAAACTACAACACATCGTTGCAGCCACTTGAGCTAGCTACTAACATTGTTCCACTTGAGCCAATGCCACTCCTATACCACTTAAAGCTTCATGCAGCTGTAGCAAGGGAGGTACTGGCTATTCCTCTTATCATGCAGTAGCATATCTTTACAACAACAGCAGTGACTGCACAGCAGCAACCATCCACTAGGGTTCATCTCCCCCTCAGACTGTGCATAGTACTGAGAACCTACTGATCAGCTGTGGTGATCTTTGATCCACTACAGCTATTGTCTGCCTCTTAATAGGAACTTGAACATGTTCCTACAACTTGCTGGATTTGCTCCCCCTCAACAGGATCATCTGCTATCTTCTCTTTACTGGACACTTGAGTCCATCTTAGTCTTGAAATCACATGATATCACTTGAGAGTCTTGATGTCAAATGACAGACTTGATAGTCTTGATACCAATTTAGAGACTATCTACCTGTAAGAATGGTGAGTTCTACAACAGAATATTACATGGAGAAACTGAAGCTATACCAAGTTCAACATTTTAAATTCAAAATTGAATGTGTTGAACTTGACTTAATATAGTGTCTTAGTAAAGATATCAGCCACTTGTTTTTCTGTGGGGACAAACTCAAGACACATATCTTCCTTTTCCATATGCTCCCTAATAAAATGATACCTATTCTCAATATGCTTAGAGCTGCTATGAGAGACAGGATTCCTAGCAATTGAGATTGCACTAGTAGAATAACAGAACGTGGGGGTTCTACTTATTTAAAGGTTATGGTCCTAGAGCTGATGCTGGATCTATAGAAACTGTGCACAACAACTACCTATTGAGATATACTCAGACTCAGCTATTGAGATTACAACACTGGTCAGCTTCTTGCTGCTCCAGGACAATAGTCTTCTTCCCAAGAACTGACGGTGCCTGAAGTGATTTTTCTATCCTCTTTGCAACCTAAAAAAGTCTACATCTAAATAGTCTGTTACTTCAAAATCCCAATTTCTATGGTATCAGAGGTCAAGATCTGGTGTGCCCTTAAGATACCTCAAAATACTCTTTGTAGTAGAGTAGTGAGATTCTTTAGGGTTAGCCTGATACCTAGCATAAACACATATAACATGCATAATGTACGGCCTGCTAGCACTAAGATATAGAAGGGAGCCAATTATCCCGCTATACAAAGTTTCATCAACAAGTTTACCTGCCTTATCTTTGTCTATAGGTATACTTGGCCCCATGTGAGTTTTTATAAAGGAAGCATTCTCCATACAAAATTTCTTGATCAACTCTCTAATGAACTTAGACTATGAGATGGACAATCCATCTTCAGTCTGCCTTACTTGGAGGCCTAAGAAGTACTTGAGCTCACTCATACTGCTCATCTCAATCTTCCCTTGCGTAAGTTTGGCAAATTTCCTGCGAAGGTTGTTATCAGTAGACCCAAACAATATGTCATATACATAAATTTGGACTAGGATGATCTTGCCCTTAGATTCCCTTAGAAAATGGGGACTTGTCTATCCCCCCATTGAAAATTTGTTCTCAATGAGGAAGCTAGATAATATCTCATTCCATGCTCTAGGGGCTTGCTTTAACCCATATAGAGCTTTCCTAAGTCTATACACAAATTCATGTGAGTTAAAATCAACAAAACATCCCGGCTATTCAACATAGACTTCTTTCTTTAAGTCACCATTCAGGAAGGCTGACTTCACATCCATCTGGTAGACTTTAAATCCTTTGTATGCAACATATGCAAGGAAGGGTATGATGAATTACAATCTTGCTATCGGGGCAAAGGTTTGATCAAACTCAATACCATCTTCTTATTTGTACCCCTTAGCTACTAGCCTAGCCTTATTCTTGATTCTAATGTCATTTTCATCAAGTTTATTCCTATAAATTCACTTCACTCCAATGACATTACGTCCTTGTGGTCCGGGAAAGAGCTTCCAGATCTTAGATCTCTTAAACTAGTTCAGTTCCTCTTGCATAGCTACAATCTAGAACTAATCTATATTGGCCTCTTCAAATCTCTTGGGCTCAAACTATGACAGGAAACTTGTATACATTGTTGTATTAAGGATCTTGCTTCTAGTCACCACTCCTTGGTTTGCATCACCAATAATCCAGTGTCTTGGATGATATCTCTGAAGCCTGATAGCTGGAGGTAATCTTTTTTTAGAATTATCTTCAGTGGCAGCATCTTGCTGATCTTTATCAACTTCAAGTGTGCCTTGCTCTTCTTCTAGAATAACCACTCCATCTTGGACTAATGGAGCAACATCTTTGATGGTTAGCTTGTCCATCATCAGCTCTGTACCTACAGTACTAGAAGAGGAGATTGGTAGCTCACTATTAATCAAGGTAGACTCATCAAAGACTACATGTACAGGCTCTTCTACAACAAACCTTTTCAAGTTGTAGATCCAAGAGGCCTTACTATGATTGATGTACACAAAAACATTCCCATCATAGGACTTGTCAACAAACTTAGTCACATAGGACTTACCATTATGAAGCACATAGCACTTGCTACCAAAGATCCTGAGATAGCCTAGGTTTGGTTTTCTGTCCTTCAAGATCTCATAGGCACTCTTCTTATGGATCTTGGTGATAGAGGCTCTGTTAAGGACATGACATGCAGTATTTTCTACCTCAGCCCAGAAATATTCTAGGAGCGATGTGTCACTTAGTAAGGTCTAACCATGTAACATCCCATTTCCTATTAGACCGCTCTCCTTAGGTTAGGTTAGGGTATATGGTGGGGGCATGGGTTTAGGCTAGGTTGAACCATGGAGTTAAGATGTAGTCACAGGGACCCACTATAGGGCCCAAGATAACCCAAGTCAAACAAGCCCAAATTGAGGTCCTAGCCACACATTGGTTCCACCACTGCACCCTAACCCTAATATCAACCTAAGGGAAACAATAGCCACATCTTTGGGTCAAGACAACTTGGTCAACCTTAGGCCTATTTAAAGTATTTGAAGACCAAGCCTATTCCCATCGACTAAGCCCATGAGCCAAGGCCTATGACCAGCCTAAAGAGTTAATGACAGCCCCTACCCTCCTAAAAATGGAGAGAATGCATACATGGGGGCGATTTAGACATTTTGGACGAAAAGAGGAGAGAGAAGAGGGGAAGAGAGGAGATGGAGGCCATATGGCCCTCTTTCCCTCTGCCCAAGCTGCTGGCTGAGCTTCCAAGGATTATTCCTGCATGGTGGAGGAGTTAGGGGATACCTGGTGGCCAGGAAGAAACTCCAAAGCTATGGCCGACCACCCCCTTAACTCAAACTTCTCCCACAGCCACTCTCAGTTGAATCCAAGCCCAACATTAGCTTCAGGAGCTGGAAATGAGTGGAAATCGACAGCTGGAGCAAAGCTTCTGTCGGAGAAACGGTGAATCGGGCTAGTTCGCCGGAGCAAGCGTCGGCCATGGAGCATCGCCACCGCACGCGCCGCCAAGCCCAGCTGCAGGTCCGTTTCGCCTCACCTCACCCTGTGCTAGCTTTCTAGCTCAATTTGGCGAGACATCGGGCTCAATAGAGCACAATACCGTGAGAGAATGTGGGGATTTTCTCGAGTTTTTCTTCTTGCTCGGAATCTCCGGAGGAGGCGCCTCCGACAGCTTCACCGCCGGGAAACGCTAGCCACCACCTCAACGAAGGTGGTGGCAATAATCGTCGGCGATGGTGCCGACCCAGGTTGCCGGAATTAACCAGCAAACATGGCCCAGGAAGATTCAATCTCAGCCGTTGGTTATTTGGGACGATGAACAAATGGCGTCCATTTAACTCCAATTAGATTAATGATTTTAATTATTATGAATTGTAATATTTCTGTCACATATTTACAGTGACTTTGCGTGTTAAAAATAGGCCCCTTAGAGGCAATTTCAGAACTAGACATCAACATAAAATTTGTAGATCTAGGTCTTAATTTTATTATGACGACCTAAACTTGAAGTTTGGAGCTGTAGGGCTCCATGTAGGTCCAATCTACCAGGACTGGCCCTATGCTAGGACAAATTTTAAAATAAATGCCCAGGCCAAACCATAAGTCACCATGATTTCAAATTTTGGTCAGGCTTGTGTTAGGGTAGAACTAGTGTCTGACCAAAAATGTGAATTTTTGGTCAGAATTTGTCTATAGTATTTGATGAAATACTAAAAATTAAATTAGGTGTATTTTTGGAGATATATGACTCCAAATACCCCCAAATTTGGGTGAGATGTTCATTATGTCAAGATAAATCAATGACAAAAATTTCAGGTCTTTTTGACCTCTACATGTATTGGAAATCCCAAATGCATGAGTTTGACATATTCAAATTTGGGGTGCTATTAGTAAAAATGAGAAAAATGTAAATTTTGCCCAATTGGGTCATTGCAAGTCCATTAAACTCTAGACAGAGGCTCATAAGAATGGAATACACCTCCCATGGAATATTTGGGATTTTTGGGATCAAAAATCCCATTATTTGAATTTTTTTGAAAATGTGTCTACTTAGGAAATAAATTGTAAAATAGGGCAAATAAATTCATTAAATTATTGATTTTTGACACAAGCTCTAGTAGGGCAAAGTTCACTCCTGGAAAAATTTATGGCACTGTTTATTAATGTTTCCTTGGATTTCAAGAAAAATTTAACATTTTGCCCCTTTTGGAAATTAATTAAAACATATGGGAAATTAGTGTATAAAAATTATGAAAACTTTTATAGTGGTTTATTATTGGGTTTTTGTTTCTGATAAATTATTAGAGAATTTTTGGATAAATCTATATGTTAAACCCTAATAATGGCATTTTGGTAATATTGCTTAAATGAGTATAAGATAGGTCAGATCATTGTTTAAGATTTGGAAATTCTGTAATTAGCCTTATTATATCAACATGAACACCCTCTAAATTTCTCAGAATTTTTGATTGAGTAGTTGAGGTACTTTATTTGTAAAGTGGTTGAATTGGAATTTTATTGTTAAATGGGAAATAAATAGAAATTTGTATGGAGATATTATGAAACTTGGTAGGCAGTATTAATTAACCTTATGGAACACCTAGTGAAAACCTCAGGTAGGTTGAACCATTATATGTAGTACTTCATGTTCAAGGTGACCCAGTCACACAATTAACATAATTAATTTAGGTCTCTTAATCCCTTTGGAAAACAATGAAACTTATTTCAATCATTATCATACATTATAACAACCATGATATGTAACTAGGAACATTTGACCCAAGAGTTTGGACATCACGACATACGGGTCAACACTAGGTTATGGGTGCGCTTAGCAAAAATATAGCTCATGTCACTGGGACCCACAGGGGATACGATAGAGGGTTGAGTTGGTGACTATATTGCGAAGATAAACCCTGATTGGTGTCTAGTAGGTCACTTTATAATATCGAGCGATAGAGTGCAAGACCTCAAGGATAGTGGATAGAACAGAGACCGGCAGAAGACCGCTGATTCCCCGATAATAACTAAATTCATTAGGTTCGTTCCTGAGTGACAACGAGAGCTGGGAATGGATCATGGGTATACATTAATAAAAAAAATAAAATAAATATCCTTGTGAAAGGGAACCTTGGGATTTCAACCCATCATAGCTCCTAGTGCCCTCGAGAGCCCTTCACCGGGCATGCCCTGGGCAGTCCTGGGATTACCCTAAACTGCTAGGTATAACGAACACTAGGCAAGAGTACTTTAATAGGCTAATACATTGATGTTCATTCTCACCCATGATGGGTTGGAGAGATTTAGAATAAAGGCACTAATGTGCAATCTCACCCTTGATAGGTTGGAGGGATTTATAATAAAGGCACTAATATGCAATCTCACCCATGGTGGGTTGGAGGGATTCAGGACGGGTTGGTACTGCGAGCTGGAGTCTCGGGTTGGAATATCTTGCATGTGCATAAACCTGTGGCGGGTCATACGGTACTGATCCAATCGTCATGTAACGCCCCAGAACTCAAAAGAGCGACAGGAGGCATTTTGGGCCAAATTTGGAATCTAGCATGGGGCACATGGCCTGGGACACGGGCGTGTCCCAGGGCGTGTCAAGCTGGAGTCGACGATTTTGTCGAGAGGTCGACGATTTTGGAGTCGACGATCGTCGAGCAGAGAACACGGCCTGAGACACGGGCGTGTCTCAGGGCGTGTCGAGCCCGTGTCGACGATCGGCCCGGTGAGTCGACGAATTTCGCTCGACGAAGTGTCGAGACAAGGCACACGGCCTTGGACACGGGCGTGTCCAAGGCCGTGTCAGGCAGTCGACGAACTACGCTCGACGAAGTGTCGAGATAGTGAACACGACCTGGAGCCAGGCGTGTTCGAGTTAGGCACGGGTTAGGCCACGGGCGTGTTCAATACCCGTGTGAGTCTCGGGTTATTTTCGGGGTTGTGTCAATGGAGGCACACGGCTGACCACACGGCCCATGTCAGTTGGAACACAGGCATGTCAGGTAGAACACGGGCATGTCGGATGCCCGTGTGTTGTTCCAGGTGCGTCGATTTTGACGGCGAATGGGGGACACGGCCCTGGACACGGGCGTGTTGCAGGCCGTGTTCGGCCCAGTTTTACCATTTCAGTCCCGAATCAAGGCCGTTCGTTTCTTTAATTTGGGATCCAACGGCTGGGGGTGGTTCTTGATGGGATATACACGGGATTGGACACTTGAAACCCTCATTTCTTTTGAGTGGTTCTCTTTCTAAGTCAAGAGAGAGAGGAGAGCAATGGAGGAAGAAGATGCTTAGATCTGGCCATTGGAGGAGCTTCAAAGCTACAAATCATGAGCCGACTTCGAATCTACGGAGGCAAAGAGAGTGCGGTGCTTTTCATCCGCTTACATTTCCATGGCGCCGAGGAAGAACGCTAGGGTAACGATTCTCTTCTTGAGCATGTGAAGCTCTCCTTCTTTGCATAGGAAGCCCGCTCTCGCGAGTTTGCGATGAGTTGGAGGCGTTCCTTCGGGTAGATATGTAAAGTACCCGTTATTTAGAGTCCGTATTCGAGAATGGACATAGGCATGATGTGTGAAGCCTAGACGGACATGTTGGTCCGGATCGGTGATGTTGCATTGCATAAATGCCGGAGAAGACTCCGTGCGATTGTTTGTTTTTCGTGTTTTCTACGTGGTAGATTGCAACAGGGAGCCTTGGGGATTAACCCAAAGGTGCACCCGGAAAACTGGGTGGATGCGTGATCTTGCCAACTTGGTGGCCTGAGAACCAACTTGAACATAACAGGGTTATGTGATTTTGTGATGGAAATGGGACTCGGCAGAAGTTTGACCTACGTATATGGTTTAAATTACCGAAGCGATGTGAGCACATGTTAGATGGAACCGTACCCGTTCTATGTCGTTCGGTTAAAGAGACCTAAGTTTACGTAGCACTTGTCGTTGGCATAGATGAGGGTCTTCGGCGGTCTATGGTTTTAATTACCGTGACCCATGCCGGGAAGACAAATTGCTCATTGTTTGGCCGTCCAAAGGGATGGTGGTGAGTCGACAGACTTAGACTGTGATCACCGAGAATGTGCCCTGAGAGCACGGGGTGTGTGGTCGTGCGAGCCTACGCCTATGATGAAATGTATATTATATACACTGCTTGTTATGCTAATAAATGCAGGGAAGGAGCATCGCCGCCCCGAGTTGGTGGCGGGATCGTTATAATTTGGTCAGCATTGCTGACCGTTGCTTTTGTTTGCCACCGTGCGGTGGTTTGTTGCTTGCAGGTGCTGCTGGATCAAGCGGTCAATAGCGGGCTAAAGCCCAAATTGCGAAGCCGGCCCTTGAAGGCATAATTGAAGTGTTTACTTGCTTTTGTTCATGTATGACCGGCCTGCGTGCCGTGGTTTGTAAAACATGTAATTTGAAGTAAACCATCTGTAAGGCCTTAAGGCCAGTATTTGTGTATGTAGTACATTCCTCTTTGGTGTATTAGTGGACATTCGTGCTCTTTGTGTTGGGTTCTTTATTTGCAACTTATAAAATTGCTTCCGCTAGAATGCTCTGTGTAGGACGTTGGATTAGTTGGATGGTTTCCATTGAGTAACCACCCGGTCTGTCTGTAGTTTATGGCATTGGGCCCCGGCCGGACCTACTGTTATATGCTATGCGACGGATAGGGGGTATTACAATTTGGTATCAGACTACTGGTTTCGGTCAGGCTTCAAATGATTTCGTAGGCGAATTCTTTTTAAGGGGTGGTGAGCACATGTGTGTGCGTCATCATTATAATAGTAAAATAACCCATGAATGTCCACTTATGAATGAAAATACACATGTTTGGGGAACCTGCGTGTTCTTATAATTGTTGTTTGCAATTTTATTTGGTCGCTTAACAGTGTTTTGTACCACTATAGGTGACCAGAAGTGGTGCTGGGCCGTCGGAACGTCGAGTTTCTGAGGCTAGCAGTGCACCAGATGTTGCTCCTACAACACCTCCATCGGCTGAGACCATACGATTGGTGGCCGAAGCAGTGTTGGCCATGATGAATGCGCAGCCTGCAAGGCAAATGCAGTAGCCCGCTCCTGCGATGGAGCAGGTAGTAGAGGAGCCGTTGGTGGCAAGGAGGGCAACTGAGAGATAGCTCAAGCATGTCATGAGCTTTAATCCTCTGGTATTCTCGGGGTTGGGAACCCCATCTCAAGCTGAAGACTGACTCTCCAGGGTGAAGAGAGTCATGACAGCAACGGAGACGGAGGAGTTGCAAATGACCACCATTGCTACGTTCCTTTTGGACGTTGAAGCGAGATTGTGGTGGGAAGGATTGGAGCTGCATCTATTGAGAGGTAGACAACTTGTTGATGTCTCGATGGAGGAGTTCTCGAGACTATTATTGGCTAGATACCTCCTTTCGGCGTAGAGGATAGCGTTGGAGAACGAGTTCCTGAAGTTGGTTCAAGGAGATAATAGCGTGGATGAATATTTCCACGAGTTTACTCGTTTGAGTAGATATGATAGCTCCACCATCGCGGATGAGGAGCGCAAGACGAATCGATTCTACGAAGGGTTGAGAGATGAGTTGAGGTTACTACTCTTGGGGCCGATGACGCAGGGTTTCTTGACCTTGGTCAACACGGCCCGGTCCTTGGAGAAGGACATGAAGAATGTTCAAGCGAAGAAGAATGTTGGTGAGAAGAAGTCTGGGTTCAAAGTGCCGACTACTTCAAAGTCCGGCTATCAAAGATTCTTCAAGAAGCATAGGACTTTGGGTCCAGCTCCCTCTTCGGGTGCTTCTGGGGCGACTACGGGTCGGACCCTGGGTGCGTGTTTTACTTGTGGGAAGCCGGGACACTTTGCCCGTGACTGTTGGAGCGGACGTCCCAAGTCCGAGAGAAAGCCGGGAGCAACTTACGAAGAGAAGGGCAAGGCGGTGGAGTCAACCGCGTCCCATTATGCTCCGGCTCAACCAAGAGTGTACAATCTTGGCCAACAGGAGGCCATCAAACAGGCGGATGTGGTGACAGGTACGGTTTAATTTATAGCAAGTTAATTTCTTTAAATACTTGTTATGCATATGTTACCTTATCACTGCTTGTTTAGGATTTGTTTAGATTTGTGAAAATCCGGCAAGAGCACTCTTCGATACAGGAGCTTCACACTCCTTCTTGTACGAGGGATTTATATCACGCATCGGAGTCCCTTCTTCGATGGCGAAGGATAAGTTGGATGTGTTGTTGCCCAATGGGTGTTCGATGCGCGCGGATAGGATCTGCGATGTTAAGATTCGTATTGGGAATCAGGAGTTCGATCTGCAAGCATCGTTACTTCCGTTGGTGGAGTTCGACGTTATATTTGGCATGGACTGGCTCTCAGAGCAGCAAGCCTATATTGATTGCGGTAGCAAGGAAGTCAAGCTGGGAGCAAGTCGTAAGACGACTTTCACGGGCTTAAAGGGGTCGAGCAAGACGTTGATGTCTGCTCTTCAGGTGGTGAAGGCGGTTCATGCTGGTGCAGAACTGTTCTTTACACTAGTGCAGGTTGCAAAGCCGAAGCCCCCGTTGGATAGTATTTCAGTGGTATCGGAGTACCCTGATGTGTTCCCTAGAGATCTTCCTAGAGCCCCGCCTCAACGGGAGATAGATTTTACGATTGAGCTAGTGCCAGGTGCAAAGACTGTGTCACGATCTCCGTATCGGCTAGCACCTAAGGAAATGGTGGAGCTGAAGTTTCAACTGCAAGAGTTGTTGGAGCAAGGGTATGTGCGCCTAAGTTCTTCTCCTTGGAGCGCGCCGGTCCTCTTTGTTAAGAAGAAGGATGGAAGCTTGAGGCTATGTATTGATTATCGGGAGCTCAACAAGTTGACGGAAAAGAACAAGTACCCGATCCCCCGGATCGATGATCTTTTTGATTAGTTGGTCGGGTCGACGGTGTACTCGAAGTTGGATCTCAAGTCGGGGTACTATCAGCTGCGAATAAGGGACAGTGATATCCCGAAGACAGCGTTCAGTATGAGATACGGGCATTATGAGTTTACGGTCATGCCGTTTGGGCTGACTAATGCGTCGTCAGTGTTCATGGATTTGATGAACAGGTCCTTCAGGGAGTACATGGACCATTTTGTGATCGTCTTCATCGACGATATTTTGGTGTACTCGCAGAGTGAGGAAGATCACTTCAAGCATCTTCATTTGGTTTGGAGATGCTAAGGAGGAATCAATTGTATGCCAAGTTCTCGAAGTGCGAGTCTTGGTTATCCTCAGTGGCGTTCCTCGGTCATATAGTGAGTGGAGAAGGTATTGTAGTGGATCCGACGAAGATTGTTGTGATACGGGAGTGGCCTGAGCTTTCTACAGTAACGGAAGTCCGGAGATTTCTAGGGCTTGCCGGCTATTATAGGCGCTTCGTAGAGAACTTCTCGCGGATAGCGTTACCTCTCACTACTTTGACGAGGAAGGAGCAGAAGTTCGTTTGGACGCCGGAGTGCGCGCGAGCTTTTGAGGAGTTGAAATGTCGGTTGACCACGGCGCCTGTGCTGAGTTCGCCATGTGGGACCGAAGGTTATGAGATTTATAGCGATGCTTCAGCCAGTAGTTTGGGTTGCGTGCTACTGCAACACGGAAGTGTGATAGCTTATGGCTCGAGACAGCTGAAAGTGCACGAGAGGAATTATCCAGTACATGACTTGGAGTTAGCGGCCGTGATTTTTGCCTTGAAGCTGTGGAGACACTATTTGTACGGTGTGAAGATTGATATCTACACCGATCATAAGAGCCTGAAGTATTTGATTGATCAGAAAGATATGAATATGCGGCAGCGTTGATGGATGGAGTTCCGGGGGGACTATACATTTAAGATCCACTACGTGCCTGGTAAAGGGAATGCGGTTGCAGACGCGTTTAGTCGCCGGGCCCCAGCTCAAGCCAATTGGCTATCGATCCATGACGAGTTGTTGGTTCGGGAGTTGGAGGCGTTGGAGATTGTTTGTGTAGATAAGCAATCAAGTGCTGAAGCAGTACTGAATTGGACTGAAGTCCAATATGACCTGGCTGATCGGATTCGGCAGGCTTTTGATTTGGATGTCCATATGAAGCAGTTCATGGTAGAGGCTCTTGATGGGTCAAATTCCTAATTCGTTGTGACGGACGGATTGCTTTGGAAAGACGGTCGTCTGTGCATCCCAAGTGTGGGCAATTTGTGGTGGAATTGTTGTACGAGGCACACCATACCAAGTACTCGATTCACCCGGGGAGCACGAAGATGTACCGCGATATAAAGAAATTGTTTTGGTGGCCGGGTTTGAAGAAGGATGTGGCACTCTATGTGGCGAAGTGCCAAACTTGCGCCTTGGTGAAGGCGGAATGCCAAAAGCCGGGAGGATTTCTTAAGTCCTTGCCTATTCCGGAGTGGACATTCGACGACATCTCTATGGACTTTGTGCACGGTTTGCCAAGGTTGCAAAAGGGGAACGACGCCATCTGGTTGGTCGTAGATCGTCTAACGAAGGTGTCGCATTTCATTCCACATAGGAAGGATGATCCGGTGGAGAAGTTGGCAAAACTATATGTGGATAATATAGTACGACTGCACGGTGTGCCCCGCAACATCATGAGTGACCGAGATGGGCGGTTCACGTCCAATGATTGGAGGCTAGTGCAATAAATGTTGGGAACAAAGTTAAAATTTAGGACAGCCTTCCATCCACAAACGGATGGGCAGACCGAGAGGGTCAATAGAACTATGGAAGACATGCTCCGCATGTGTGTCTTGGACTTTGGAAAGCAATGGGAAGACCATCTCTATTTTGTGGAATTCGCGTACAACAATAGCTACCAGGTGAGTATTCAAATCGCGCCCTTCGAGTCCCTATATGGTAGAAAATGTCGCACGCCGTTGTCTTGGCTAGAAACGGGTGAGTCAAAGTTGTATAAGCGTTTAGAAGTGGAGGATGCTACTTTGTTGGTGCGTACCATTCGGGAGAGGTTACTTATCGCTTCGGACCGGCAAGCGAAGTACTTTAACGCCAAGCACAGGAACGTGGAGTTCGCTTTGGGCGACTGGGTGTACTTAAAGATCAAGCCGTTCAAGGGTGTCTCGCGGGTGCGGCAATTGAAAAAGCTAAGCCCGAGGTACCTTGGTCCGTTTGAGGTTCTGGAGCGGGTTGGTGAATCAGCCTATCGGTTGAAGCTTTCGGTGGAGCTTAGTGGTTTACATGATGTATTCCATATTTCGGTGCTACGGAAGGCGGTGCAAGAGCCTTTGCAAGTACTCGCGGTTGATCATGGGCCGGTGGATAGTGGGTTGACGATAAAAGTCAAGCCCGTGCATATCGAAGACTCAGAAGTCAAGCGGCTGCGCAATAAAGAGATCAGGATGGTCATGGTCCGTTGGGACAATTGCGGTCGTGAGGAGCTCTCTTGGGAGCGAGAGCAGACTGTGCTTGACGAGTATCCGGAGTTATTCCGCTCAGGTACAATTTAATTTTATACATGTCTTTCCTTTATGAAATTTCAAGGACGAAATTCTTTTAAGAGGGGGAGAGTTGTAACGCCCCGAAACTCAAAAGAGCGACGGGAGGCATTTGGGGGCAAATTTGGAATCTGGCATGGGGCACACGGCCTGGGACACGGGCGTGTCCCAGGGCGTGTCAAGCTGGAGTCGACGATTTGGTCGAGAGGTCGACGATTTTGGAGTCGACCATCGTCGAGCAGAGACCACGGCCTGAGACACGGGCGTGTCTCAGGGCGTGTCGAGCCCGTGTCGACGATCGGCCCGGGGAGTCGATGAATTTCGCTCGACGATGTGTCGAGATAAGGCACACGGCCTAGGAGACGGGCGTGTCCAAGGCCGTGTCAGGCAGTCGACGAACTTCGCTCGACGAAGTGTCGAGATAGTGAACACGGCCTGGAGCCAGGCGTGTTTGAGTTAGACATGGGTTAGGACACGGGCGTGTCCAATACCCGTGTGAGTCTCGGGTTGTTTTCGAGGCTGTGTCGATGGAGGCACATGGCCGACCACACGACCCGTGTCAGTTGGAACACGGGCGTATCAGGTAGAACACTGGCATGTAGGATGCCCGTATGTTGTTCCAGGCACGTCGATTTTGACGGCGAATGGGGGACACGGCCCTGGACATGGGTATGTCGCAGGCCGTGTTCGGCCCAGTTTTATCATTTCAGGCCCGAATCAAGGCCGTTCGTTTCTTTAATTTGGGATCCAACGGCTGGGGGTTATTCCTGATGGGATATACACGGGATTGGACCCTTGAAACCCTCATTTCTTTTGAGTGGTTCTCTTTCTAAGTCAAGAGAGAGAGGAGAGCAAAGGAGGAAGAAGAAGCTTAGATGCGACCATTGGAGGAGCTTCGAAGCTCCAAATCGCGAGCCGACTTCGGATCTACGGAGGTAAAGAGAGTGCGGTGCTTTTCATCCGCTTACATTTCCATGGCACCGAGGAAGAACGCTAGGGTAACGATTCTCTTCTTAAGCATGTGAAGCTCTCCTTCTTTGCATAGGAAGCCCGCTCTCGCGAGTTTGCGGTGAGTTGGAGGCGTTCCTTCGGGTAGATATGTAAAGTCCCCGTTGTTTAGAGTCCGTATTCGAGAACGGACATAGGCATGATGTGTGAAGCCTACCCGGACATGTTGGTCCGGATCGGTGATGTTGCATTGCATAAATTCCGGAGAAGGCTCCATGCGATTGTTTGTTTTTCGGGTTTTCTACATGGCAGATTGCAACAGGGAGCCTTGGGGATTAACCCAAAGGTGCACTCGGAAAACTGGGCGGATGCGTGATCTTGCCAACTTGGTGGCCTGAGAGCCAACTTGAACATAACCGGGTTATGTGATTTTGTGATGGAAACGGGACTCGGGAGAAGTTTTACCTGCGCATATGGTTTAAATTACCGCTGCGATGTGAGCACGGGTTATATGGAACCGTACTCGTTCTATGTCGTTCGGTTAAAGAGACCTAAGGTTACGTGGCACTTGCCGTTGGCATAGATGAGGGTCTTCGGCGGTCTACGGTTTTAATTACCGTGACCCATGCCGGGAAGAAAAATTGGTCAATGTTTGGCCGTCCAAAGGGATGGTGGTGAGTCGGCAGACTTAGACTGTGATCACTGAGAATGTGCCCTGAGAGTACGGGGTGTGTGGCCGTGCGACCCTACGCCTATGATGAAATGTATATTATATACACTGCTTGTTATGCTAATAAATGCAGCGAAGGAGCATCGCCGCCCCGAGTTGTGGGCGAGATCGTTATAATTTAGTCAGCATTACTGACCGTTGCTTTTGTTTGCCACTGTGCAATGGTTTGTTGCTTGCAGGTGCTGCTGGACCAAGCGGTCAATAGCGGGATAAAGCCCAAATTGCGAAGCCGGCCCATGAAGGCCTAATTGAAGTGTTTACTTGCTTTTGTTCATGTATGACCGGCCTGTGTGCCGTGGTTTATAAAACATGTAAATTGAAGTAAACCATCTGTAAGGCCTTAAGGCCAGTACTTGTGTATGTACTACATTCCTCTTTGGTGTATTACTGTACATTCGTGCTCTTTGTGTTGGGTTCTTTATTTGCAACTTATAAAATTGCTTCCGCTAGAATGCTTTGTGTAGGATGTTGGATTAGTTGGATGGTTTCCATTGAGTAACCACCCGGTCTGTCTGTAGTCTATTGCGTCGGCCCCGGCCGGACCTACTGTTATATGTTATGCGACGGATAAGGGGTGTTACACGTCACACCAATGGCAGTACGGTGACTCTGCCGAGGTGTGAGGGTTTGAGGGGCCAGTGGGTTGTTTTACACTACGGTTTGGAGGACGATCCCCAAGAACGCACACTCGACCAAAAAGACTGGTGGGTAGCCAGAAAATAGTACGCAAGACTCTAGATTGCACTTAGGACGTGTATAGATGCGTATGAGAGGTCTAGGCCCGGTAGTGTGTATACCCGCCTAGGAGTGGAGACGCCCACTCCACTGCTGCCATACCACAATGGTTATACCAGAGAGTGATGCTAGCTCCGAAAAGTGGGAACTAAAGGTCTGTGATCACAGAGTCGTGTGCGTGAGTTGCACTTGCATGATCCATAAAACGCATGCATATCATACATTCATAACTAGGTCATACGCACCATAGATCCTTATCATATAAATTAGTATGGGCTCTTTTATATAATAAGTTATATTTCTGGAAACCTTAACTTATAAGTTTGTATGGGCATTCATATAAGTTAAGGTACTTCTGTGATGATAGTAGTAGCTTATTTTACTTGCTGTCTTTACTCTGCTCACTTTTAGTGCTTACTTACTTTCAGTACTTGTTTACTTATAGTAATTCTTTTTTTACTGTTTAGTTCTTCATATCTTTCATATACCTTATATATAGAACTGCTAGAGTAGAAATAACTGACATATATGTACTGTTAGTATAGTTCCACTATCACATGTTTCGTTTGCTCTACCCCTTGTTGTCCTACGCTTCATCCTCCCGCCCGGCACCTAGGAGTTGCGGGGGCAAGGTGTGGAAGAAATGACTTAGTATTTTGACTAACAGTCAGTGTGACCAATCTTTTTAGGAGATCGAGGAGAGGGAGTACCAGCAGGACTAGGTGGCAGGATGTGAGGAGCTGATACCACGACTACCTACTACTACTACTGCTGCCCATCGTCAGGTGGGCCGAGACTTTTGGTGATAGCATAGCTTCCGCTTGTTGACATTTGTGAGAGAGAGATTTGTCTTTATGTACTGGGCATAAGCCCTTTTTCTCACTTTTGATGTACTCATTCTGGACTTGTGTGCTTTCATTATTATTTGATTGTGTTGTGACTTGTGGACAAGTCATTTTTATATATACTTCTTTACTTCTTTCTCTCATTTGACCGAACAGGTTATATGATCGTACTAGCCGGCAGGATCGGCGTGTTGCGGTGCCGACTAACCCGTGAGTTAGTGCCACCGTAATACGACGGTTCTGGGCATAAGACCGAGGGCCTCCTTGGTAAGGGGGAGGGTTCTTACAAACTGGTATCACTTGAACAATATGATCATAAGAGAAGAAGTCCACAGCACTGGGCCACCCCGCTCGAGCATTAGTTTGCGGACAAACTATGCAGCGAGAGCAATGGTGTGGCCATCTGTAAAAAAGTCACATAAAACAGTCCACCTAAGCAATGAGTCAGGCCAATTCTAATATAAACCTTACCTTTATGCAGCCTCCACAGGTCGTCGTACTGCAGAATGTGGTCCCTTCCCCTCCGGGTGCCACTCCTTTTCTGCAGACAGAGATGGGCCAGACCCTGATGGCAATTCTTGAGGCCTTCGAAGTCCAACATGTTCCGGCACCGCTGCCAAATCCGGGGTCAAACTGACTGAGTGCATTCAAGAGTTTGTCCCCGCATATGTACCACCAGATGGAGAATGCGGTAAAGACCGAGAAATGGCTCTAGGCTATACAAGAGATTCTGGCAGGCATCAGCTGCCCTATCAGCTAAGCAGTTCATTTGGCAACTTCCGCACTGGATGCCCATGCAAAGAGGTGGTGGAAGTCCATGCTGGACACCATCTATGCAGATAGGGATCTGTCAGATATATCTTGGGAGGAGTTTGGCGAGGCATTCTTGGACCATTTTGTGTCCACCATGGACCTAGATGAGCTAGAAGAGAGGTTTTTGAACCTCAAATAGGGGACCAGGTCAGTGATTGAGTACCAGAGGGAATTTTCCCACCTGGTCAGGTTTGTGGGGATACTTGATTCAGACGACAGGAAGTACACAAAAGATTCTATCGGGACCTTAGAGACGATTTGAGATATGACCTACTATTCATCTCTCATGGCTCTTCAGCTCAGGTCATAGAAGAAGTTGGAGGCAGACTAGCTGATGGTGCAGAGCAGGGGAAAGAGACCGCTGGATGGGTCGTTCTTTGGGGAGAATAGTCGGGGCTCACAGAGAGGCAGAGTCATGAGGCACAAGAGAGGTGGGGGACGTTATCATCCCAACTACAGGCATGAGCAGAGACCCCCGGCAGCACCAGCCCCTCCACCACCACAGCCACATGGCCAGATGAGGCAGGATGATCCTGGCCAGCGGCCAGTATTTTGTTTCGGGTGCCATCAGCCGGGCCACATTAGATCTGAGTGCCCACATTAGTTTCATCCACTTCCTCCTCCACCACCTCCACCTCCTCCACCTCTAGTGTCCCCTCCAGTACAGCAGGGCCGAGGCCAAGGATGAGGTCAAGGCCGAGGACCTTTCGACCAAGGCAACGGACAAGAGCAGATGTATGCATTAGACCTCACCAAGCCGAAGAACCCTGAAGACGTCATCACAGGTACATAAATAATATTACGAAATTAAGAATTTTTTATATATAGTACTTAACGATGAAGTATAATTACCCACTTGATACTCAAATCAACCTCAGTCATAGTCTTTATCAGCGGCAAGCCCGCTCATACGCTGTTCGATATGGGTGCTCCGCACTCGTTCGTATCAGAAGCCTTTGTGGAAGGATTTGATGGCGTGGAACGATTCACAGGCTCAACGATGAGGGTGAGGCTACCTGATGGATCGATACTATTATTATCTGCCAAGTGCCATATGGAGGCAAAAATCAGCGGAAAGACATTTGAAGCGCCTTGAACGATCCTAAGGATGCTAGATTTCGACTTGATCTTGGGCATGACTTGGTTACATTGGAACCATGCCCAGATCGATTGCCCATCAAGGAGGATCACATTGACGCACGGGGACTCCTACGTCATCGTCGAAGGTATTAGACTTGTCTCGCACTTATTATTATCATCTGTACAGGCTGTCAAATCCCACGAGCAAGGAGAGGAAGTATACATTATCTACTTTGAGATGGCGGGAACAGAGGCTTCTTTTGTAGACATCCTGGTGGTTCGGGATTTTTCCGACATATTTCCGGAGAAATTGCCCGGATTGCCACCGGCCAGGGACACAGACTTCCGCATTTAGTTGGTGCCAGGTGCGAGGCCCGTATCTCGGGCACCGTACAGGATGGCCCCAAATGAGCTAGCAGAGTTCAGGACACAACTACAGGAGCTAGTAGAGTAAGGATTTGTCCGACCGAACTCATCGCCATGGGGAGCACCAGTGTTATTCGTCAAGAAGAAGGATGGCTCACTGCGTCTCTGCATCGACTACCGGGAGTAGAACCGGTTGACGGTCCGGAACACATACCCGCTGCACCGGATCGATGAGCTTTTTGATCAACTTCAGGGAGCCTTCTGGTTCTCCAAGTTGGATTTGAGATCCAGGTACTATCAGTTGTGGATCCAGGAGGAGGACATTCCAAAGACGGCCTTCAATTCCCGCTATGGATTGTACGAGTTCACGGTGATGCCTTTCAGGGCTCACGAATGTGCCTTCTGCATTCATGAGCTTGATGAACCGCGTCTTCGATCCCTACCTGGACAGATTTGTTATAGTCTTCATCGATGATATAATGATCTACTCCCGGACACAGGACGACAATACTCAGCATTTGGCGTTGGTTTTGGGGAAGCTGAGAGAGTACCAATTGTATGCTAAGTTCTCCAAGTGCCAGTTCTGGTTGCTAGAGGTGGCATTCCTAGGGCATAGTATCAGTGGGGTAGGGTTAGCCGTGGACCCAGCAAAGGTGCAGGTAGTTAGAGATTGGCCGCGGCCAAAGTCAGCATCGGACATATGCAGTTTTCTGGGACTCGTAGGATATTATCGCAAGTTCGTGGAGGGGATCTCGAGTATAGCAATCCCCCTCACATCCTTGACGAAGGAGGCAGCTCTTATTTGGACGGACAAGTGTGAGGCGGTGGTATTTGCACTTCCGTCTAGGAAGGAAGGATTTCATATGTATACTGATGCCTCTTATCAGGGGATGGGTGCAGTCCTGATGCAGCACGGGCATGTCATCGCTTATGCTTCGAGGCAGTTGAAGAAGCATTAATAAAATTATCCCGTACATGATTTGGAGTTTGAGGCGGTGGTATTTGCATTAAATATCTGGATACATTACCTATATGAGGTTCAATGTGACATCTTCTCAGATCACAAGAACCTCAAGTATGTTGACATGCAGAAAGACCTGAACCTGCGCCAGAGAACTTGGCTTGAATTCCTGTGCGATTATGATTACACCACACATTATCATTCGTCGATGGCAGACACCGTGGCTGATGCCTTGAGTAGGAGGGCCAGCACCTCAGTACCAGAGCCTCGGGTGATGTCTATTGAGTTGATGCAGATGTTAGAGGATATGCACATTTCTGTCATTTCTGAGTCAGAGCCGGAGATCTATCAGGAGTACTTGAACTCTCTGATCGTAGAGTGTGATATATGAGAGAGCATCAGGACACAACAGAGGTTAGATGCAGCCTTGGAGTTGTTGTTCAGGGCCATCAAAGGGGGCAGGACAAGAGATTATTCTTTGCTTGATGACCTCATTCATTTCCGTGGTCGTGTTTATATACCAGTTGGAGGTGGTATCCGGGAGGATATACTTAGGGAGGCACACTATTCTTGATACTCAGTGCACCCCGGTATCACCAAGATGACAGCGGATCTGCGGAGGACCATGTATTGGCCGGGAATGAAGAGGGAGATCATCTTCTATGTGGCACACTACGAGACATGCCAGCAAGTAAAGGCAGAGTGCAAGAGCCCAGGAGGGTTACTACAGTCACTACCGGTCCCTGAGTGGAAGTTTGAGGATATTGTTATGGACTTCGTGCACGGATTGGCTCGCTCCCACTCGGGCACGATTCTGTTTGGATCATTGTCTACAGACTGACCAAGGTGGCCCGGTTCATACCTATCAGGAAGGACAGCTCAATTGCCGCTTTGGTGAGGTTGTTTGTGGAGGAGTTTGTCAGGTACCACGGGGTCCCCAGGACGATTGTCTCGGATTGTGACTGTCGATTCACTTCCAGGGAGTGGAGAGCGGTGCAGGCATACTAGGGTTCTTAGCTTGCTTTTGGCACCGCTTTCCATCCACAGACTGACGGTCAGACAGAGCGGACCATCAGGACCATGGAGGATCTGCTACGATTGTGTATACTGGATATAGGGAGGACCTGGGAGAGACTGCTGCCATTGGTCGAGTTCTCCTACAATAACATTCACCATGCGAGCATTGGGATGGCACCTTTTGAGGCTCTTTATGGGAGGAAGTGCTGGACACCGCTATCTTGGGTTCAGGATGAGGACCCCATGGCACTTGGATTAGAGTACATTGAGGATACGGATTCTCAGATACGACTGATCAGGGACCGGATGCTGTACGCTCAAAGTAGACAGGATAAGTACTACGATGCGCGACATCGGAAGGTGAAGTTCCAGGTGGAGGACAAAGTGTTCTTGAAGATACGTCTGATTCATGGTGTTTCTCAAGTACGGAGGCACAAGAAGCTCAGCCCTTGATATATGGGGCCATATTTGATCCTGGAGAGGGTCGTCCCCTTGGCCTACAGGCTGGAGCTGCCGCTAGAGTTGGGGACCTTCCACGACGTATTACACGTCTCTTTGCTACGGAGAGCTCTCATTCGGCTGGAGCAGCATATCACCACTACAGTATGCCCGTTAGCATCTGACAGATCTGTTCGTTTAGAGCCGCTCCGGATCGATGATACTGCGGTCTGAGCACTGCAGAAGAAGAAAGTTCCCCTGGTGAAGGTGTTGTGGTCCAACCTTGGACGGGAGGAGCACACCTGGGAGCCAAGGGATCTGATTCTAGAGCGGCACCCAGAGCTTTTTACCTCAGGTAACACTTCAATTGATGTGTAAAGTACTTAAAAAGTTTTATGTTTGGAAACCCCGTAGACGCGAACTTAAATATCGGGGACGAAATTATTCCTTTTGTTTATTGGGGTTTGTAACATCCCAATTCCAATTAGACCCCTCTCCGTAGGTTGGGTTAGGGCATATGGTGGGGGGCATGTGTTTATGCTAGGTTGAACCATGGAGTTAAGATGTAGTCACAGGGACCCACTATATGGCCCAAGATAAACCAAGTCAAACAAGCCCAAATTGACGTCCTAGCCACACATTGGTTCCACCACAACACCCCAAACCCTAATATCAACCTAAGGGAAACATAAGCCACATCTTTGGGTCACCTATTGACCCATGTTGACCCATGTAAACCCTAAACACTAATCTGGTCAAACCCACACTTAAAGGCCCAATTAGCCCAAGTAGGGCACCACCATGGCACAACCAAAGTTGGGAGGTACTTTTGGGTCGATGACCATCAAGTGGGGTCTGCCCACTCAACAAGTTGACCAAGTCAACCTTAGAAGTCAACTCGGTCAACCTTAGGCCTATTTAAAGGATTTGAAGACCAAGCCCATTCCCATGGGCTAAGCTCATGAGCCAAGGACCATGACCAGCCTAAAGAGTTAATGACAGCCCCTACCCTCCTGAAAATCGATAAAGAATGCCTGCATGGGGGCAATTTAGACATTTTGACTAAAAGAGGAGGGAGAAGAGAGGAAGAGAGGAGATGGAGGCCATGTGGCCCTACTTCCCTCTGCCCAGGCTGCTGGCTGAGCTTCCAAGGATTATTCCTGCAAGATGGAGGAGTTTGGGGACACCTGGTGGCCAGGAGGAAACTCCAAAGCCATGGCCAACCACCCCCTTAACTCAAACTTCTCCCACAGCCACTCTCAGCCAAATCCAAGCCCACCATTAGCTTCAGGAGCTGGAAATGAGTGGAATTCGACAGTTGGAGCAAAGCTTCTGTTGGAGAAACAGTGGATCGGGCTAGTTTGCCGGAGCAAGCGTCGGCCATGGAGCATCGCCACCAGATGTGCCGCCAAGCCTGCCTGTAGGTCCGTTTCACCTTACCTCACGCCATGCTAGCTTTCTAACTCAATTAGGCAAGACATCTGGCTCAATCGTGCCCAATACCATGAGAGAATGTGTGGATTTTCTCGAATTTTTCTTCTTGCTCGGGATCGCCGGAGGAGCCGCCTCCGGCAGCCTCACTGCCGGGAAACGCTAGCCACCACCTCAACAAAGGTGGTGGCAATAATCGTCGGCGGTGGCGCCGACCCAGGTGGCCGGAATTAACCAGCAAACATGGCCCAAGAAGATTCAATCTCAGTAGTTGGTTATTTCGGACGATGAACAAATGTCGTCCATTTAACTCCAATTTGATTAATGATTTTAATTATTATGAATAGTAATATTTATATCACATATTTACAGTGAGTACGTCTTAATGTATTTTGTAGATCTAGGTCTTAATTTATTTTGACACCCTAAACTTGAAGTTTGGTGCATTAGGGCTCCCTGTAGGTCCAATCTACCAAGACTGGTCCTAGGCTAGGAAAAATTTTAAAATAAATGCCCAGGCCAAACCATAAGTCATCAAGACTTCAAATTTTTTCCAGGCTTGTGTTGGGTGTAGAACTAGTGTCTGACCAAAAATGAGAATTTATGGTCAGAATTTTTCTATTGTATTTGATGAAATACTAAAAATTAAATTAGGTGTATTTTTGGAGATATATGAGTCGAAATACCCCCAAATTTGAGTATGATGTTCATTATGTCAAGATAAATGAACGATAAAAATTTCAGGTCATTTTGACCTCTGCATGTATGGGAAATCCCACATGCATGAGTTTGACATATTCAAATTTGGGGTGCAATTAGTAAAAATGAGAAAATGTAAATTTAGCCCAATTGGGTCATTGCAAGTCCATTAAACTTTGGACAGAGGCTCAAAAGAATGGAATACACCTTCCATGGAATATTTGGGATTTTTGGGATCAAAAATCTCATTGTTTGAATTTATTGGAAAATGTGTCATTTTGAAAATAAATTGGAAAATAGGGGAAATAAATTCATTAAATTATGGATTTTTGAGACACACTCTGGTAGGGCAGAGTTCACTCCTAGAAAAATTTATGGCACTGTTTATTAACATTTCCTTGGATTTCAAGTAAAATTTAACATTTTTCACCTTTTGGAAATTAATTAAAAAATATGAGAAATTAGTGTATAAAAATTATGAAAAATTTTACAGTGGTTTATTATTTTGTTTTGGTTTATGATAAATTATTGGAGAATTTTTGGATAAATCTGTATGTTAAAAAACCTAATAAGTGCATTTTGGTAATATTGCTTAAATGGGTATAAGATAGGTCAGATCATTGTTTAAGATTGTAAATTCTGTAATTATCCTTATTATATCAATATGAACACCCACTAATTTTATCAGAATTTTTGATTGAGTAGTTGAGGTACTTTATTTGTAAAGTTGTTGAATTGGAATTTTATTGTTAAATGGGGAATAAATAGAAATTTGTATGGAGATATTATGAAACTTGGTAGGCAATATTAATTAACCTTATGGAACACCTAGTGAAAACCTCAGGTAGGTTGAACCATTATATATAGTACTTTATGTTCAAGGTGACCCAGTCGCACAATTAACATAATTAATTTAGGTCTCTTTATCCCTTGGGAAAAAATGAAACTTAGTCCAATCATTATCATACATCATAACAACCATGATATGTAACTAGGAACATTTGACCCAAGAGTTTGGACGTCAGGACATACGGGTCAATAGTAGGTCACGGGTGTGCTTAGCAAAAATATAGTTCATGTCACTGGGACCCACAGGGGATACGATAGAGGGTTGAGTTGGTGACTATATTGGGAAGACAAACCCTGATTGGTGTCTAGTAGGTCACTTTATAATATCGAGTGATAGAGTGCAAGACCTCAAGGACAATGGTTAAAGCGGAGACCAGCGAAGACCGCCGATTCCCCGATAATAACTAAATTCATTAGGTTTGTTCCAGAGTAACAACGAGAGCAGAGAATGGATCATGGGTAGACATTAATAATAATAAAAATATATCCTTGCGAAGGGAGCCTTGGGATTTCAACCCATTATAGCTCCTAGTGACCTCGAGAGCCCTTCACTAGGCATGCCCTGGGCAGTCCTAGGATTAACCCTAAACTGCTACGTATAACGAACACTAGGCAAGAGTAGTTTAACTGGCAAAGACATTGATGTTCATTCTCACCTGTGATGGGTTGGAGGGATTTAAAATAAAGGCACTAATGATCAATCTCACCCGTGATGCGTTGGAGGGATTTAGAGTAAAGGCACTAATGTGCAATCTCACCCATGATGGGTTGGGGGGATTTAGGACGGGTTGGTCCTGCTAGATGGAGACTCGTGTTGGAATATCTTGCATGTGCATAAACCTGTGGCAGGTCATGCGGTACTGGGCCAATCGTCACAACGATGGCAGTATGGTGACTCTGGCGAGGTGTGACGGTTTGAGGGTCCAGTGGCTTGTTTTACACTACGGTCTGGAGGACGATCCCCAAGAACGCACACTCGACCAAAAAGACTGGTGGGTGGCCAGCAAATAGTACGCAAGACTCTAGAGTGGACCTAGGATGTGTACAGAGGCGTATGGGAGGTCTAGGCCCGGTAGTGTGTATACGCGCCTAGGAGTGGAGATGCCCGCTCCACTGCTGTCGTAGCCACAACGGTGGTACCAGAGAGTGATGTTAGCTCCAAAAAGTGGGAACTAAAGATCTATGATCACAGAGTCTTGTGCGTGAGTTGCACTTGCATGAGCCTTAAAATGCATGCATATCATACATTCATAACTAGGTCATACACACCATAGATCCTTATTATATAAATTAGTATGGGCTCTTCTATATGATAAGTTATATTTTTGGAAACGTGAACTTATAAGTTTGTATGGGCATTCATATAAGTTAACGTACTTCTGTGAATGTAGTAGTAGCTTATTTTACTTGTTGTCTTTACTCTGCTTACTTTTAGTGTTTGCTTACTTTCGGCACTTGTTTACTTACAACACTTTTCTTGTTACTGTTCAGTTCTTCATACCTTTCATATACCTTATATATAGAACTGCTAGAGTAGAAATAACTGACATATATGTACTGTTAGTATAGTTCCACTATCACCTGTTTCCTTTGCTATACCCCTTGTTGTCCTCCGCTTCGTCCTCCCGCCTGGTGCTGTAACATCTCACTTCCAACTAGACCCCTAGGAGTGGTTTTGTCCATGACTAGGTCATGACAAACCCTAAGAAGCCAGAAATGGGCCAAGAGATAGGAGGCCAAGGTGAGGATCATCATGGTCTTCAAATAGTAGAATTCTGAACAATGGTTTAAGATGACCATGGTGCTACACCATGACCCCAAGACCCTACCACAACACCCCCTAATACCTTGGGAGGCCCATTAGAGCCATAAGGACCCACTGGGGTCAATCAAAGAGACTCAGCTAACCAAAGTCAACCCTAACCCTAAATGGGTCAAACTAGCCTACTTAGGGTCAATTGACCTACTCCTAGCCTAGAGGACCCCACCTATGCCCTCCTAACCCTAAAGTGAAAGTCAAAGGGTCACTAAGGACACATTGGGGTCAGCCCTAGAGGCCAAGTTGACCCAAGTCAACTCAAGCCCCAAATCTGGTCAAAGTGTCCTTACTAAGGGTAGGTGACCTCTAAAGTGTAAGGTTACCCTACATAACCCCACATAGGCCTTAGGGGAGGCCAATGGGTCACCAAGGACCCAATGGGGTCAACCCAAATGGTCATGTTGACCCAAGTCAACTCAAGCCCCAAATCTGGTCAAAGTGTCCTTACTAAGGGTAGGTGACCTCTAAAGTGTAAGGTAACCCTAAATAACCCCACATAGGCATTAGGGGAGGCCAATGGGTCACCAAGGACCCAATGGGGTCAACCCAAATGGTCATGTTGACCCAAGTCAACTCTAACCCCTAATTTGGTCAAAGTGCCCTAACTAAGGGTCAAGTGACCACCAAGGTGCCCAACCAACCTTACTCAGGGCTTCCTAAACCTAAAGTGAGGTCAATGGGTCACTACGGACCCATTGGAGTCAAACCTAGTGGCTAAGTTGACCCAAGTCAACTCAAGCCCCAAGGTGGTCGAAGTGCCCTTACCAAGGGTCAAGTGACCTCCAAGGTGCCAAGTTAACCCTACCCAACCCTACATAGACCTTATGGGAGGCCAATGGGTCACCAGGGAGCCATTGGGGTCAACCTAAATGGTCATGTAGACCAAGGTCAACTCTACCTTAAGGTTAAGTCAAATTAGCCCAAATGGGCTAACCCAAGCTCAAACCCATTTCCCCCACATGGGCTAACCTCATTTTTATTATTAATATGAGTTAATGGACTGCGAATAGGCTAGGTAGATGAGAAAATTCGTCCATGGTGAGTAGGAGAGAGAAAGCTCCATTTTTCCCTTTAATGGAGGAGAGAGAAAGTGAGAAAAGAGTCCATTCATGGCCAAGGGAGACCAAGGGCCTCTCCAATTAATTCCAAAGGCTGAATACATTCCCCCTCATCAGTTTTGAGGAGTTTAATAGCCATGGACAGCCACCCAAGGTGGCTGAATTCAATTCCTCCAATAGGGAAGAGAGAGAAAGAAGAAAGAGAAGATCATTCATGGTGGGGAAGGTGAATCACCCCTCCATTCTTCACCAATTAATTAGTATTCATCTCCCCTATCAGTTTTGGGGAGTTTCCAAACGAATTTGGACCAAGGGGAGGTGAATTTCCATGGATTTTCTCCATGGCCGAAATTATCCTTCAAGGCCATAAATGGCTTTGAAGCCATGACCCACCCTCTCCCCCATTTGATGCTTTTAAAAGCTTCCCTGTGCCAAGATAAAGCGTTTCCACCCTTCACCTGAAGAATCCGGGCGGTTTGGTAGTGAAGTTGCAAGCATCGGAAAGCTCCACCACCGGCCATGGCACACCACCACCACACTCGACGACAAGCTCGGTTAAAGTTCCTCCTCTACTCCTTCTCCTATGTATAGATCTTAGGAATCTTTTAGGATGAAAATCGGGCTTGAATGAGCCAGATCATGTGATGATTTTTCCATGATTTTTCCGAAAAAATGGAGTGTGGGGTTCGCCGGAAACCACCCCTCCGGCGGCCGTGCCGCCGCCCGGCGATAGCCCCCACCTCAACGAAGGTGGTGGCGGTGGTGGCCGGCCAGGGAGGTGGCCGGGTGGCCGGGGAAATGGCTTAGAAGAAGCTCGAGGTCGTGCTGATCACAGCCCTTGGATGGAGGAGGAAGATGACCAGGATGCGTCGGATTTGCTTTAAGATTCGTGCAGCATCATTTCTTTTATTTAGTTTTGATTTCTGAATTTTCTGTCATGTTTTCTGGGCTGTTTTGCATTAATTTTTAAAAATACTTACGCCCACCTTGTGGGAAAACCTTCACTATGAATGTTGTAGCTCTATGGGTCTACTTTAATTCAAAATTGATTTTGACCACTTTCGCCCTATGATGGGACCAGGGCACCCATTTTGGTGGGACCTGTACCTAGGGTTGTCCTGAGATTCAAATGGATGCCCACCCTCCATCCCTTGTCCAAATTGGCTGAAATTTGGACAGAGGATCAGTCTTAACTATACCTAGGGTCTGTCCAAGAGTGGGATTTTTTGGAGACACTTTGCCTAAAGTTTTTTACTTTTAATTAATAATGATAAGGTATTTTAATTAAGTGGTCTAATGACCTCCAAACCCTCCCAAATTTTGGTGAGAGTCCCTGGCACCAATACCTAGCTCTGTACAAAATTTCAACTCATTTGGATAGGTTTTGGTTAGCGAATCACCAAACCATAGTTTGGCTTTAAGGAGGTATTTTTGATTAAAAGTGCACTATGGACTTAAGGTGGCCACCTCCCCTCAACAGAGGCTGAGAATTTGGACACTGACTTGTCATGGCCAATGTCACCCTCTTAAGGAAAAATTAAGGTGGCGGGTCTTCGGTATTGGAGGGTCGATGCACCGACGCCAATACGTTGACTCGTCAAGTGTGGTTAGCACTTCGCCAACAGAAGTCCGGTGCGCCAGCCGGCAAGAGTACGCAGGAGTCCGCTTCGTGCACCAAGTGTTGAGGCATACGATAGGTCTGACCGGTAGTGCTTTACTGGTTTAGAGGTGGGCGAGGCCCAACCCACCGCTTCCGTCTGCCACTACGGAGGTATCCTGGGAGGTTACGGCTCCAAAAAGGGGGAACTAAAGGTCTGTGTGCACAGAGTCGGGTGTTTGTGTTGCACTTGCATGTTCCATCATACCCACTTGCATGTCATAGCATAATCGTTTCATTCAACCCTAACACCTAAAGTATAAGTGGAATGGGACGCATATACCTTAGGCCCTGCAAAACGACCCCTTGGTCTATAAGCTTGGGTGGGCAAGTTTATAAATTAAGGTCAATTTTGATATATATATATATACATATACTGCTGTTTGATAACCGACACCCCAACGTATAAATTGGTATGGGACTTTTTATATGATGGGAGCCTTGCAGAAGACCCCTTGGCTTATGTGTTCTCACATAAGTGAAGGTTACTTTTCATATTTCATCTTATTGTCAATACCTATTATAGAATTGCTAGTATAGGTCCCCTGCCATCTATTTTTGATTATTCTGTCAACCTTCAAATTCTCCCCTTTCTTCCTCTCCGCTCGGTGCCTAGGAGCCATGGGGGAAGGGGCGGGGGATGATAGGGCTTAGTCTTTTAGACTAACGGTTTTCGAACCGCATCATTTAGGGGATCGTGGAGCCCATCATGGAGGAGCAGCCCCAGAGACCGGTGCGCTTGGAGGTGGGGCAGTGTAGCTCCAGAGTTCATACAGCCGGGACTGTGAGTCTCGACCTTGAGTAGTTTTTCTGCTTTTGCTTCCGCATGAGTGATTTTGTAGTGAGGATATGATGTACCGGGCTTAAGCCCGCATTTTAGTACTCTGATGTATTATTCTGTGGACACTCCCTTCGTGGAGATTTATTTACTATGATATGTGATTTACTGTGGACTGCAAGTTTTCATTTACTTCATTATGCTACTTTTCTGTGATCGAATTGGCCGGCAGAATCGGCGCTTTGTGGTGATGACCCTTCAGGGCGTGAAGGAGTCACTACAAAATGACGATTCTGGGACTAAGACCCAGGTGTTGAAAAAGAAAAAAAAGGGGTCTTACAAGTGGTATTAGAGGAGACCTCGATCGAAAAGTAGCAGTCCACAACCCTGGGTCACCCCCGCGCGAGTTTAGTTTGGGGACAAACTAAGCAGCGGAAGTAGTGGTGTGCCCATAAGGGGAATTATATGTAAAGTCCACCTTTTCATTAATTCCACTTGTTCATCAGCTAGCAATTGGAATTCTTTTTTGTAGCCTGCGGCATACCCTGCCCCCAGCAGGGAGCACCTCCGGCTGCGAAAATCCCATCTTATAATTCTCTAGTCAACGAGTTAGACTCAACCCACTAGGAGGCATGACTAACCACGATAACTTATAGTATGCCCTAGTCTGAAATAGACTTTGGGTATGAACTTGGTTAAGCTAAGGAGATATCTAAAGAGAATAAAGAAGGAGTATAATACGAGAATGGCTACCTAAGCCATAAACTCAGGTAGCCCTACGGTCCCTATCAAGGATTACTCAAACCGGAAGGATTGCTTTAAGGAGAATTGAGACCAATAATCCATGAGCAGAATGGTAGAAGACACATAGTCTCAACCCTCATACCAGTAACAAGATTACCTGGAGACAACCAGCATGACAAGCACCGAGGGTCGGATAAGAATTCAAGTTCGTAAGAGACTCGGTTGGGATTGGGAACTTTCTGAACCGAATAAGGTTGTCGTATATGTGACTCGGAGGGTTTAAAGTATAGAGTATATCAATAAGTTTCAGGTTGGAACCCCAAGTCGAAGATTGATGCCCTAGGGATTGTGCACTCAGCTAGGATAAATATAACATGGTAATGTCAAAGATACTCAACCCAAGGTAGGTAGAGGCTTATCTTTTGTTTATTGGGGGCTTGTCTTTTGTTTATTGGGCAAATTAGTTACTGACTTGGGTTTCCCTTAGATCTCATCGAGAAAAGTTTGCGTCGTAAATATAGTGAAATGGACGTAAATCGTATTCGGTACTACTCTGACATATTCGTAGGGATAAGAATCTGATTGCGAAGTGGATATTTTTTTTAAAGTCATTGTCTACCCGTACAAACTAGAAATTTAATCATCGGAAGTTTGGGGTATCTCGAAACATGTATCTCCCTGGAGTGAAGAAGGGCATCATGGATTTTGTGATGCACGGTGAGGTCCGTCGCCCGATGAAGGTTAAGTGCAAGAACTTTTGGGAAACTATTACAGTCACTGCCCGGTTAGAGTGGAAGTTCGTGGATATAATTAGGTATTTTCATACACACGATTCCTCATCCGCACTCCGGGCATAATTATAATTGGAACATCAACGATAGACTAGCCGAGCTATCTAGGGTCACCCTGACCCGAAAGAAAACTCTCGTAGGTGTTTCATAAGTTTTGTGAGTAGTTGTTCGTTATCATGGTGTGCTCAAGATGATCGTGTTGAATCAGGATGGATAGTGTACGTCCAAGGAGATAAGATCAGTCCAGGCTTATCTGTGCTCTCGGTCGACATTCAACGCAACTCTCCACCCTTGTACGGAAGGAAATGCAGGACCCCGCTTTCTTGGATTCAGGACGAGGATCCGAAGGTGTTGGGATCTTGGTTTGCCAGTTAGGCGAATTGATCATAGATTTATGTTTCCCTTTAAACCTAATTTAGCAAACATGGCGTCGTGATGAGATGTTACAAGTTTCTTTTCTTCAGTAGAAATTCCCATAGGCTTAACCTTGATTTCGGGGACGAAATCTTTGTTTTGTTTATTGGGATTTGTAACATCTCATTTCCAACTAGACCCCTAGGAGTGGTTTTGTCCATGACTAGGTCATGACAAACCCTAAGAAGCCAGAAATAGGCCAAGAGATAGGAGGCCAAGGTGAGGATAATCATGGTCTGCAAATAGTAGAATTCTGAACAATGGTTTAGGATGACCATGGTGCTACACCATGATGCCAAGACCCTACCACAACACCCCCTAATACCTTGGGAGGCCCATTAGAGCCATAAGGACCCACTGGGGTCAATCAAAGAGACTCAGCTGACCAAAGTCAACCCTAATCCTAAATGGGTCAAACTATCCTACTTAGGGTCAATTGACCTACTCCTAGCCTAGAGGACCCCGACCTATGCCCTCCTAACCCTAAAGTAAAGTCAAAGGGTCACTAAGGACACATTGTGGTCAGCCCTAGAGGCCAAGTTGACCCAAGTCAACTCAAGCCCCAAATCTGGTCAAAGTGTCCTTACTAAGGGTAGGTGACCTCTAAAGTGTAAGGTAACCCTACATAACCCCACATAGGCCTTAGGGGAGGCCAATGGGTCACCAAGGACCCAATGGGGTCAACCCAAATGGTCATGTTGACCCAAGTCTACTCAAGCCCCAAATCTGGTCAAAGTGTCCTTACTAAGGATAGGTGACCTCTAAAGTGTAAGGTAACCCTACATAACCCCACATAGGCCTTAGGGGAGACCAATGGGTCACCAAGTACCCAATGGGGTCAACCCAAATGGTCATGTTGACCCAAGTCAACTCTAACCCCTAATTTGGTCAAAGTGCCCTAACTAAGGGTCAAGTGACCACCAAGGTGCTCAACCAACCTTACTCAGGGCTTCCTAAACCTAAAGTGAGGTCAATGGGTGACTACGGACCCATTGGATTCAAACCTAGTGGCTAAGTTGACCCAAGTCAACTCAAGCCCCAAGGTGGTCGAAGTGCCCTTACTAAGGATCAAGTGACCTCCAAGGTGCCAAGTTAACCCTAGCCAACCATACATAGACCTTATGGGAGGCCAATGGGTCACCAGGGACCCATTGGGGTCAACCTAAATGGTCATGTTGACCAAGGTCAACTCTACCTTAAGGTTAAGTCAAATTAGCCCAAATGGGCTAACCCAAGCTCAAACCCATTTCCCCCACATGAGCTAACCTCATTTTTATTATTAATATGAGTTAATGGGCTGCCAATAGGCTAGGTAGATGAGAAAATTCGTCCATGGTGAGTAGGAGAGAGAAAGCTCCATTTTTCCCTTTAATGGAGGAGAGAGAAAGTGAGAAAAGAGTCCATTCATGGCCAAGGGAGACCAAGGGCCTCTCCAATTGATTTCAAAGGCTGAATACATTCCCCCTCATCAGTTTTGAGGAGTTTAATAGCCATGGACAGCCACCCAAGGTGGCTGAATTCAATTCCTCCAATAGGGAAGAGAGAGAAAGAAGAAAGAGAAGACCATTCATGGTGGGGAAGGTGAATCACCCCTCCATTCTTCACCAATTAATTAGTATTCGTCTCCCCTATCAGTTTTGGGGAGTTTCCAAACGAATTGGGACCAAGGGGAGGTGAATTTCCATGGATTTTCTCCATGGCCGAAATTATCCTTCAAGGTCATAAATGGCTTTGAAGCCATGACCCACCGTCTCCCCCCATTTGATGCTTTTAAAAGCTTCCCTGTGCCAAGATAAAGCGTTTCCACCCTTCACCAGAAGAATCCGGCCGGTTTGGTAGTGAAGTTGCGAGCATAGGAAAGCTACACCACCGACCATGGCAAACCACCACCACACTCGACGACAAGCTCGGTTAAAGGTCCTCCTCTACTCCTTCTCCTATGTATAGATCTTAGGAATCTTTTAGGATGAAAATCGGGCTCGAATGAGCCAGATCATGTGATGATTTTTCCATGATTTTTCCGAAAAAATGGAGTGTGGGGTTCGCCGGAAACCACCCCTCCGGCGGCCGTGCCGCCGCCCAGCGATAGCCCCCACCTCAACGAAGGTGGTGGCGGTGGTGGCCAGCCAGGGAGGTGGCCGGGTGGCCGGGGAAATGGGTTAGAAGAAGCTCCAGGTCGGGCTGATCACAGCCCTTGGCTGGAGGAGGAAGATGACCAGGATGCGTCGGATTTGCTTTAAGATTCGTGCAGCATCATTTCTTTTATTTAGTTTTGATTTCTGAATTTTCTGTCCTGTTTTCTGGGCTGTTTTGCATTAATTTTTAAAATATTTAGGGCCACCTGGTGGGAAAACTTTCACTATTAATGTTGTAGCCCTACGGGTCTACATTAATTCAAAATTGATTTCGACCACTTTCGCCCTATGATGGGACCAGGGCACCCATTTTGGTGGGACCTATACCTAGGACTGTCCTGAGATTCAAATGGATGCCCACCCTTAATCCCTTGTCCAAATTGGCTGAAATTTGGACAGAGGATCATTCTTAACTATACCTAGGAACTGTCCAAAATTGGGATTTTTTGGAGACACTTTGCCTAAAGTTTTTACTTTTAATTAATAATGATATGGTATTTTAATTAAGTGGTCTAAGGACCTCCAAACCCTCCCAAATTTTGGTGAGAGGTCCCTGGCACCAATACCTAGCTCTGTACAAAATTTCAACTCATTGGGATAGGTTTTGGTTAGAGAATCACCAAAACATAGTTTGGCTTTAAGGAGGTATTTTTGATTAAAAGTGCACTATGAACTTAAGGTGGCCACCTCCCCTCAACATAGGCTGAGAATTTGGACACTGACTTGTCATGGCCAATGTCACCATCTTAAGAAAAAATTAAGGTGGTGGGTCTTCGGTATTGGAGGGTCGATGCACCGACGCCAATACGTTGACTCGGCAAGTGTGGTTAGCACTTCGCCAACAGAAGTCCGGTGCGCCAGCCGGCAAGAGTACGCAGGAGTCCGCTTCGTGCACCAAGTGTTGAGGCGTACGATAGGTCTAACCGGTAGTGCTTTAGTGGTTTAGAGGTGGGCGAGGCCCAACCCACCGCTTCCGTCTGTCACTACGGAGGTATCCTGGGAGGTTACGACTCCAAAAATGGGGAACTAAAGGTCTGTATGCACAGAGTCGGGTGTGTGTGTTGCACTTGCATGTCATAGCATAATCGTTTCATTCAACCCTGACACCTAAAGTATAAGTGGAATGAGACGCTTATACCTTAGGCCCTGCAAAACGACCCCTTGGTCTATAAGCTTGGGTGGGCAAGTTTATAAATTAAGGTCAATTTTGATATATATATACATATACTGCTGTTTGATAACCGACATCCCAACGTATAAATTGGTATGGGACTTTTTATACGATGGGAGACTTGCAGAAGACCCCTTGGCTTATGTGTTCTCACATAAGTGAAGGTTACTTTTCATATTTCATCTTATTGTCAATACCTATTATAGAATTGCTAGTATAGGTCCGCTGCCATCTGTTTTTGATTATTCTCAACATTCAAATCCTCCCCTTTCTTCCTCTCCGCTCGGTGCCTAGGAGCCATGGGGGAACGGGAGGGGGATGATAGGGCTTAGTCTTTTAGACTAACGGTTTTCAAACCACATCATTTAGAGGATCGTGGAGCCCAGCATGGAGGAGCAGCCCCAGAGACCGGTGCGCTTGGAGGTGGGGCAGTCTAGCTCCGGAGTTCATACAGCCGGGACCGTGAGTCTCGACTTTGAGTAGTTTTTCTGCTTTTGCTTCCGCATGAGTGATTTTGTAGCGAGGATATGATGTACCGGGATTAAGCCCGCATTTTAGCACTCTGATGTATTATTCTGTGGACACTCCCTTCGTAGAGATTTATTTACTATGATATGTGATTTTCTGTGGACTGCAATTTTCCATTTACTTCATTATGCTACTTTTCTGTGATCGAATTGGCCGGCAGAATCGGCGCTTTGTGGTGATGACCCTTCAGGGCGTGAAGGAGTCACTGCAAAATGGCGGTTATAGGCCTAAGACCCCGGTGTTGAAAAAGAAAAAAAAAGGGGTCTTATAGGTGCCTAGGAGTTCCGTGGGCGAGGTGTGGAGGAAACGACTTAGTCTTTTGACTAACGGTCGGTGTGACCAATCTTTTTAGGAGCTCGAGGAGTGGGAGTACCAATAGGACGATGTGGCAGGACGTGAGGAGCTGATACCACCACTACCTACTACTACTACTACTACAGCCCGTCGTCAGGTGGGCCGAGACTTCTGGTGATAGCATAGCTTCCACTTGTTGACATTTGTGAGAGAGGGATTTGTCATTTTGTACTGGGCATAAGCCATTTTTCTCACTTTTGATGTACTCATTCTGTACTTGTGTGCTTTCATTATTATTTGATACTGTTGTGACTTGTGGACTAGTCATTTTTATATATACTACTTTACTTCTTTCTCTCATTGGGCCAAACAGGTTATATGATCATACTAGCCGGCAGGATTGTCGTGTTGCGGTGCCGAGTAACCCGTGAGTTAGTGCCACCGTAAGACGGCAGTTCTGAGCATAAGACCGGGGGCCTCCTTGGTAAGGGGGAGGGGTCTTACATACCATCCTCTATGAGAGTTCTATTTTTCCTCCCAACAATCCCATTTTGTTGGGGTGTTCTAGGAGAAGAAAATTCTTGTTGAATCCTGCTGGGAATATTGCCCTCAATGTTCCATAGATTTGATTTGAAGAGGCATTGCCATCAACACTAAGAGCATAGTTGTATTTAATTTTGGTTAAGCTCATCATGGGCAGGATGTTCCTTGGAAGAAGGTTAGACATTTTGTGTATGTGATTGTGACAGGTGGTCATAAGGTAGAGAGATGGAGAGACAAAAATCTGTGTAAGTCCACAAGCATTGAGTGATGATAACTCACTGAACGCCAGATGCCAAGGAAGGATGCTGGAGAGGCTAAAATGGCCTAAGACCACAGGCGTTGTGTTAAGCCAGTTCACTCAAGGCTAGATGCCAAAAATTACTGAGTAAGGTGTCGACAGTCAAAACCCAATAGTTTGCAAGACAGATATGCGGCTAAGTCCAAAAGAGTTGAGTGAATGCAGTTCATTCAATGCCAAATAACAAGAGGTGTCGATTATAGCTAAGTCTGTCAATGCTTCTGAAGTGGCAGGCAGAAAATCGACTAAGTCCAGAAGCGTCGAGTGAAGACAACTGACTCGACGCCTGAATAAAGAAGCGTTGAGTCAAGCTCATGCAGTCAAATCTTTTGAAGATTCTGTCAAAGAAATATGGCTAAGTCCAAAAGCATCGAGTGAATATAGCTCACTCAATGCCAGAGAAGAAAGCATCGTGTGATGTCAAAGCTCAAGGAAAGATGGACATAAAAATCTGTCTAAGTCTAGATGCGTTGAGTGAGAACAGCTCACTCAATGCACTCAATGCCTCAGCAAGCTGGCAGACTCCAGAGAAGCAGCTAAGGACCAAAGAATTGAGTGATGAAGGCTCACTCAACGCTCTCAACGCCTAACAGATAATGAATGTTGCACCTATGTCTAGGGGAGTTGAGTGATGAAGATGCACTCAATGCACTCAACACCTAGTAGTGTAGAGAAATTGGCTAAGTCCAAATTCATTGAGTGAAGGTCATTCACTCAACGCACTTAACACATGGATTAAATCTGACAATTTGGCTAAGTACATAGATGCTGTTGTCAGCAAAAGTCAACAAAAGTTAACAGACGTCAAATTCATTGCGGGAAACCTACAGTAGACCACAAATGGTGTTGCAGGTCTACTGTAGGACTTTTACTGATAAAGATAAGTTGTAGCTGTCAACTATGGTGTGACCTACTGATCAAATTGTCGTTGAACGACATAAGATAAAAGGGACAAGATCGGGATATGAAACTTAACTTTTAGGGTCTACTCATTTCGAAAAGTAGCGGTTGGACTTCGTCTTCCTCCTCGCCATTTTTGCCGAGCTTGAAGCAGGAAGTGAAACCAAGTGAACTAAATGTTCCTGCAAAATTAGCTGTAGTAATTTTCATCTGCTACAACAGGTTCTGAGTAATTTCTAAGAGATCAAGAGGTAGCAGCAGAGGGCTAACACTAGCTGCAGTAGTGCAAGTCTGATATCCTCAGACAGGTCAGTTCAGTGAGTTTTCTCTCATTGAGGTAAGAAGAAGAAAAAGGGCGAGCCTAAGCAGCTGTGACTTCTCAGCTCAACCAAGCCTAATCTTGAAGATCAACTTTTGGAGCTTAGAAGAAGATAAGATTGAGCCTTTGGTTCTATTTAGGAAGAAGCAGAGTTCTGCAAGGTACTTCCAAAACATGCAGCTATTCGTTGAAGATCTATTCTTGTTGCTAAGAAGAAGTTGGGCTAAGTTTATCTCAGCTCAGGAAGTAGTAAGGTCTAAACTTAGCTGTAGTAGTTGGAAGCTGAAGAAAGATAGCTGGTGGCATTCACACCTATACCAACAAGTTCAGAGGAAATCTCTAAGGATGAAGAACCAGAAAAGTGCCAAGCCTAGCTACAGTACTTCACAGCCCAAGCAGAGTAAATCCTAAAGATCAATTTTCGATGTTGTGAAGAAGAAGATATGGCTGAGATTTTCTCAGTTCAGGTAGCAACAGGCTCGGAGACTATTTCCCTTGAGTTAAAGTTGGGCTGAGTTCTCTCAGTCCAGGAAGGTAGACTCGGAGATCATATCTTTGTAGTCGTATTTCACCAAGCTGCTTTCATCTTGTAGGATCTTTTCGATCTGAGTTGTAAGGCGTTGGCTTGAGAGTAGGATCCAGTTTGGATCTGGGGTAGGGCTTTTGAGCATGTGGTAGGAGAGTCATTCTCTTTGAGTTGTATGGCACTTGTGCCTGAGTTATAGGATCCTTTGGATCTGAGATAGGGCCTTTGTACATCAATTGTCGGAGAGTCATCCTCTCTGAGTAGGGATGTCCTCCTAGCCTGAGTTGTGGGGCCTTTAGGCCTGAGGTAGGTCAACTTTGGATCACTGAGTTGTACGGCTGTGTGACCGAGCTATAGGTCTTAGAGGAGACTGAGTGGTTGATGTAGGCTCACTCTTTCGAGCCTTATGGGTGGCCGACGGAACTAACACGACGTTCTCCGATCACTCTCCCGTCACACTCAAGCATTTAACGCAGCAACGACACAATTAATATTGTTACTAATGAAAGATTACAGGGGGGGTTCGCAAGGCCCCTTAAGATAATGTCAAGGTGATATGCCGAGGTCCTCTCAAGCGAAAATAACCCACACGGTTCGATCGAGCATGTTGTACTAACAGAGAAGCCACCGAAAAACAAAAGATTCGGGCAAGGGTGGTTCTCTCCCAACAAAATACAAACGTGGGCCGTCACGCCTCACGAACTTGAACGAAAGAAATAAACACGACAATAACTAAAAGAAATTAGCCACGAAAATTCAAGCGTTACACAAGCCACGCAATTTGCCAATGCCACAAGATCTATCTAAAGAAGAGAAACACATAAAGGTGGAAATGTTCGTTACCCAACCGGATTTGATGAATCCGGTTCACTCTACTAGAATCGTTCTTCAACGGCTCCGCCAGAGATACGTCGGTGGGAGAGAAATTCATCGCCTTCTTCGTATCACGCTATATTTGGAAAGTCCCGACGAAATCTTCTGAATATGGAAAAAATATTTCACAATAAGGCAGGAGAGAGAAGGTGGCAGGATATCGGAAGTAATTAAGGAATGATATAATTTCAAATATGGTAGGTAGAGAATTTAAGGACGGGGATATATTTTCAATATGGTAAATAAGGGATGAATATGGTAGAAGATCTTTAAGGTTTTTAGGAAGGGGAATAGGGTGGGGGGTCTGATTTGGTGAGGAGGAGGAGGCCTCGGGTGAGAGGTGGGGTGGCCGGATTTGAGAAGGGTGGTGTTAGGTGGCGGCGTTGGAGGTTGGTGATGGTGGTGGCTCGGCTAGGATTGCTAGGAGGTGGCTCGGGTTGGTTGGGGGAGAGTGGTGGCCGGTTGTGTGAAGGAGGAAGGAGATGGTAGGGCTCGGGTAGCAAGGATGTAGGGAAGGGATGAAGGGGGAAGGGGAGGAGAAGGGAGGCCGAGAGAGAGGGGAGGAGGAGGGTGTCCGGCGGCAAAAGAAGAAGAGGAATAGAGGGGGCCGAAACTTGCCTTAGAGAAGGAGGAGGATTTCAATTTTGAAATTGGTATTCTTTTCATTCATTAACTAGGGAAAAACAAAGGAGTACATGCCTTTATATAGGCTTTACAATCAAGGTAAAAGGGCTACATGCAGCCCAACATGAAAATGAAATAAAACACAACCATACACCATGGTTTTATAACATAACCATGTTAAAAATAATACATGAAATTAAACATGAAATGAAAATGATAATTTTGAAATAAAATAACAAATAAAATATATTATTACACAATTATTATTTATTAATATATATTATTAATAAATAATAATAGGGCTTGCGCTCCGGATGGCTATTGTGGCGACGCCAATAATTGGGCTTGCGCTCCGGACGGCTATTGTGGCGACGCTTTCCAAAGGTCATCCGTAAGCATGCTGTCGCCGTCATCAAAGTGTTGCGGGCCGACGTCTCCATTCAAATCTACCGGGTCACCATCATCGTCAGAGGGAGGACGCTCCTTGGCCTCATGTTGTGGGAAGTTGGCTCCATCAATCCTCCCCCTCTTACAAATACTCATCACTGATGAGTATACCTGTTTGTACTCGCCTGGAAGGTCCTTGGCGGGGAAGAATAACCTGCATGGCAAAAGGTGGTCTTGGAGGGACCTCAAATACGCGTTATCCAAAGAAGGAAAAAGAATTTGAACAACATCCACCAACATACCTCCGATGGAGACCGAGAAGGAGGACGATCCTAGGAAACTGTCACCACCCAACCCAATAGAAAGCATAGTGGAAAATATATACGGAGAGGTAGATATTTCAAGTGGCATAAAAGCATAAAGCGTAAAGTATGTAATGATGAAAATAGGAGCTATGCCCCAATCAGTGGAAACTTTTAAAAGAAATTTCATGTCACCAAACTTCCGTAAAATTCGTAAAGAATAGACTAGCCAATTCGTTATTATTTCTAAGGTGCCCGGGAGTATCCGTTCAGGGGTGAGACAATCCAAAACCAAATCAATCACATAACAGTGGGAGACTTTCTGATACAAACTCGCAAGTAAAATAAAGGACGCAATTTGATGGATTAAAAGGATAAGAATGCGCCTAATTAAATTAAAACCATGTGGGGTGAACCCATGTGCCACATGACTAGAATTAATTGTACAAAATAACTGAACTATGTCAGGTGGCACAGGTTCTTTAAATTCAAAAAAATTTTCAGTGGAGCCTAACGTTTTCGTTTTAAATTTGGAATTATATTTTGATTTAAAAATTTCATAATGAATAGCCAGCAAAAAATGCTCGTCACCAACTACGTTTACCCACATCAATCTAAGTAAGCCTAATGGGGAGGCAGTAATAGTAAACTTCTCCAAATATAAAGGGCTAGGAATGACTAGCTCATGTCCTAACAAATCATCTACTCGAGTTAAATGAACCGGAGGGAGAGTCAACATGGGTGATTCCGTAGGGGAAGTTAAGTCACACTCAACGTCAAAACACGGATTACTCGTCCAATAACAAGCCTCCGGTTGCAAGCCGTTAAAATCATAGGAAAAATTAAACAGTGGATTCGTCCTCACTGAAAACTCAGCCGACAAGTCTTCCATCTCATTCGATACTTCATTTAATTCAGAATTAGTGATCGTATCATAGGTAGGCAAAATCGTATCTGACAAAATTTCTAAACAGTTTTGGGCCCCATGTAAAGGAGCTATCATCAACGAAATGTCTTTCTAGCCCTCAGGGCTACCGTCATCCAAAGATAATTTTTTCCCACGATGTAAATTTTCCAAAACGACACATCCTTCGTTAACCAACTCTTCGCACGAAGTGGGTGCGTCGTCATAATCAAAATAAAGGGATGGGCAAACCGAATCCCGGGGAGTATCAAAATTAACTTGACTTTTAAGCGGCGTTGATACCGTAAATGAGCTAACTCCCGGATGTATCACACTAATATTATCCCAAATTGAACGACCATCCCAAGGTGACTCTTCTAATACCGTTGAAACATCTATTAATTCTGGGTCGTCCATTATAATATTGTGATCCTCACTCGCACTTATCCGACTGGATTGATCTAACGGGGAAGCTAAATAAATGAGCACCTCAATATGTTCCGAGCTAGAAGGAACTAGCTCGTGTTCTAGCAGGTCATCACCTAAATCAGTAACAGGTAAGCTCTCAACATCTGGTGACTTAGCCGGAATGTCTTCTGACTCAGGGTCATCAGAAGACTCTGTAACTATCATGGGAGACGCCTCAGAAACATCGCTGAAAGGAAGAGGAGACGATTCCTCAGAGGAGAAATCCTCGTCCAGGTCACTAGGGTAACCAATCTCCTCATCATCACTCAAATTACCAACGTAATCAGCCTCGCCCTCAGTGACGGGCACAGTCCTAGTCATGACCTTAGACTCATCAGGGGAGACTACAACTAAATCAGGCAACTCAGGGGGATACTCAAAATGGTCTACGGGCCTAATCAGGGTAGGACGAACAATAGAGCCAAGACCAGATTCGCCACTAGACTCACCTATAGTAATCGTCTGATATGAGGGAACTTTCCTCCTAGGAATCTGGTGCTTCTCAATTTCTAATGCCGTGTTAAAAGTGGAGTCTAGATCTGTGTGCCAATAACGCAGTAATTTACCCTGGATGTAGGGGTTTAATCCCATACGAAACCTGGAAAGGGTGACCTCAGGCGATTTCTGCACACCGCTCCTAACCGTCAAATCCTTAAAGAGTTGCAGATAATCTGAGACCGACTTATTACCTTGTTTAAGGGTAGCCAAATCATCAGTTATTTGTCGTTTGTCCTGGGCGTTTGGTTTATCTTCATTCCTAATGGAACCTAATGATTTTACTCGGGAAACATTGACGTTGTAACGCCCCGAAACTCAAAAGAGCGACGGGGGACGTTTTGGGCCAGTTTTGGGTTCTGGCAGGAGATACACGGCCTGGGACACGGGCGTGTCCCAGGGCGTGTCAGGCTTGTGTCGACAATTTGATCGAGAGGTCAACGAATTTCGCTCGACGTTGTGTCGAGACAGGGCACACGGCCTGAGACACGGGCGTATCTCAGGGCGTGTCGAGCCCGTGTCGACACTCAGCCCGCGAAGTCGACATTTTGCGCTCGACGAAGTGTCGAGACAGGGCACACGGCCTGAGACACAGGCATGTCTCAGGGCATGTCGAGCCCGTGTCGACAGTCGTCCCGGGGAGTCGACAAATTTTGCCCGACGAAGTGTCGAGACAAGGCACACGGCCTAGGACACGGGCGTGTCCAAGGCCGTGTCATGAGGTCGACGAACTTCGCTCGACGAAGTGTCGAGACCGTGAACACGGCCTGGAGCCTAGGCGTGTTCGAGTGGACACGGGTTAGGACACGGGTGTGTCCAATAACCCGTGTTGTTCTCGAGTTGTTTTCGGGATAAATCGATGGGGGCACACGGCCGACCACACGGCTGTGTCAGATGGAACACGGGCGTATCAGGTCGAATACGGGCATGTTTGATGCCCGTGTGTTGTTCCTGGCACGTTGATTTTGACGGCGAATGGGGGACACGGCCCTGGACACGGGCGTGTGCCAGGCCGTGTTCGGTCCAGATTGTATATTTCAGGCCCGAATCAAAGCCATTCGTTTCTTTAATTTGGGATCCAACGGCTGGGGGTTGTTCCTGATGGGATATACCCGGGATTGGACCTTTGAAACCCTCACTTTTACTTGAGTGGTTCTCTTTCTAAGTCAATAGAGAGAGGAGAGTCAAAGGAGGAAAAAGATGCTAGATCCAGCTATTGGAGGAGCTTCGAAGCTCCAAATCGCGAGCCGACTTCGGATCCACGGAGGCAAAGAGAGTGCGGTGCTTTTCATCTGCTTACTTTTTCATGGCGCCAAAGAGGAACGCTAGGGTAACGATTCTCTTCTTGAGAATGTGAAACTCTCCTTCTTTGCATAGGAAGTCCGCTCTCGCGAGTTTGCGGTGAGTTGGAGGCATTCCTTCGGGTAGATATGTAAAGTCCCCGTTGTTTAGAGTCCGTATTCGAGAACGGACATAAGCATGATGTGTGAAGCCTACCCGGACATGTTGGTCTGGATCGGTGATGTTGCATTGCATAAATGCCGGAGAAGACTCCGTGCGATTGGTTGTTTTTTGGATTTTCTACATGGTAGATTGCAACAGGGAGCCTTGGGGATTAACCCAAAGGTACACCCGGAAAACTGGGCGGATGCGTGATCTTTCCAACTTGTGGGCTTGGAGCCATCTTGTACATAATTGGGTTATGTATTATTGTACGTTCGATTCACGGGCTTCGGGGAAACTTAACTTGTGCCGATGATACCATGAGTGTCGTGGCAAGTGAGCAACAGGTTGAGTGGAACCGTTCCTGCTTTATGCCGCGGGCATAGAGGTTTGGTCTTGTTGTCGATGACATTAACTTTGTTGTGACATAAGCTGTTGATGACATTAACTTTGTCGTAACATTTGCCTAAAAGACCAAATCGCTCACAAGATATTGCCGTCCTGGAGATGGCGGTGAGTCAACGGGCTTAGACTGTGATCACCGAGAATGTGCCCTGAGAGCACGCGGCGTGTGGCCGTGCGTGCCAACGCCTGTGATGCAATGAATTTCTATACTGCTTGGTTATGCTAATAAAAAATGCAGGGAAGGAGCATCTCCACCCCGAGTTGGGGGCGGGATCGTTATAATTTGGTCAGCATTGCTGACCGTTGCTTTGTTTGCCACCGTGCGGTGGTTTTGTTGCTTGCAGGTGCTGCTGGACCAAGCGGTCAATATGGGCTAAAGCCCAAATTGCGAAGCCGGCCCTCGAATGCCTAATTGGAGTGTTTACTGCTTTTGTTCATGTGTGACCGGCCTGCGTGCCGTAGTTTGTAAATCTTGTAATCTGAAGTAAACAATTTTGTAAGGCCTTAAGGCCAGTACTTGTGTATGTACTACATTCCTATTTGGTATATTTAGTGGACATTCATGCTCTTTGTGCTGGGTTCTTTATTTGCAACTTATTAAACTGCTTCCGCTAGAATGCTCTGTGTAGGACGTTGGATTGCTTGGATGGTTTCCATTTAGTAACCACCCGGTCTATCTGTAGTACACGGCATTGGGCCCCGGCCGGACCTACTGCTATATGCTATGCGACGGATAGGGGGTGTTACAATTTGGTATCAGACTACTGGTTTTGGTCGGGCTTAAAATGAATTCGTGGATGAATTCTTTTTAAGGGGTGGTGAGCACATGTGTGTGCGTCATCGTTATAACAACAAAAGAACCCATGAATGTCCACTTAGGAATGAAAATACACGTGTTTGGGGAACCTCCGTGTTCCTATAATTGCTGTTTGCAATTTTATTTGGTCGCTTAATGGTGTTTTGTACCACTATAGGTGACCGGAAGCGGTGCTGGACCGCCAGAATGTCCGGTTTCTGAGGAGCATAGTGCACCCGGTGAGGTGTTTGAGACTCCTCCTTCGTATGAAACCGTTAGAAGGATCGTGGAAGCGGTGTTCGCTGTGACGGGTGCACAGCTTGGAAGAAATGTACAACCCTGCGCCCCTGTTGTGGCTTCAACGCCGGTTGGCGTGATGGAGCAGATGACCTTTGGTAGACCATAGGGGCAGCAGCTGAATATGCATTTAGTGCAGGGAGCGCACACAGTTGAGGAATATTTGCAAGCATTTCTTATGATAAGCCGCTACCCATGCTTCGAGTTGGATAATGAGTAAGCTACAGTCGATAGATTTTATAATGGCATGCGCGCCGAGTTACGAGTTCTACTGCTAGGACCAAAGTTATTGGGATTCCGAGCCTTGGTGGAATCATCTAGATCTTTGGAGACAGATTTAAGGAAGACTCTCCCGATGCCAATGACCATGGTATCGAACTATGCAAGCCCCATAAGAGCTGCATCCGACAGAATGCTGGAGAAAGTGGCTATGACATCGACTAGAAAATCTACTTACACATGTTTTACTTGTGGAAAGAAAGGGCATGTTGCCCGAGAATGTTGGAATGGTGCTCAGAAGACTAAGAAAGCTATGTCAGGAGCAGTTGAGGACGTTAGTGAAAAGGAAACAGCATTCAAAATGCCGAACACCTCAAAGTCTGGTTACCATAGGTGGTATAAGAAGGCTAGAACTTCGGGTCCAGCCCCCTCTGCTGGTGCTTCTTGGGTGACTACGGGTCGAACCCCGACCGCATGTTTCACTTGTGGAAAACCGGGGCACTTTGCCCGAGACTGCTGGAGCGGACGTCCCAAGTCCGAGAGGAAGCACGCCGTCGTGAGTTCAGGTATGGTTTAAAGATAGTTTAGCCTTGAATACTTGTTGCCCTTGTGCATGTTAGCTTAGAACAACTTGTGCTAAGCTTTGTTCTGATTTTCGTTTATTCGGCGAGAGCACCGTTCGTGTGAACGAAGCTTCACATTCCTTTATTTAGGAATTATTTTACGCGTCAGAGTACCTCCTTCATTGGTAAAAGACAAATTTGATGCGCTATGGTCCAATGGCGCTCAATGCGCGCGGGTAGTATCTGTTGCGTTTAGGTGTGGTCAGGGAGCCAAGACTTGGACTTCCAAGTATCGTTACTACCGCTAGGGGAGTTCGACGTAATATTTGGCATGGACTGGCTCTCAGAGTAGCAAGCCTATAGAGATTGCAGTAGCAAGGAATTCAAGCTAGGAGCTAGTCGTGAGACGACCTTTACGGGCTCGAAGGGGTCGAGCAAGACGTTGGTGTCTTCTCTTTAGGGAGTGAAGGCGGTTCGTGCTGGTGCAGAGCTATTATTTACACTTTTGGAGGTTGCAAAGCCGAAGCCTATGTTGGATAGTATTTCTGTGGTAGTTGAGTACCCTGATGTGTTCCCTAGAGATCTTCCTAGAGCCCCGCCTCAACGGGAGATAGATTTCGCGATTGAGTTAGTGCTAGGTGCAAAGCCTGTGTCACGCCCTCTATATCGGCTAGCGCCTAAGGAAATGGCGGAGCTGAAAGTTCAACTGCAAGAGTTGTTGGAGCAAGGGTATGTGCGCCCAAGTTCTTCGCCTTGGAGCGCGCCGGTCCTCTTTGTTAAGAAGAAGGACGGAAGCTTAAGGCTATGTATTGATTATCGGGAGCTCAACAAGTTGACGGAAAAGAACAAGTACCCGATCCCCCGGATCGATGATCTTTTTGATCAGTTGGTCGGGTAGATGGTGTACTCGAAGTTGGATCTCAAGTCCGGGTACATTCCACTGCGAATAAGGGAGAGTGATATCCCGAAGACAGCGTTCAGTACGAGATACGGGCATTACGAGTTTACGGTCATGTCGTTTGGGCTGACCAATGCGCCGTCAGTGTTCATGGATTTGATGAACAGGACCTTCAGGGAGTACTTGGACCATTTTGTGATCATCTTCATCGACAATATTTTGGTGTACTCGCAAAGTGAAGAAGATCACTTCAAGTATCTTCATTTGGTTTTGGAGATGCTAAGGAGGAATCAGTTGTATGCCAAGTTCTCGAAATGCGAGTTTTGGTTATCCTCAGTGGCATTCCTCGGTCCTATAGTGAGTGGGGAGGGTATTGCAGTGGATCCGGCGAAGATTGTTGCGATACGGGAGTGTCCTGAGCTTTCTACGGTAGCGGAAGTCCGGAGCTTTCTGGGGCTTGCCGGCTATTATAGGCGCTTCGTAGAGAACTTCTCGTGGATAGCGTTACCTCTCACTACTTTGATGAGGAAGGAGCAGAAGTTCATTTGGACGTCGGAGAGCGCGCGAGCTTTTGAAGAGTTGAAATGTCGGTTGACCACGGCTCCTGGGCTGAGTTCGCCGAGTGGGACCGAAGGTTATAAGCTTTTTAGCGATGCTTCGGGCAGCGGTTTGGGTTGCGTGCTAATGCAACACGGAAGTGTAATAGCTTATGGCTCGAGACAGCTAAAAGTGCACGAGAGGAATTATCCGATCCATGACTTGGTGTTAGCGGCCGTGATTTTTGCCTTGAAGTTGTGGAGACATTATTTGTACGGTGTGAAGACTGATATCTACACCGATCACATGGGCCTGAAGTATTTGATCGATCAGAAGGATCTGACTATGCGGCAGCGTAGATGGATGGAGTTCCTGGGAGACTATACATTCAAGATCAACTACGTGCCTGGTAAAGGGAATGCGGTTGCGGACGCATTGAGTCGCTGAGCCCCAACTCAAGACAATTGGCTATCGATGAATGATGAGCAGTTGGTACAGGAGTTGGAGGCGTTGGAGATTGTTTGTGTGTATAAGCAATCAAGTGCTGAAGCAGTACTGAATTGTACTGAAGTCCAATATGACCTGGCTGATCGGATTCGGCAGGCTTTGGATATGGATGTCCATATGAAGCAGTTCATGGTAGAGGCTCTGGATGGGTCAAATTCCCAATTCGTTGTGGAGGATGGATTGCTTTGGAAAGACGGTCGTCTGTGCATCCCAAGTGTGGGAAATTTGCTGGTGGAATTTTTGTACGAGGCACACCATACCAAGTACTCAATTCACCCGGGGAGCATGAAGATGTACCGCGATGTAAAGAAACTGTTTTGGTGGCCGGGTTTGAAGAAAGATGTGGGGCTCTACGTGGCGAAGTGCCAAACTTGCGCCTTGGTGAAAGCGGAATGCCAAATGCCGGGAGGATTTCTTAAGTCCTTGCCTATTCCGGAGTGGAAATTCGACAACATCTCATTCCGCATATCATTCCGCATAGGAAGGATGATCCGGTGGAGAAGTTGGCAAAATGGTATGTGGATAACATTATGCGGCTTCATGGTGTGCCCCGCAGCATCGTGAGTGACCGAGATGGGCGGTTCACGTCTAATGATTGGAGGCTTGTGCAACAATTTTTGAGAACAAAGTAAAATTCAGCACAGCCTTTCATCTGCAAACGGATGGGCAGACCGAGAGGGTCAATAGGACTATGGAATACATGCTCCGCATGTGTATCTTGGACCTTGCGAAAGCAATGAGAAGACGATCTTTATATGGTAGAAGATGTCGCACGCTGTTGTCCTACCTGGAAACGGGTGAGTCAAATTTGTATAAGCGATTAGAAGTGGAGGATGCTACTTTGTTGGTGCGAACCATTCGGGAGAGGTTGCTTATCGCTCAGGACCGCCAAGCGAAGTACTATACTGCCAAGCACAGGAACGTGGAGTTCGCTGTGGGCGACTATGGGTACTTAAAGATCAAGCCGTTCGACGGGTGTCTCACGGGTGCGGCGATTGAAAAAGCTAAGCCCGAAGTACCATGGGCCGTTTGAGGTTCTGGAGTGAGTTGGTGAAGCAGCCTATCGGTTGAAGCTTTCGGTGGAGCTTAGTGGCCTACAAGATGTATTCCGTGTTTCGGTGCTACGGAAGGCGGTGTAAGAGCCTACGCAAGAGATCGCAGTCGATCATGTGCCGATTGATAGTGGGTTGACGACAAAAGTCAAGCCCGTGCAGATTGAGGACTCTGAGGTCAAGCGGCTACGCAATAAAGAGACCAGGATGGTCAAGGTCCGGTGGGACAATTACGGTCGTGAGGAGCTCTCTTGGGAACGAGAGAAGACTATGCTTGACGAGTATCCGGAGTTGTTCCGCTCAGGTACAATTTAATTTTGGTACTTGTCTTTCCTTTATAAAATTTCGTGGACGAAATTCTTTTAAGAGGGGGAGAGTTGTAACGCCCCGAAACTCAAAAGAGCGACGGGGGACGTTTTGGGCCAGTTTTGGGTTCTGGCAGGAGGCACACGGCCTGGGACACGGGCGTGTCCCAGGGCATGTCAGGCTTGTGTCGACGATTTGGTCGAGAGGTCGACGAATTTCGCTCGACGTTATGTCGAGACAGGGCACACGGCCTGAGACACGGGCGTGTCTCAGGGCGTGTCGAGCCCGTGTTGACACTCAGCCCGCGAAGTCGACATTTTGCCCTCGACGAAGTGTCGAGACAGGTCACACGACTTGAGACACGGGCGTATCTCAGGGCGTGTCGAGCCCGTGTCGACACTCGTCCCGGGGAGTCGACGAATTTTGCTCGACGAAGTGTCGAGACAAGGTACACGGCCTAGGACACGGGCGTGTCCAAGGCTGTATCGTGATGTCGACGAACTTCGCCCGACGAAGTGTCAAGACCGTGAACATGACCTGGAGCCCAGGCGTGTTCGACTGGACACGGGTTAGGACACGAGCGTGTCCAAGAACCCATGTTGTTCTCGGGTTGTTTTCGGGATAGATCGATAGGGGCACACGGCCGACCACACGGCTGTGTCAGATGGAACACGGGCGTGTCAGGTCGAACACGGGCGTGTTCGATGCCCGTGTGTTGTTCCAGGCGCGTCGATTTTGACGGCGAATGGGGGATACGGCCCTGGACACGGGCGTGTGCCAGGCCGTGCTCGGTCCAGATTGTATATTTCAGGCCCGAATCAAAGCTGTTTGTTTCTTTAATTTTGGATCCAACGGCTGGGGGTTGTTCCTAATGGGATATACCCGGGATTGGACCTTTGAAACCCTCACTTTTACTTGAGTGGTTCTCTTTCTAAGTCAAGAGAGAGAGGAGAGCCAAAGTAGGAAGAAGAAGCTAGATCCGACCATTGGAGGAGCTTCGAAGCTCCAAATCGCGAGCCGACTTCGGATCCACGGAGGCGAAGAGAGTGCGGTGCTTTTCATCCGCTTAATTTTCCATGGCGCTAAAGAGGAACGCTAGGGTAACGATTCTCTTCTTGAGCATGTGAAGCTCTCCTTCTTTGCATAGGAAGCCCGCTCTCGCGAGTTTGCGGTGAGTTGGAGGCGTTCCTTCGGGTAGATATGTAAAGTCCCCGTTGTTTAGAGTCCGTATTCGAGAACGGACATAGGCATGATGTGTGAAGCCTACCCGAACATGTTGGTCTGGATCGGTGATGTTGTATTGCATAAATGCCGGAGAAGACTCCATGCGATTGGTTATTTTTCGGGTTTTCTACATGGTAGATTGCAACAGGAAGCCTTGGGGATTAACCCAAAGGTGCACCCAGAAAACTGGACGGATGGGTGATCTTGCCAACTTGTGGGCCTTGGAGCCATCTTGTACATAATTGGGTTATGTATTATTGTACGTTCGATTCACGGGCTTCGGTGAAACTTAACTCGTGTCGATGATACCATGAGTGTCGTTGCAAGTGAGCAACAGGTTGAGTGGAACCATTCCTGCTTTATGCCGCGGGCATAGAGGTTGTGTCTTGCTGTCAATGACAATAACTTTGTCGTGACGTAGGCTGTCGATGACATTAACTTTGTGGTGACATAAGCTGTTGATGACATTAACTTTGTCGTAACATTTTCCTAAAAGACCAAATCGCTCACGAGATATTGCCGTCCTGGAGATGGTGGTGAGTCAACGGGCTTAGACTGTGATCACCGAGAATGTGCCCTGAGAGCACGAGGCATGTGCCCGTGCGTGCCAACGCTTGTGATGCAATGAATTTCTATACTTCTTGGTTATGCTAATATAAAATGCAGGGAAGGAGCATCGTCGCCCCGAGTTGGGGGCGGGATCGTTATAATTTGGTCAGCATTGCTGACCGTTGCTTTGTTTGCCACCGTGTGGTGGTTTTGTTGTTTGCAGGTGCTGCTGGACCAAGGGGTCAATAGCGGGCTAAAGCCCAAATTACGAAGCCGGCCCTCGAAGGCCTAATTGGAGTGTTTACTGCTTTTGTTCATGTATGACCGGCCTGCGTGCCGTGGTTTGTAAATCATGTAATATGAAGTAAACAATTTTGTAAGGCCTTAAGGCCAGTACTTGTGTATGTACTGCATTCCTATTTGGTGTATTTAGTGGACATTCGTGCTCTTTGTTCTGGGTTCTTTATTTGCAACTTATAAAACTGCTTCCGCTAGAATGCTCTGTGTAGGACGTTGGATTGGTTGGATGGTTTCAATTGAGTAACCACCCGGTCTGTTTGTAGTATACGGCGTCGGGCCCCGGCCGGACCTACTACTACATGCTATGCGACGGATAGGGGGTGTTACAGACGTCGTAGGCCATATTGTGAGAACCGGAGAGAAAACTTGATCCGGAATTTGTGCACATACAATGAGAAACGCTTCTGGCCCAATTAAAATAGGTTTGTCAGAATTGTTCCCGCTTAACCACTAGGGTAATATTAAAATAAAATAGATTTTCTTGCAGAATAAAATATGAAGATTATTAATTAATTTTGTTTTTATTTTTTTTGATGAAAAATAAGAAATTTGAGCCGCTATTGGCAGACCAGAAAAAGTTTTTGTTGTTAAATTTTCAAATAAACGAACTAGAAGCGTATGTGCCGACGTGCAAATAAAAGGGGGAGGGTGCCAATTAAGAAATTGACGTGAACCTCCCTCTGATACCAAATTGATGTAAGCTCACTCTTTCGAGCGTTATGGGTGGTCAACGGAACTAACATGAAGTTCTCTGATCACTCTCTCGTCGCACTCAAGCATTTAACGCAGAAACGACACAATTAATATTGTTACTAATTAAAGATTACAGGGGGGGGGGTTCACAAGGCCCCTTAAGATAATACCAAGGCGATATGCCGAGGTCCTCTCAAGCGAAAAGAATGCACACGGTTTGATCGAGCGTGTTGTACCCAAAGAGAAGCCACCGAAAAATAAAAGATTCGGGCAAGGGTGGTTTTCTCCCAACAAAATACAAATGAGGGCCGCCACGCCTCACCAACTTGAACGAAAGAAATAAACACGACAATAACTAAAAGAAATTAGCCATGAAAATTCAAGCGTTACACAAGCCACGCAATTTGCCAATGCCACAAGATCTATCTAAATAAGAGAAACACATAAAGGTGGAAATGTTCGTTACCCAACCGGATTTGATGAATCCGGTTCACTCTACTAGAATTATTCTTCAACGGCTCCGCCAGAGATACGCCGGTGGGAGAGAAATTCATCGCCTTCTTCGTATCACGCTATATTTGGAAAGTCCCGGCGAAATCTTCTGAATATGGAAATAATATTTCCCAATAAGGCAGGAGAGAGAACGTGACAGGATATCGAAAGTAATTAAGGAATGATATAATTTCAAATATGGTAGGTAGAGAATTTAAGGATGGGGATATATTTTGAATATGGTAAATAAGGGATGAATATGGTAGAAGATCTTTAAGGTTTTTAGGAAGGGGAATAGGGTGGGGGGTCCGATTTGGAGAGGAGGAGGAGGAGGCCTCGGGTGAGAGGTCGGGTGGCCGGATTTGAGAAGGGTGGTGTTAGGTGGCGGCGTTGGAGGTTGGTGATGGTGGTGGCTCGGCTAGGATTGCTAGGAGGTGGCTCGGGTTGGTTGGGGGAGAGAAGTGGCCGGTTGTGTGAAGGAGGAAGGAGATGGTAGGGCTCGGGTAGCAAGGATGTAGGGAAGGGATGAAGGGGGAAGGGGAGGAGATGGGAGGCCGAGAGAGAGGGGAGGAGGAGGGTGGCCGGCGGCCAAAGAAGAAGAGGAATAGAGGGGGCCGAAACTTGCCTTAGAGAAGGAGGAGGATTTAAAGTTGGAAATTGGTTTTCTTTTCATTCATTAACTAGGGAAAAACAAAGGAGTACATGCATTTATATAGACTTTACAATCAAGGGAAAATGGCTACATGCAGCACAACATGAAAATGAAATAAAACACAACCATACACTATGGTTTTATAACATAACCATGTTACAAATAATACATGAAATTAAACATGAAATGATAATGATAATTTTGAAATAAAAAAAACTAATAAAATATATTATTACTCAATTATTATTTATTAATATATATTATTAATAAATAATAATTGGGCTTGCGCTCCGGACGGCTATTGTGGCGACGCCAATAATTAGGCTTGCGCTCCGGACGGCTATTGTGGAGACGCTTTCCAAGGGTCATCCGTAAGCATGCTGTCGCCGTCATCAAAGTGTTGCGGGTCGACGTCTCCATTCAAATCTACCGGGTCACCATCAACGTCAGAGGGAGGATGCTCCTTGGCCACATGTCGTGGGAAGTCGGCTCCATCAGTGGTTTTATGGGATTTTGTTTTAAGCTCTTAGGAGACGAGATTGGAGAAGTGCCTTGTCTAACAAGCTATTAGAAAGGTGGGAGGGAAAGTGGACGTACTTATAATCTGGGGAACCACTATAAAATTGATGTGTTGTCTGTGTGATTGTTTTGAAAGCAAAAGTAACTAAATCACTGTAGTCCTTAAAATAGATACAAACAAAAGATAGTCATAAAGACTAAGAAACCTATTCACCACCCCCCCATCCCCTCTAAGTGATTTAGCTATCCTTGAAATTAAAGACTTTCAAATCCCTTGATCTCCACAGAAACTTTTCAATCTTTCAGACTGAAATTCAGTCACATGATCACTTCTGATTTTGACTACAGTATTGTCTAGCTCATTCTAAATTTATTTGACAATTGTCTTGAAGACATCAATGATTTTAGAATTTTCTTGAGAAAGAAAAACCAATCAAACCTAGAATAGTCATCAACGAACACAAGGGTGTAGACTTTCCTACCTAGACTATGAACTAGCATAAGACCAAACAAGTCCATATGCAGGAGGTATAAATACCTCACAGAGTCTTTGGTCCCAATGACATTGAAGGAAGCTTTAGTCTGCTTGCCTTTTTGACATGCAGAGCAAATGCCTTCCTTGATGCATTTCATCTTGAGACCATTCTGTTGGGTCCGGTGTTCCTTCACTTGACCCGTGGAGCTTTGCTACTTATTTAAGAAATTAAGTAGCGCCCTCTCCAACAGTCCGGTCTTTTGGTGCAGTTGGGTGTGCGCTTGATCCTCCATATTCCTAACTAGCGCTTCACTAAAGAGCTTGCTAATATTCTTATAATTTATATGAGCTAGTGTCTTGTGTCATTATAAATAATATGAGACTTTCTCATTCACAACTAAACATATAGGAGAGTCTTTATTAAAACATAGAAAGTTTAAGCAATAAACATTTCCAATCCTAGTGTCTATCAAGATGTCCTCTTAGTCATCTGACCTCTTAATCCTGCACTCATTCTTATGGAATGCATTGACATAGCCATGATCACAGAGTTGGATTATGCTTATAAAGTCGTAATTCAACCCTTCAACATAAGCCACTTTTGAGATGGTGACTATGTCATTGGTAATCTTACAATAGCCTCTTGCACTCCTCTATTTGAACCACCAAAGATAACTTTAGGTTCATCCTTCACTGGAGTGTACTTCTTTAGATTGCTTCTTGTCCCAGTCATGTGCCTGGAATAACCACTGTCCAAGTACCATATAGGGGTATAGGCACTTGGTGTTGTGTCTATTGATCCCAATATCCCATATTTATAAGAAGTCAAATGGGTCAATGACATACACACATAATGTATTTGATGTGTGCCTTATTTCTTGCATGCAGGTAGTCCATGATTGGACAATTGAAGAAAATGAGTTTGGTGGTAAACTCAAAATTCATCGAGCTCAGCTTATAATTCGTCGAGCTCAGCTCACAGATCGTTGAGCTCAGGTCGACATTCCTCAAGAGCTAAATTCAGAGGCTTAGGATTCAAAGTTCATCGAGCTCAGTTTGCAGTTCGTCGAGCTCAGCTTACAGATCATTGAGCTCATCTCAACACTTGTCGAGCTAAAGCCAGAAAAATTGACTAAGGTAAAAAGCGCTGAGGCCACTGAGAATATCAGAGTTCGTCGAGCTCAGCCCACAGATCGTCGAACGCAATTCAACACTTATCGAACTAAAGCCAGAAAAATTGACTAAGGCAAAAAGCACTGAGACCGCTGAAAAGAAAGCATTGAGACCACTAAGAAGAAAGCGCTGAGATAGAAACTTGTCTCAGCTATTAAGAAGGAATCATTGAGACCGCTGAGAAGAAAGTGCTGAGACAGAAATTTGTCTCAACTGTTAAGAAGAAAGCACTGAGACAAAAGCTTGTGTCAACTGTTAATAAGAAACCGTTGAGACCACAGAGACAGAACCGCTGAGACAAATCCATAGCAAATTCACAAGTCCAAAAGCGTTGAGAGCCAAGACCGATGGCGTTGAGTGGCTAAATATCACTAAACGCTTTATGAATTTTTGAAATATTTTCTAAGTTCAAATGGCGATGACCATTGTTGACGTCATCAAAGTCAACTTACATGTAGCCGTTGTCAGAAAGCTATAGTTGCGCTGAAAGCTGCTTTGTCCATTTCTAAAGGAGGTCGGGCTCACCAATCCTTAGATAGGCCCCCACATATTTGTGTCGTTGATTCAAATTAGCTCATATAAAAAGGAAAAAAAGGGAATTAGGGAAACAAAGAACAAACATAGAAAATACAAAAGAAAACTAGAGGGGCTGGACATCTTATTCTCTATTAAGCTTGAAAGCTCAAGTCAGCAGAGATAGGCAGAAGGCAAAGGAAGATTGCTAAAGTTCTTAAATCACAGCAAGATAATTCTCTCCAGAACAGTGAAGCTGATTCATCCATTCAGCAAGCTGATAACTGTTCATCTATGTAGTAGAAAATAGTTAGCTGTAGAAGAAGAATAATTCGTTCTACCGCAAGAGTACTGGACTGATATCTGCTCAGTCCAGCTAGGTAGACTCAGAGACTTATCACTGAGTCTGTTCTTCATTTTCCTAATTTACTTCATATAGGATTCAGTTTATCTGAATCGGAGTGTAGGGCACTTTGTGCCTAAGGTAGGTGACTAATTAGTCACTGAGGTAGGTGCCCTGTTGGGATATTGAGGTAGGATCCAAGAGTGGATCTGAGCTGTAGGGCTTAATTACTTGGGGTAGGAGAGTGCTGCTTTCTGAGATAGGATCCAAGTGTGGATCTGAGGAAGGGCTGTCCTCCTAGCCTGAGTGTAGGGCCTTGTGCCTAAGGTAGGTGACTGGAGAGTCACTGAGCTGTAGGTGACAAGTGTATCACTGAGTTGTAGGCCATGGAAGAGGCTGAGTTGTAGTTACCTGGAAGGGTACTGAGTTGTAGTAGTGTTGCAGCACTCTAAGTGTAGTGCTGTGTGCCTGAAGCTGTAGGGCTGAAGAGACTGACTTGTAGGCCTTAGAAATAAGGCTGAGGTAGGTGATCAATGGATCACAAAGCTGTAGAAGCTCTGCAGGGCTCTGAGGTAGGAACCCTTGTGGTTCTGAGTTTGGGTTCTGAAGTGAACCTGTGTGTAAGGCTAAGGGCCTGAGGTGTAAGCTCTGAGGAGTATATTGGTGGAGTTTATGTATAGTCCAACAAATAGGTTGGATAGGTGGGAGGGAAAGTGAATGTACCCAGTTGGGGAGCCACTATATATCTTTGTGTGTTTGTTGTGGTGCTTGTTTTCTTTCTTATTGCAGGATCTAAAGACGAGCTCTAGATAGACTAATTTGAAATCAACAGAAGAACTAATAAAATTTCAAAAACCTATTCACCCCCCCCCCTCTAGGTGATTAGCTAAACTTCAGTTAAAGAACTTTCAAGTGGTATCAGAGGGAGGTTACTTAAAAAGGATTTAACAATCCGAGTATACCTCCAAGGTTAGCTAAAAGTAATAAGGATGGGGTCTGCTATAAACTATAAAAAACTGGGTGCCATGAAGTTAACAATCTGCAAAAAGGAAAGGTTTGGCCTTTGGAAGGAAAGGGTCTGGCTATTCATGGAAGTTGCTGACCCTAGGATCTACATCACAATCAAAGAGGTATCTTTCATCCCTATGAAGATCTCAGTTCTGGATGCCAACATCCAGACTCCTAAGTCTTATGAAGAAATGAACAAAGATGAGCTTCTCCTTGCCTCCATGGACTGGAGAGCTCAAAATATCATTGCTAGTGTAGTAGATGATTCTACATTTTAGAATCTGGTGCACTGCAAGACCTCCAAGAAGATATGGGACACCCTAGTTGTGTTCATGGAGGGTTCAGAAGAGGTGAGGGATGACAGAAAATCCTTGCTCAACCAGGAGTAAGAGGCCTTCGGACAAGGAAAGTCTGAGGGCATTACTGAAAGTTTTGAAAGATTTTTCAGAATTATTAATGAACTAAGAACATATGGAAGGGTCTTCAGCACCTATGAGCTGAATGACAAATTTCTCAGGTTCCTTACAAAGGATTGGGCCACAAAGATTTGTGTCATCAGGGAGATGGGCAAGCTAGCTGACACTCCACCTCCAACCCTGTTTGGAAAGCTACTATCTTATAAGATGAAGCTTGCAGCAAGGAAGGAATAAGAAGAGAAGAGCAGTAAGTCACAGAGCAAGGAGAAATCAGTGCCCTTCAGAGCTGTTGCTTCAACCAGGAGTAGAAGGAAGATCTCTCCATTGAGGAGAACTGCTGAGTCAAAATCTGAGATCTCAAGGTCCAGCTCCTCTAACAGCCATATAGTTGATGAGGACCTTACTGCCTTCTCCAGGTAATTCCAAAAATTCATGAAGAATTGGCATTGGAAGAACAGAAGGCCATCCTCCTCCTCACAGCACAGAAGGAAATCCTCTAAGGAGGACAGGTATGCTCCAAACCCTAATAAACAATCTTCCTCTAATATTATTTTTTTCTGCTGCAGCAAACCTGGGCATGTAGTTGCTGATTGCCCAGTGAAGAGGAAAGAAGAAGGACTGAAGAAGCACCACAAGGGAAAGAAGAAAGAGAAGTCCCCTGTGGACAAGAAGGAAAAGGCCTAGTATGACTCCTCCTACGGGTCAGGCAATGAATAAGAAGAAGCCTACATTGGGCTAATAGCTGTCTGATGCGTTTGAACGGCAAGTGTACCGGTCAAACAAGTAATATAAAATGGGTGGCTTTCCCAAGTATCGATCTCTTCAAGGAACACAGTAAGGGGGAGTTAATATCGAGGAGGACTTGAAATTGAAGTCCTTTGGTCATAGTTAACTAAGGGGGTTTTGATGGTTGCGGAAAAGGAAAATGAAATACTAAGAACTACTCCTATGTAACGCCGCTATGCGATGCTTCGCCAGGCAGGATGGAAGACTACACGGGCCGCTATGCACCGAATCGCTGGGCGAATGGACGAGTAAGCAAGCGTAAGATCTAGGATTTGAGGGTCGCAAGCACCTCTTCGCTGCGCACGCTTCTAGCAATTGCTAGAACGACAAGAATGGATGGATGACGGATGGAAGGATAGCGCAACTCAAGCAACTTAAGCATAAACAATATTAGTTCACATAGACATGAATCACATAAAGTTTATATCTAAAGTGCACATCGTCAATATAATATTTTAAACACCAATATTCAACAAGAAAACAAGAACAAGTCAAGAGATCAACCGAAACTGAAGGCTCGTCGAGGGGTCATGGAAGGAATTGCCGGGTTGTCAATCCGCGTCAAAGCTCGGTCCTCAAGTACGTCCAGGGTAGAGGAGGATGTCACTAAATCCCAATGAACCCGTCTTCTTCGTGCCACGATCCGGAAGAAAGTTGCATGTTTTCCTTTGCTTGTTGGCTATGGCATCAAACCATGAAATGGAGCTTAGAAGATGAAGGAGAAGGCCGAGAGCAAGCACCGGCAAGGTATAGGATTCGTGAGCATGGCCAGAGCTTCTCCCCTTGGTGGAAGAAGAAGGGCGGAGGTGGAACGGCGGCGTTTCGCCCTAAAAACGTGGAGGAAAATGGCTGGAATAGAGTCTCCTTAAAAACCTGGAAAATCTGCGCTTAAATAGAAAAAGATCAGAAAATTGGTCACGCACGGTCTGTTGCACGACCGTGTGTGAACCGTGCGATATTCTCGTCCAGAAAATGATCGAGGAAGAAGAAGCGTTGACCCATTCATTTTACTCTTGCACGGGCGATTCCGCCTCTGCATGAAGGAAATCGCACGGGTAACCACAGAGCGCAAGAATGCAGGAAAAAATAGTGGAACCGTGTGTTTTACTCGCGCACGGGCGCTGTTGCCCGTGCGTGAAGGAAACACATGATTAACCACAGATCACTGGAAAGCTTGGCAAAATGTGTAGGCCGTGCGATTCCTTCTCGCACGGTTTGGCCGAAATCATGTGGGAACAAAACGCACGGGTAGAAACAGAGGTCCCCAGAATTGCTGTGTGAAACACACGATTGAACTAGAACCATGCGCGGCAAAAGGACACCACCGTGCGTTTTACACAGAATTGAAAATGGAATTCGGGACATCCCGACAACCTGCACAACTAGGCAATGAGCTGGAACACCAGATCCCAGCAACAAAATACAAACAACATCACCAGAAAGAGCAATGGGGAGCACCTGGCGCTTACCCCCAACAAAAGAATGCGCAATTGCACACCCACGGGCCCAAAATAATGCACTATTGGTGAAGTGAAGCCCTAAACAAAAATATAACTTTTACAATTGAAAAAGTAGTGCACATGCAAGAAACTAAGCCCAGATGAGTCCTAAAACCCTATATAAATCAAACTCATCATACCCCCAGACTTACCTGTTTGTGCGTCTCGAGCAAACAAAATCTATGCAGATAGGGAAAATGATTTAGCTAATAAGAAAATTGCGATTCGGAGTACCATGCGAAGTCGCATGCTCGCACGCGTAAAAATATAATAGAAGAAATTTCTAAGTATACAAAATGGTTTATACTTTTCACAATGCGTATCAATATTTTATTACTACTCAAAAAAGGAATCACGGTGAATCATTTGGTCACGCGTAGGGAGAAAGTAGTTTAATCGCTAGGCGAGCATTGCCAAAGATCGGGGCTCAGGATAACGTCCAAAGGAATTGACCAATGTCGGTGACCATATGCTTGCCCTTTCGCACTCTCTCCACGGCACTGGTTTGGTTAACATACAAATCAGTAGGACTTTAGGTTAAGAGATGGGGCTTGGGTTACGGTAAGGTAAACAAAGATAAACAGGAAGGCTACGCATCTAACCCAAATGAGCTATCATAAAAGGAATCTATCCGCTAACCAAAATACATGCGGGTACACCACACCCCCAGACTTAATTTTTCAAATATGGGTGTGTGCAACGCCTACTCCATAAACATTCTCATCTCAAATGAAATTTTCAATTATACTTTTTCTTTTCACTTCCTTTTTTTACAATTCATTTTTATACATTTTTTTTAAATCATCTCTTTTTTAGCAACATCAGCAAATATAAACTTTGAAGCACATCCACATATTCACAATGAAATATCACAACATCAACATCCCAGCATGAAAATGTAAAACACTAAAGCTCGACTTTGGATGTGCGACTAGGATCGCTATGAGGCTTTGGTGAAATAATGATGGAGCTGAATCAAAAGAATGGGTAGGCACAACGGGGCTAGCGAGGACAAGACGTTAGGAATGGTACAAAGCTCAACCGGGCCAAAATGATGGCCTACATCATGCTCATGCATGACTAACCTATACCCATGCTTCAAGAATAGCTTGGGGCAAGTTATTAAACAACGAGAAAGACTATCCATCCTCCCGACTCGAGCAATACGAAACTAACGACCGTCTGCATACATCCCTATACTACATCAGATTCACACAGGATTCACCAATTTTTGAGTAGAATAAAAAGTTTTTACGCAATTAGAAAAATATAAAAATATAACCATAGAGAAAAAATTAAATCTACTCTAATTTTTACACGAGACGAGAGCAATCGACTAGGAGCACAGCAAGGTCAACATTTTACTCCGTCTCACAATACTATGCCAGCACAAAAATTTTCCCAAAACATACAAAAGAAATGAGTTTAACTCGCAGCACGCTAACAGCTAAGCACGCGCTCATGTGGGTGCAGTGATGTGCGATGTGATGAACTAATCAAAATATAAATAATAAAAGCTTTTAGTATGCGCATGAAATGTGCGCGTGCAAAAGGTAACACATACTGACTATCCCCTAGACTTAAACTAAGCTGCACATCATATGATATAGAAATTTAAATCAGATAGAGACAAGGGAAGAGGTTACCCAATGCTCAGGCAATGAGCATACCAGAAGATGAGTGAAAAACACAGAAGCAGCACCGTCATACGAAGAATCACAACCCCGCCAATACGAAGTAGGCAAGAATACCTGCAGGGGTGAGCTCCGCAAAAATAAAAGAAAAATATACAAAATAAAAAGAAATACTACAACTAAAATAGACATGAAAAATAAAAGTGCTAAAAATGAGATAAGTACTGGGGTTACTCTCATCCCAGCACGACTTATTCGACTAAGGAAGAGTTCTAGCTAATGGGCCTATGAAATAAAAAGTGCACAGGTAATTATTCCAATATCTATTGCGGTAACGAGTACCGATATGGAGATAGAGCAGTTACCCCTCTACCTAAATAAGAATACCTGTCGAACACAGGTTGAGGAAAAAGGAAACAAGAAAAGGAGGAGCGCTGGTCCTCGCTAGTCTTATCAGAAAAAATATCCTTGCCCAACAAGGTATTGTCCACTACAGGGAGATGGCAGGAGGAGAGAGGAATAAATGCAGCTTCCTTAACAGAGGAGGAATCAACCTCCTCACGAAAGAGGATGCTCTCATCCACGACTCGAGCTGAAAGCTCCAAGTCCTCCTGACCTGAAGCACCTGCGAAGACTAAACCCGCCCAAGCTCAGACAAAGAAGGGGGATCAAGAAATAAAGGAGAAGAAGAACTAAAATAATTAGAAATAGGGGGAGTGGTCCCAGTCTCACTCCCAGCACTATCCAAACATAGATCACCGTCAGTGTCATATGAGTCATAGCGAGGGGCATCTGAGAGCTCGAGGTCCTCCGTGGTGTTTTGGACCTCCTCATTCAACAAGGAAGTGAAAACTTCCTCATCAGAAAGGATCTCCTCATCAACACACCTCGGTGCGTCCACATGTTACAAGACGTAATAATTTCCATTAATTAAAATAATATCCTCGTCACACATGGGCACATCCTCAGGCTCACAATCACAACTGGCCTAACATCATCAATCGACTCACTAAAAATAGGGATAGATAATTCTTGCAAAGAAGGCGGAGGAACAACAAAATCAGAGAAAATATTCACTGGTTCCTCCGGGGGTGAATCAAAAAGAGGGGAAGAGTGTATGGGGAGAGACGACGCTACAATGTCGTCACAACGATCAGTAGAAATTCTGATGGGCATATCTACAGCAGTCCCCCATAGACAAGGTGGTACTGCGAATATATCGTCAGAATCAGAAGGGGCAGCTGATTGAGAGGTGGGTGAAATGAATTGGATAGCCGACTCATCATCCTCCTCCAACTGGCGCTGAAATTCTGCGTAATCTTTCAATGCATGGTCGGTGCTATGACAACACAAACACCGTTTTCCATTACTCCTTGGTCCAGGTGGGACCGGAGAGGAATAAGAAAAAGATGAATGCGTAGAAGAGGAGTGACCATAGGACCGGGGTTGGGTGAATGAAGTACCATAGGAAGACGGTGCTCCAAACACAGAACCACGAGAATTATGCTCCCAATCTTCAGTGGGGCACTCATCACTACCATGCCTATAATCCCCGCAGCATCGGCAACGAATATTCATAAAAGAATACATGGTGCAACAAGAAGAATTCACCAATAGAAAATTTCTGAGAAACAATTAACTACACACCACAGATAAAAGAAAATGAAAACTTGTTACAAAAAAATTAAAACTAGAAGAGGAACAAATAAAAACAAGAAACAGATTCTAAAAACTAAAGCAAAGAAGAAACATGAAATATACAAATGGAAAAGGGCTTCTATCTCCTATCTCCCTCTCCAAAAACTCACACGACTGTGTTCCCCGGCAACGGCGCCAAAACCTTGATGCGTTTGAACGGCAAGTGTACCGGTTGCATAAGTAATATAAAATGAGTGGCTTTCCCAAGTATCGATCTCTTCAAGGAACACAGTAAGCAGGGAGTTAATATCGAGGATGACTTGAGATTGAAGTCCTTTGGTCGGAGTTAACTAAGGGGTTTTGATGGTTGCGGAAAAGGAAAATAAAATACTAAGAACTACTCCTATGCAACGCCGCTATGCGATGCTTCGCCAGGCGGGATGGAAGACTACACAGGCCTCTATGCACCGAATCGTTGGGTGAATGGACAAGTAGGCAAGCGTAAGAACCAGGATTTGAGGCTCGTAAGCACCTCTTCGCTGTGCACGCTTCTAGAAATTGCTAGAACGACAAGAACGAATGGATGACGGATAGAAGGATGGCGCAACTCAAGCAACTTAAGAATAAACAATATAAGTTCACATAGACATGAATCACATAAAGTTTACATCTAAAGTACACATCATCAATATAAATAATTTAAACACCAATATTCAATAAGAAAACAAGAACAAGTCAAGAGATTAACCGAATTTGAAGGCTCATTGAGGGGTCGCGGAAGGAATCGTGGGGTTGTCAATCCGCATCCAAGCTCGGTCCCCAAGTACATTTGGGGTAGAGGAGGCTGTCACTAACTCCCAATGAACCCATCTTCTTCGTGTCATGATCCGGAAGAAAGTTGCAAGCTTTTCTTTGCTTGTTGGCTATGGCATCAAGGCATGAAATGGAGGTTAGAAGATGAAGGAGAAGGCCGAGAGCAAGCACTGTCAAAGCATAGGCTGCGCGAGCATGGCCGGAGCATCTCCCCTTGGTGGAAGATGAAGGGCGGAGGTGGAACGGTGGAGTTTCGCCCTAAAAATGCGGAGGAAAATGGCTGGAATCGAGTCTCCTTAAAAACCTATAAAATCTGTTCTTAAATAGAAAAAGATCAGAAAATTGGTCACACACGATCTCTCACACAACCGTGCATGAACTGTGTGATATTCGTGCGCAGAAAATGATCGACGAAGAAGAAGCATTGACTCGTGCGTTTTACTCTTGCACGGACGATTCCGCCCGTGCATGCAGGAAATTGCACGGGTAAACACAGAGCACAGGAATGCAGGAAAAAGCAGTTTAACCGGGCGTTTTACTCGCGCACGGGCGTTGTTGCCCGTGCTTGAAGGAAAAGCACGATTAACCACAGATCACAGGAAAGATTGGCAAAAGGTGCAGGCTGTGTGATTCATTCACGCACGGTTTCGGCCAAACCGTGCGGGAACAAAACACACGGGTAGAAACAGATGTCCCCAGAATTGTTGTGTGAAACACACGATTGAATTGGAACTATGCGCGATAAAAGCGCACGACCGTGCATTTTACACAAAAATGAAAATGGAATTCGGGACATCCAGACTACCTGCACAACAAGGCAACCAGTTGGAGCACCAGCTCCCAGCAACAAAATACAAACAACATCAACAGAAAGTGCAACGGGGTGCACTTGGCGCTTAGCCCCAACAAAAGAATGCACAATTGCACACCAATGGGCCCAAAACAATGCACTATTGGTGAAGTGAAGCCCTAAACAAAAATATAACTTTTCTAATTGAAAAGGTAGTGCACATGCAAGAAAATAATCCCAGACGAGTCCTAAAAACCCTATATAAATCGGACTCATCACTGTTGTTAAAGAAGAACCTAAAGAATATGAAAGAAAAGGGATAGATCTTAGTTTACTCTAGTTAAATATATATGTTATATAAAAGAGTGAGCACAGCAAAAAAATAAAGAAAGGGAGCAAGCAAAACAGATGATATAATGATTATAGTGGTTCCTCAAATCTGGGTACATCCACTCTTCTACCACCCTAGTAGGAATCCACTACAGGTTTTTGATCAGGTGACTGCCACCATAAGATCTATTTACAGGGAGACCTCATAACCCTTTGAGCTTTTAATAAGGTGCCCAAAAACCAACCCAAGTCTTTTGATCAGGATACTTGACAACCAAAGGGGTTAACTTATGAACGGAGTTATAACCCTGTACACAGGAAAGGGAAAAGAAGTGATGTTGTCTTCTCTATCTCAAATCACTGAGAGAAGACTAGTGGATGTTGATGATGTCAAAGCTCCCCCTGAGATGTTGAATGGTTCAGGAAAGAAGGAAGCTTTGCTTTATGGTGTAGGCCTTCAAAGTGATGTTGCTCTTCAGAAGCTTCTTGGACTGATTTTGTGTAGTTGTCCCTTGGAATCCTGAAGCAAATGATGAAGAACTCTGTGTATATGAGAGCTGTTAGTTGAGGAGGACCTGTCAAAATAGAGTTAAAAATATCCTCATCAATAGAGTTCATGTACAGCTTGATTCCTGCCTTCTAGATTGCAAATTTATTTAAGTTGCAGACTGTGGAGGTCTGGTACTAGCTTAATCTTTATTTTATGTCATTGCTGTAATAATAGAAAAGCTGAAGAAGAGAAAAACAATCTAATAAGGATCTTGGTTCAGATGTGAATCTGTGAAACTAAAGAAAACCTGATTCTGATACCAATTGAAAGAAAAGGGATAGATCTTATTTTACTCTAGTTAAATATATATGTTATATAAAAGAGTGAGCACAGGACAAAAAATAAAGAAAGAGAGCAAGTAACACAGATGACACAAGAATTATAGTGGTTCCCTAAATCTGGGTACATCCACTCTTCTAACACCCTGGTAAGAATCCACTACAAGTTTCTGATCAGGTGACTTCCACAATAAGATCTATTTACAGGGAGACCTCACAACCCTTTGAGCTTTTGATCAGGTGCCCAAAAACCAACCCAAGTCTTTTGATCAGGAGACTTAACAACCAAAGGGGTTAACTTTTGAAGGGAGTTATAATCCTGTACACAGGAAAGGTAAAAGAAGTGATGTTATCTTCTCTGTCTCAAATCACTGATAGAAGACTAGTGGATGTTGATGATGTCAAAGCTCCCCCTGAGATGTTGAATGGTTCAGGAAAGAAGGAAGCTTTGCTTCAGGGTGTGGGACTTCAAAGTGATGTTGCTCTTCAGAAGCTTCTTGGACTGATTTTGAGTAGTTGTCCCTTGGAAGCCTGAAGAAAATGTTCAAGAACTTTGTGTGTATGAGAGCTGTGTTGTTCTTCACTAATTCACTGATTTGTTGTTTATTGTTTCTCTTTCTTCTCAGTTGCTCCTCTTTTTCATCTTCTACCTGTACTGCATAAATTTCTCTATATATTGTCTGAACATAATTCAAACATTTGAATTTACTTTGACTGCAATGGCTAAAACATTCCCAAGATTGGTAATTGCTTTTGGGAATCAATTAGCATTAATTCCTAATTTAATCCATAATTAATGCAGCCTCCAAACAGTTATATTCATAAGAATATATAGCATTAAATCTGATAGCTGTAATCGTCTTTAATTAAGCCTTAATTAATTCTGCCAGCTGCAAATAATTTTGTCTGAATACTGCAAAGAAATCATCAAACTGAATTTTAAAGCTTTCTTCAAACTGGGCTCGGAGTTCATTGATCTCAACTCGGAGTTCTTTGAGATCAGCTCGTAGTTCGTCGAGCTCAACTCAGAGTTTTTGAACTACATAATCTTTGAATTGAGTTTTACAACTTTCTTTGAGCTGAACTCAGAGTTCGTTGAATTGAGTTTGGAGAATTTCTTTGAGCTGAATTTCTAAACTTCAAATCTGAACTTCTCTGGATTTTTATGAAGGAGCAAACCTGTAAATAATCTTATGACCCTTGATTATATATATTGGGTCAATCTAATCATCCTAATAGTGATCCTTGCCTAAATCAGAACTAGGGTTCCAACAAAATACCCTGCTACTAGAATAGGGATCAGGGCCCCTCTGTCTCACTCAGATAGTGACTCAAAGGTGGATGAAGATGAAGAAGAAGATGCTCAATGCCATGGATTGATGGCAATGACAGATGAAGAAAGCATCCAGGATCTACCTAGTCAGACTTAGGTAAATGTTAAATAAAAATCTTTTATTTCAAGTCATCAGGCTGGCTCAGACTCTGAAGCTCAATCATGAAGAGATGAAGGGCATTCAGACTCTGAGGATGATGTCAACTCCATAATTGACAAGTATGGAGAACTTCTTGAGGCATTCAAGAGGTTCAGGCTACTTGCCAAGAGACAAGCAAAAGAGCTTCATACTCATAAAAGCAAGTGTGAAGACCAAGAAAAATCCCTCACTGACATGGCTGCACAAGAAGTATAGCTCAAGGAGGTCATTGGCAGTGAGTCTATGGTAAGAGTCTCAAAGGAGAAACTTATCCAAAAACTTGAAAATTATCTCTTAAATGAGAAATTGCTAGTGACCAAATTTTCTAAGCCAAACACTATGCTGCCCTTAATTGACACCCACCTTACCCAAGCTGGTAAGAAATGGTTGGGATTTAAGGGACCTGCTAGACCTTCCTTTCCAAAAGGAAAGGGAAAAGGGAAGGCACCAGTTGTGCCTCTATCCTCATTGCCTCAAATTCCTTTTCAGAGAGTGTTGTTGCCTTCTAATAGGTATGACTATGAAAGCTGTTATGGTCACTGGGAGAATGGCAGATCCACTAGTATGAACCAATATGGCCATAGACAAGGTGGAAGATACAGCCATGTGAGAGCCTTTAACGCTACCCATGAGGAAATTCAAATGGCCCATCCTGGACCATTTATTTTTGGTTCCCCAGCCCCAAAACTCAAAGATAATGTTGTTGTAGTGAATCTAAATCATCCAGCAAAAGTAGTGACTCAAGGTGAGTCTTCTGGCATGGATGGAATGGCAATCTCAAATGTTATCAGATGCATGTTACCTGAAAAGAGACATGCAGCTGGTGGTTCTCAGAAAAGACCAAAACAACCAGCTGAAAGACTGTCCTTCAGTCAAACGGCTGCTGAAAGAAGACAGAAGTATAGAGCAACACATCTCTTAACTCTTCAGGGAGCAGTACAGCCTAATGCTAGACCCAAACAAAAAAGGAGATACAATATCTATGAGTACTGGTGTTAGGGCAAAGTGATCCACTATGTTATAGATTGCTGCCACAATCCTCTAGTGTCCAGAGGTTGCCAACCTGTCAGAAATTTTGCAGGAAGGCATGGTTATTTTCAGACTAATGTGAACCTAGGACCCAACAGAAATTTCGGTCCTAAGGTAAGGTGATTTGTGTTCTTTTCAGGTTAGTTCAAGTAACAATTCCCCTAAATGATACTTGGACAGTGGATGTTCTAGGCACATGACTGGAACAAAGGAGATATTGAAGGAGTTCACTCTAGTAAAGAATTGACCCAATGTAATCTTTGGATGATCTGATAAGGGTATAACCAGAGGCTATGGTAATATATCAAATGGCATAATCACCATCACAATGGTGGCTTATGTGGAGGGGTTGCAACACAACCTCATAAGCATAAGCCAACTGTTGATGCACGAAAACGGACAGGGAGTCGGGCACCACCAGCTAACGGTTCGAACACCGGGGAATAGGGGAGGAAAGGAGAAGACTGTCGACCAATCGGTTACTAGCGGTCGCGGCTAAAGGACCGGAAAAGGGGGCCGCTGGCAGCGGCAACAGTAGAGTTCGCCCGCCGCGGCTTAAATGCCACTCTTGCGGCGGGCTTTCCTTTACTTAAAAATGAGAAACAGTTACAACGAGTAAAAGAGGAAGCCGGCCGGACTACAAGCCGCAATACACTAGACTCGAGACCGCAGCTCTTAACAGGCGAGCTACTGGATCCCAGTCAGCGTGTCTTGGGGAGTGCACCCTCCCCCTATTTATAGGCTCGGGGGCCTGCCCAAACGGGCAGGGCTAAAGTTACCGGCTGCCCGGGGTACAGGAGAACCGGGCAGAGGTGAGGGGAAGCAAAAGAGAGAGAAAAAAGAAAGGAGGGAAGCCGCGCGGCCTGGCGGATTCCTCCTGGCGAGCTGACGGCTGGGTCCTTGGGCCTTGTCGCTGAGCAGGGTCGGCGTTGGCAGCGGCCTGACATGGAGACCGCCCGGCTTGGGAGGCTTGGCGGCTTGAATACGCAGACCGCCCGGTCTAGAAAGCTGCGCGGACAGGTCGCGGATTCCGGGCTTATCATAATCCCCGCACATTTTTAAGTTTCCAAGAAACTTCGAAAATGTAGAACTAAGCCGGAGACCGCGACTGCCTCATCGTCGTCTATAAAATCCCCTGACCCTTGACATTCTTCAGGATTCCTGCCAAGCCACGGGTCGCTACTCGCCACTTGCGGTCAGAATTTTGCAAGTCGGCACGATTTCTCTAGCGATGGATGTGATGTCATCAATGTTAGCCCGCAACAAGAAACCGCCAGAAACGAAGCAGAGCCGGAGCGAGAACTCGAATGATTCTGCCCGTCAGACTGCCAAGAAGACTGGGAAGCCGGAGACATCAGCGGCTTCTGGAGCTGAAAAGAGGCCGACAGAGATCGTTGGCGGACCATCGCAGGCCGCAGTAGATCCCAAAGCGGTTTCGAAGGCTGCTCCACTGCAAACCGGAATTGCCAAATCCTTCGACCTGACTTTCTCTCCATCAGGAGAACCACTCCTAAAAATCGGTGGGACGGAGGAGAAGAGTGTTGAATCTGGGAAACCGTCCGAATTGCCGGGCAAGGTCGACTTAATCGTTGTGGATGACAACGAGCCGGAGAAGGCGCAGGAACCCGAGCGGACTTTGGTTGAACAGCACAAGCGGACTGAAAAGGTGTTCGGCTCCCTGAAACGGCGGAAAGAAAGGAGCGAAACCCTTGAAGAAACGATGAAGAGAAAGATGAGGAAGCTGCATGCCAGAAACCGGAACATTTCCGAAAAGACCGGCGCGGACAGTCTGCAACACAGGCCGCATGAGAAGGAGGTACCCGAGAACCCGCACACACCGGATTACAAACCGAGCGAACTGGAGGGTACACCTGCGGTTAGCGATTCGCTGAGCGAGCTCCTGAAGGGCATGGAGACTCTGCAGCAGCAAGACGCGCTATTGTCGACACCAGCGGCCTCTGAGGAGGTTGACCGCCCCGACATCCAGGTTATTGGGGAGAAGCCTGGCGAACCCGCTTCCGCGTCTTCTGAAGGAGCCGAGAAACTGAAGCTTCGCGAGAAGATGGAGGAGATGAAGAAACTGATCGCCGATAAGCCGGTGGTGACCGCACTTCCATTGCTGCAAGGTAAACACCGGGACGTTAGGCGAATTATTAAATTCTACAAGTCGCGGTCAAGGAAGAAGGGGGCGAATATTATATTAAATCCGTCGGCCAGCTTTTTCCTGACCACGGCTCAACTGAAAAGCCGAGCTAAGGAAACCGAGCGGCTATGGAAAGAAAAGCTGAAGAGGATAGATCCTGAGCGGCTCAGGCGGCCAGTGATTAAAATCCATACCGCGGCCTCTGGAGGAGATAAACATCAAACCGGCGGTCTTATCCTACCGATTTCCTTACTAGAAGATCGCAACAATCCGACTGAACCTGACTGCGGTTTTTCTTCTGCAGGTGTACCGGAGACCGCGATGAAACCGGGCGACTTGACCTCGTTTATATCTATGCTGCCTCCGCCAAGTGTTCGCCAGAAGGAGATGGCCGACTTCCAGAAGGAGGTCGGCTCGCTGCAGGCGGCTTTGAATGCGGCCACCGAAACTCTGCGGATGACGGACGAAGAGAAGTGGGTTGCCCAGGTGGCCGCGGAAAAAAGGATCCAAGAGTTGCAAACCACCCTGGAGCGAGAGACCAGAAGGTTGCAAACTGCGCTTGAGCTGGAGACCGCGAGGTCGAAGACCGCGATGGAACAAGAGACTGCTAGGCTCCAGACCGCGATGGAAGAAGAAACGGCCAGGCTGCAGACCGCGATGAACGAAGAGACCGCCAGACTGCAGATCGCGATGGAAGCCGCTGAGGCGAAGATTGCTGAGATGCAGGTCGCCTTGGAGCAGGAAAGGACGGAGAAGTATTTGCTGATGGCCGCGCGGCTGGAAGGAGACAGAGAAGAGATCGCACGTGCTGAAGGCGGCGAGAACCAAGACCTGCCGGCGGAGACCGGCGGAGATCAGCGGCCTGCACTACCAACTCCTGCAGAGTTGCCGGGTACTAGTCGCCCGGCCTCTGGCGAGACTTCGCATCCGCCGGTGGCCGCGGCGCCTAACCAGGTCGCAGTTCCAAGCGGTCTGGGAGTCCAGGCGATCCCCATGATACCGTTTGCGAGAGTAGAGCGCGACGCTGCACGAGTTCATCGGTCTCTACACGCGCTTCACAATCTGGTTAGCCAGGTGTACGTTGCGATTGTGCAGACCGGTGAGCAGGTCACGCACATAGGAAGAGACAGGCCGGAAGACGACAAACGATCCTGAGCGACTTGGGAGAACCAAGCCGTGCGGACATTCGTATATTATGTTGTAATATATATTTTTTCTCTGGATGTTGAACTATTTGATTGTTGTAAACTGTTGTATTTTATTATGCTGCGAACTGAATGCGGCTTATGCGGCTTGAATTTATAATCCACATGTCTGCTGCTTTGTTCTGAGGAATTTAAAGATTAGGATAGTAGCCGCGCGGTCTGGCGAACAGAACGCCGGCTTGAATACTTGATATCCACATGATTCGCCATAGAATTTTTCTAAGTGCAGGGAAATAGCCGTGCGGACTGACGGATTAAACGGCGGCTTGGTCACTAAGCTGACCTGCACTTCCAGCGGACTTAGGCCGCGCGGCGTGACGACTAGCCGTGATTTGACGTTGGGCACTGTAGCTTCACGGATTTTCTATAAATAGAGCAGATCCCGTAGATTTCATCACAAATCAAGAAGGATGCGGGCTAAGTCCAAGTCGTTGCGGTCTGACAAGGCCACTGCGGTTAGGACAGACGCGGCCTCCGCTTTCAACTCAGCTGACCATAAAGAATGCCGGCTTACAAAAGCCGAGCTGGATTACTTTGTCGAGAAACACATGCAAGGAAGTCCGCTGATCGCGCGGCTTCCCCGACAGGATGAGCGGATCAACTCCTCCAATGCAAATCAGATCGCGGTCCCCATCGACCACTTCGACTGCGGCTTCAGATTCCCGGTCATGCTAGAGGCCGTAGCGGTCTTCGACCACTACGGGGTTGTGCCCGGACAACTTCCCCCAAACTCGATAGCCGCCATATACAGCTTCATCTCCTATCTGAGGTCGGAAAGAGTCCGCTTCTCTATGAGGCTCTTCCGAGAGTGCTTCTCGGTGCGGTCTATCCCAGACTCCGGGACAAAGATCTTCCGGGGGCAACTCTACTTCGACTGCAGAGGGCTGAAGATAGTCAACTTGGCCAACAAGATCGCGAACTGGCCGGAGCGGTTTCTCATCTTTGAGGGAAACCTGGGGTTGCTGCCAGTCGACCCCCAAATCCGCGAAGAAGCCGCCTTCGGCAGCAGCAGCTTGGACGGCGTGGAGAAGGAGATCTACGACTTCTTCAAAGGCGAGCGGCTTGATGTAAACTACTACATCCCGCTGTTGCCGTCTCTAGTTGGAATTGAGGCGGAAGACAGTAAGCTCCAAGCCGGCCGACCTGATATCTTAGCCGCACGGACGGGAAACTAACTTTGCCTTTATCTTTGCAGCTGCTGTGGCGGTCCCGCTGAACAAGCCGCAGACTCCTGGCGGCTTGACCCTCACTCAAAGAGAAAAGAGAGCGAAGAGGGCCAAGCCGGCGTGAGCTGCGGAGGAGGAGGAGTCGGACTCCTCTGGAGAGTTCATGCTGCACGGAACGGGCAGCAGCCTGAAGGACCTTCACGGCGATCCGGCCTTGCAGTGGAGTCCGGACGGCAAGTCAGTTACGATCTTCACCGCCCTCCCCTACTGGGGGCAAGAAGAAGTAAGCCGCCACGCGAGCGCGGTTGGCGGCGCGCTGTACGGCAAGCGCAACTTGAAGGCGATGCGGCGAGTTCCTCCAGACGACCTGCCGCGGCTAGCCGCGCAAGTCGGCGCGAGGAGCTTCGTGGCAAGTCACTTCATGGGCCTTGCCTACAAGCAGCTGATGAAGGAGAACAGCGGCCTGAAGACACAGTTAGGCGAACAACAAGAAGAGAACAAGCGGCTTAAGGAAAAGGAGGCGGTAAGTCATTACCAATACTCGTGCGGTTAGCATTATGTAACCGCGCGACCTTACCTTTACTTTTGCTTTGCAGGAAATGTATAACCCGGCCAATCCCATCTTCCAAGACCAAGTCTTCCCCCAACTCGTCCAAGGGATTGATGGAGCGCTTAACCGCCTCCGGGACCTTGGCGGCTTGGCCACCGGCTTCACCGACTTTACATGTGCCGACATCTACCCCTCCCTGAAAGAGCAGGTGGCCGACGTCTATAGGTCGATCAAGGGCAAGGCCAAGGTCGGGGAAGAAGTCGGCGAGGTGGTCGGAGATGCCGTGGAAGAGGTCGGCCAGGGAAGCCGGAGTCCACGCACATCGCCTGAGTCCGGCGGCCAAGAATCGGAGACCGCGCGGCCAGGCTCGACAACTTCTGGCGGTTCAGCGAGCTCCGCAACTAGCAGCGGATACTCTCTATCATCCGTCGACATTGGCGACGACAGTGATTTGGATTCTCCTGCGACTAAGAAGCTCAAACCGGGCGATTAGAAAATCTATAACCTGTTTTTGTATTTTGAACTTTTTGATATCGGCGGTATTGTTTTTGTAACCGCGCGATTAATATTTTGCAATACTTAATGAAATAGAAAAGAAGGCAACTTTACCTTTCTTTTTGTTACATCTCACTTTTCTTACTTGACTAAGTCCGCGCGGTCTAAGTTTAGCTTGCGATTTAAAATATAAGTATGTAAACCGGCTGAGTTTGCGCTGCGACTTCAACAAAGCTATCCGCAAGAGAGAGATATTTTCCTGCGGTTTATACCGGAGTGCACGTCGACGATAAGCCGAGCAGCTAATAACTTAAACCGCAATTTTCCTTGATGAATTATTCAACGTTATCTGCTGGAAGAGCTGAATTGCTGCGGCTTGCTCATACATAAACCGTGACCGCTAAGCCGCGCGGCCACTTGTCGCAGTTGGCAGACATCCATAACATTGAAATATTAGATTGCGGCTAGGGCGAACTCTGAAACGAATTGCCCATTTGATTAAAGGAACAAGAATAGAGAAACAAGCTTCGGCTTCCGATAATACAGGCCGATATAGGCATATGGAAGCCGGGAATTGTTGTGACGACAGTTCGCTGATTAGCTAATATAATTAATACCATAAGTAGGCAGATCAAAGCCAGGAATTAAGTGCCAGACGCAGGTCGGGCGACTTCCTTTCCATATGAATAACAAACCGGCAATTGATATATTTGAGCCAAATAAGATACTGAATAGCGGATAGGCGGACGTAAGTCGGCCGAGTTCCCAAATATATTAATGATAATCCGGCAGGTAGGAACAGGAAAGTTAAAAAACTTAAGCCGGAATATGAAACCGGGCGGCTTGTGTAATTAATTATACAACCTGCACAGGCCGCTTAATAAAGCCGCGAGATAGCGGATAGGCGCGTGTTGTCCAGCAAAAATAGGTGAAGACATGCACTTATGTGTCAATGTGACTTGGGTCTTTCTTGTGACGATCACCATCACGACAGGATCTTCTGGACGAGGCATATTTATCTCTCCACTATTTCTTCTTGTTCAAAAATTTCTTGAACTGCCTTGAAAGAAGAGAAAACTCTCCTTCAGATAGCTCTGAGCCTGAGGTACTTGGCTCTGAAGCTTCTTATTCACTCTCTTCCTGTGCGGCGGCAGGAGATGCTGCTTTTGACTTCCTCGAGATGTTTGCCTTTAGAGCGACAGACTTCACCTTGGATCAAGACCAGCTTCTCTCTTCTTTAACTTTTCTTTAGTTTATTTGTAGTTCATATGACAAGCTTTCTAAAGAGATTATGAGGGTCAGTCTCTGCCAGCTTACCAAACTCTCGGATTGCACAGAATTTGTTGTCCCATTCCTTAGATAGGGATCTCAGAAATTTGTCATTCAGTTCTCCATTAGTGAAGATCCGGTCATAGAAACTTAGGCCGTTGACAATCTTGAAGAAGCTTTCAAAAGTATCAGCAATAGAATCCTTGGGACCTTATCTGAATGCTTCATATTTCTTATTCAGGAGGGATCTTCTGTCATCCCTTACTTCTTCTGTACCTTCAATTAGGACGATGAGAGACTGTCACATTTCCTTGGCAGATTAACAGTGAATCAGATTCTGCTACATAGACTCATCGACTGCACTTGCGATGATATTTTTGGCTTTCTTGTACAAGGAGACAAGTGCGATCTCATCTTTGTAAAGATCCATAAGCTTCTTTGGAACTTACTTTGTTGGGTCAATGGTGGAGACTGTCATAGGAACATAGGGTCCTTCTTCCACAATCATAAAGATCCTTGGATCCACAGCTTCCATGAAGAATTTTATTCTTTCTTTCCATATGGGAAAGTTTGTCTTTGTGCATAAGGGAAGCTTAGTAAAATCCTTGGCTCTGTCCATGCTTGTATCCTCTTTAGACAACTAGGGGCAGATCTGTTTAAGGTGTTAACCTTTTTGATGAACAACCTTACTCTAATACCAATTGAAAATCTTTAAGTTGTCTACTTAAATCACCTAGAGGCGGTGAATAGGTGAGTTCTGCGTCTTTTTGCGGAATAACAATTTGTACGAGCGATGATAGAAAGTAAACAAGCATACACAGACGACACCAAGAATTATAGTGGTTCCCCAACATTGGGTACATCCACATTCCACCTCACCGAACAAGCAATACACTAGACTCGGCGACTCCACTATTCTCTCGGATTGATAACAATCCTACAACACGGAACAAAGTTCCTATAAATCGGAGCAAAAACCACTCCTACAATAACTTGGAGAATATCTCCTACAACTCGGAGTAAAACTCCTACAAGACTCAGAGAATATCTCCTATAATAATAAAATGAATTTACAATCAGAAATACAATATCTTATCTTCATACATCTAGTTGAACTCGACTTCTTCCTTCTTGAAAAATTGAACAGCCCTTATCAGGAAAGTTGAGGAAGAAATCTGAGAAACCATGGATCTGAGAACTTTAGAATCAGCAAGATCAAGGAATAGATCTGTCGATGTTGAAAATCTTGATCTGTTGAAACTGTTGGGTAATGTATCCACAATTACCCGGATTTGAGGAACCCTCCTGTCAAGCTAAGATGAATTCACAATGTATTTGATGAAATCTTTTAAGTTGTGCTTGCAGTTATTCCACGCTAAGTGCACTCCAATGTCAGGGTGCAGTAGGTCAATATACATGGGTCTGCACAACGTAATCCCTTGTTGAGCAGATCAGTGTGTTGGCCTACGTGTACTCTCTCTATTGGAGTGTACTTATTTTCAAGTACATGGCTGTGATATTGCAAGAGCAGACAAGGAGCAAGGATGAGTCAAAGAGCAGCTCAGAGGAGGAAAGACGAAAAATCATCCAAGTATTATTCGACGAGAATCACTAGTGATTCTCGCCGAATCGTCGAGAATCACTGGCTGATTCTCGCCGTCTCTATCCGGCTACATCAAGCGTGCAAATCTGCCGCTAAGTCATAATCGTCGAGAATCATCAAGTGATTCGGCGAGAATCACTAGTGATTCTCGCCGAATCGTCGAGAATCACCTGCTGATTCTCGCCGATTCGACGGGAATCACCTTCGATTCTCGCCGATTTTGACTTGGGCAATTTTCTGGATCCCACTGGACCGGATCAAATGTTAAGGCTCTATTCTGAACCGCTTTTAGGGTTTCTTCAGGTGGGACCCATAACGGTCATAAAAGAGTATTCTACTGTATAAATACACGCGTATTTTTGAACAGTAGAACAGCGAAGAAGATTTGAAAAAGCCGGGCGGCCGACCTAGACCAAAATCGCGAAACCTGCTCCGCCGCCGTCGCCGCTCGTGGAAGTTGTTCGCCGACCTTGATCGTGGTTTCTTCCAGATCTCCCGGCGACAGAAGCTTAGCCAAGCATAGCATCTCACGCGTCTAACCAGAGATCCTTTGTCTCTTGATTTGTTGATCGGGAGAACCTTCCCCGTCCGAATCGATCGAGACGATCGATCCTAGTGTGACCGTTGGAAGACCTGCTAGCTTTGCTACGAAGTTTGAATCTCCAAAGTACAGCAGCCGCACACCGTCGTCGCCGCCGATCCAGAGAACCAAGCCGCCGCCCTTCTTGCCGCCGCCGGTTCCGAGGAGATTCTCTCCAAGAGAGATCTAGGGTTGTGGACTCTTCGTTGACTTCAAGAACACGTCATCGAACGAAGAGGGACACCTTAGTATCCATAAGTAGTTTGTATTTCTTGTACATTCTAGTTCATTTTTGTTGTAAAGGAACGTTGGTTCCTAGTTGTAAGGGTTGGGTGCAACCCGTGTTGTGGGAGTGTTGTCTCCTACGTGTGGAAGGGTTCCTTCCGATAGTGCAAGGATTGGATTTCAATCCTGTTGGCAAAACCGAGTCGTCCCTTGTTGGGAGATAGGTCGAAGGGGGAAAGTGGATGTACCCAAATCGGGGAACCACTATAAATTGCTCGTGTACTTTCTTTGCTGTGCTGTTTTATTTTCGTGTGTAGGTACAAATTTAATTCTGCAAAAACGCTGCACGTCACCTATTCCCCCCCCCCCATAGGTGAAGGTGGTTGACACTAGGTGGACTTTCAAGTGGTATTAGAGGGAGGTTACTCATCAAAAAGGTTAACTCCTTGAGTATAATCCTACCGCCTGTGTCAAAAGCATGGAGTTGGATCATGGGATCTCTCCTCTAAGACTTCCCACGTGCACTAAGGAGTATTATCCCGTCTGGAAGATGAGAGTATCCTATTACCTGGAGGCTATCGATCCTCGAGCATCTCTCATCTTAGAAGAGGGTCCTTTCATTCCTATGAAGACCTCCAGCTCTGGAAAGGATATCCCAATCCCCAAGGGTATTACTGAGATGTCAGAGACTGAACTCTCATTATTTAACCTGGACAAGATGATTCGTCAGATCATCATGGATGTCTGGTCTGGATCTTCTCGATCTAGATTGTAAAAATGTGAGATGGCCAAATCTATGTGGGTAACCATCTCAGAGCTGATGGGAGGATCAAAGAAAGCAGGGATCTGCTATCAGCAAGAGGATGAAGCCTATGTGGGGGTCCTCGCCTCTGAAGATGAAGGCAAGGATCAATCAGACAGCATCAGGGCTCCAGTGTCCTTGTTAGAGACTGAAGAAGAAATTGAGGAAAGCAGTTCTGATGAGGCTGACACAACGACCTCTGGTTCTAGTGACAATAACCCTGAAGAGCAGGTAACTTCTTCATCTTGCCCCCTCTCTCTTGAAGTTCCTGAAGACAGGAACTGTTTCCCTTTAGAAAATCCTGATTCCCTGAAGAGAGCCCTTCAGAAAAGCAACCTACTTGTTGAGGAGCAAGCTCAGGAGATTGCTCGGCTGAAGATCTTGTTGGTTCTCCAATTGGCATCCAACATGGTCAAGGACTCTAAAATCTCAGATCTAGAGAGTAGTCTAGAGAATGAGAAAAGGATAGTATCCAACTTTTCCAAGGTTGATGCTATGAAGAGAAAGGAAGAAAATGGGTGGATCTCTCGAATTATCAATTCATGGAGAAATGGGGAAACGGTATTCCGACCCCCCACTCCAGGCAGGAAGGGTACTCATCATACCTTTAGGTATGATCACAGGAACAATCGTGGTCACTGCAAGGGTGATCTGTCCTCATGTGGAGACACCCATGGTGCAAGGGCTGTCATGGCCACCCATGAGAGAATACCTAAGGCTCATTCTGAGCCCTTTGTATTCTCGGCCACTGCCCCTACTCGGTAGGAATCTGCTGGTATCAGATCTCAGTACGCTTCTCTCCACCCAAGGACACAGGAAAGGGAGGTTAGAAGTCATGCAGTAAGTTCTCATGGGGCCTCAGGAAGGGGGCTGACTGAAAGGAAGGCACCACCTCCCAGGCCTCATGACGCTAACTACATGCATTCCTTCCACCCTTCCATGTGTCACGGTGGAAGAGGCAATTTTGGGAGCAGATCCAGATCTATCCTGTTTGGACCTAGGCTCATGACTACCTCAGTCACTGGATCGGGTCAGAAACAGAGATACAACATTCACACGTGTTGGTGCTGTGGCAAGGTGGGACACTTTGCCATAGACTGTTGGCACAACCCCTCTGTGTCAAGGGCAAGGGCCTATACACATCTTCTGGGCAGAGGTAGTCTTCCTGACAGGATTTCTGAGGGAAGGCATTCGAGTGTTTATGCTAACAAGAACCTAGGACCCAATATGTATTGGGTTCCTAAGGTAAGGTAACTCTCTTTTGCAGGGTAGTCTAGGTTCCCGTAAATATGATGGGAACTAGACAGTAGAGGTTTCAAGACTGAATTGGAACAAGCATCTGGAGTAATAGAAGTGATATCTACATTGGTGTTGATGCACGAAAACACAAGGGGGGTCGAGCACAACCAGCTAACTGTTCGATCACAGGGGGAATAGGGAGACTGCGAGTAGCGATCTACTAAGCGGATGAGAGCTAGAAGAAGAGCAGGGTCGTGAACCACAGCAACAACAGACTTCGCCCGTCGCGGCCTGAATGCCTCTCTTGCGACGGGCTTTCCCTTGATTGAAGAAGGATCTAGTTACAAGTGAAAGGAAAAGACTGAGGGAAACAGAGCAAGGGGGAGTCCGCAAGGCACAGGATTCGAGTCCGCAGCCTGTAACAAGTAGGCTCCTAGGTCCGAGTCAGCGTGCCTTGAGTGCACCACCTCCCCCCTATTTATAGGATAGGGGGCCTGCCCAAACAGGCTGGGCTAAAATAACCGGCTGCCCGGGGTACAGGAGAACCGGGCAGCGGTGACGGGAAGCAAAAAGAAAGAACACGCCAGTCCGCACAGAAGTGGCGGACTGGGCTCGCGAGCTGGAGCTTCCACTGCTGCTGGGCGCGCCCACTGGAGGGCGGCGGCCTGGGCGGACGAGATACTGCGTCCGCCGCTGGAGAACCTGTTGCCCAAAGCGCCGGCGGACTGAGCGGACAGGTCCTTGCCTCCGCTGCAGGAGTATCACCCTTGGCGCCTGACTGGTGACAGTGCCGGACTGGGCGGACGGACAAATCCTGTCCACGCATGCTGAATGGGGGGCTTTGGAATCTTGCAGTATGTTGCGGACTGAGGGGTTAACATAATCCCCGCACATTTTTAAGTTTCCAGGGAACTTCGAAAATGTTCTCTTTAACCGCCGAGTCCGCAAACCTCGAAAACGCCGCCAACGCTATAAATATCGCTGGAGGGTCTGGATCTGCTGAGAATCTCGATCGACACGGGGCGCTATTCACCACTTGCGGTCTCCACCTTCCAGTCCGGCATGGCTAGGCTTGGAGCTTTCTTATCTAGCATTACTGCAAAAGGCGACCTGGAGCATACAACGCCTATGAAGACCAAAAAGATTGTAAAGAGGTCGACAGGAAAAGATCCTGTCCGCTCCATAGGAGAGAGTTCCCAGAGCCAGAAGCCTGTGGAGAAAGCAGTCCGCCACGTCGATGTGTCTGCTCGCGGGGATGCCGTAGTCGACGCCGAACCGTTGAGGAGTGAGAAGATGGAAACCTTGTCGGACTCCGCCCCTTCTCAGAAAACCGCAACCTCGGCGGACACTGCTGGCGAACACATGGAGACTGACATATCTTATCCCAATGCCTCGGTGCAAATCGTTGACTTGGACGAAGAGGACCGGCGGACTGAGGTAGAGAACGACGCGCCCTCAAAGGCATTGTCTGCCGTGAATCCTGAACCTGTCCGCGCTGACCAGCCCGATTTAGGGGGGTCCGCCGCGGATGCTGCTGAGAAGATCGCCAAGAAGAAGAAGAGGAAGAGAGACGGAGCGACCGTCGCCGAGCGGGTTGAGAAGAAGCTTCGCGCAATGGAGGAGAAGAACGTCTCTAAGCGGACTGGGGAGGCGGACTTACAACACAGGCCGCGCGAAAAAGAAGTTCCAGACGGCGATCTGGTTACTCAGGAGGCCCAAATCCAGGGAGAGAATTCCCTCTCAACGGTCAGTCTTTCCACGGATGAGATATTTGATTCCATAGACGTCGATCAACTTGATTTAATCCAGGACTCCTTGCTGGTTGTGCTGCAGCAGAACGAGGCGGAAATTACTGGAGATAAGGGTGACGAACTCCCTTCCTTGTCCGCTGCGGAGGAGGAGGAGAGGGAGAGGCTGAAGGAGAAGATAGAGGAGCAAACGAAGCAAATCGTTGCTCATGTTGCTGCGGTCGGGGCAGCCTCGCAGCAGGCCGCGGCGGACAAATCCGATGAGGATCTGCGGATTGCTGCGGAGCTGATGCGGTCAGGTAAACTTTAGCCGGCGCCCAAATACTTTCAGCGCAAGTGGCTTTACAGGTCGCCGCCGCGGACGTCAAGACCGATCAAAATTATCACCAAGACGGACGATATCGTGGTCTCAACAAGTGCGGCTGCCGAGAGAAGAGCAAGGGTTCACGCGAATGGAAAAAGCGGTTAAGCGCCTTTGACCCGGAGCGGGCAAGGCGGCCAATCATCTTCGATAGTCGGAAACTCGCTGCCGCTATATCTGAAAGTGATCTTTTATCCTTTCTTTGAGTCCGCCACGAACTGCCTTTGAATGCGAAGTTGACTTCATTTGTTGCAGGTAGAAAGTCGCTGCCGGGCTCCATCGAGAGTGGCGAGATCGTGGTCACACCCAACACTGGTGCCGACGCGGTCTCACACGTGGAGTCCGCGGAAGACGAGCCGCCCAGCCTGACCACGATAAAAGAGTTAGAGAAGAAATTTGAAGCTGAAATGCAATGTGTCAAAGCAGAGTTAGAGAAAGCGGCGGAGCGCGAGAGGGCGTCCGCGACGCGCGAGAAAGCGTCTGCGGAACGCGAGAAGGCCCTCAAAGACCAGGTCGCCAGCATCTCGCGGGCGCTGGAGAGGTCTGAAAGGGAAAAGAAAAGGCTCGCGGATGACGTCCGATACTACAGAGGCAAGCACTTGGCGTCGGCTCGTGAAGGAAAGGAGAAGCGGACTGCTGAAGTCGCTGAGCAGAGGCCGCGGGCGTCAGATCGCGTTCCTCCTGAGATCGCGGCATCGGCAGGTGGTGCCCCACACGCTGTGGATGAGGAGCCGAGGCCGGCTGCGGAGCCAATGGTGCCCCTCAGCCGGGTAGACCGGGAAGCCGCCCACATGCACCGGACCATCAATGTCATCCATCACCACCTCTGCCGTGTATACAGTGAAATTCTTCAGATAAGCGATCAGGCGGCTCATCTATGCAGAGACAGGGCAGAAAGGCCGGCGCGGACTGACAACAGGGACCGCTAAGTCCGCAATGCCTTGAACTTTTATCTGATTAATTGTATATTGTTTGTATGATTGTTCCAAAATAATGCTGTGCTGTGAACTGAATTCTATTTGATCTGTGCGGACTCAGATTATATATCCGCTATTCATGTAGTTTAATCCTTGTGACGTGGCGATTTGTGTGAATTCATGCTGTGTCTGCTTCTCGTTATTTAACCTGCAGGTGGGAAAATACGCGACCTGGGCGGATAGGAAACTGCACCGGCCACAACTTGGTTCTGAATTTCCCTTGGAATGTTAATTTGCCTTTGTATCCGCGTTATTTGTTTGGCTGCCTTTTAATTCTGTGGACTGTGCGGATTGAACATGCGACCTGCGCGGACTGGCCAAAAAGCTGTCAGAAACTTTATCTATAAATACTGCCTTCTGCTTTCTTTATGTAGGAAATTGCTGAAGTAAACGGAATCCTGCGGCCTGAAACATGGTGTCCGCGCGCACTGATGCTGCAGTCGCCTTCCATTCTGCCGATCACAGAAAATGTACTTTGAAGGAGGCTGACTTGGCTGCCTTCGTCGAAAAGAATATGGCGGACTCAAACATACTTGTCCGCCTACCCGCGCATCAGGAAAGGTTGAATTTCTCGACGGCGACCCAGATCGCCATTCCTGTTGATCACTTCGATAGCGGATTCAGGTTCCCGCTCCTATGGGAACTTGCTGCAATCTTTGAGACCTATGGGATGGTGCCCGGCCAGCTCGCGCCGAATACCCTTGCCGCGATCTGTAGCTACATCTCTTACCTGCGATCTGAAAAGATTGCCTTCTCGATGAACATCTTCCGCAAAATATTCTCCGTCCGCTCCATAACTGCCTCCGGAGGTCGCCCCTACAAGGGAGTAATCTACTTCTACTGCAGGGGGATGAAGGTAGTGGGTCTTCCAAACAAGATCCACAACTGGACCTCGAGGTTTCTAATTTTTGAGGGCGACCTTGGGTTCGCGCACACGTATCCGCAGGTGCGCGCGGACTCTGTCTTCAAAAACGTGCAGCTGGACGACCTGGAGTCCGCAATTGTCGAGTTCTTGGCGAACGCCAGGCTTGATATCGAATACTACCTTCCGCTGCTGTCAAACTTGGCGGATGTTATGCCTGAGGACAGTAAGTAATTTAGCGGACTCAGCTTTTGTATCCGCCGCGACCATATCGTTAACTCTGGTTCTCTTTTTGCAGCGACCTTGGCGGTGCCCGCCAACTTGCCGCAGATGCCCAGCGGCTTCACTCCTACACAAAGGGAGAAGAAGGAAGCAGTTGCAAAAAAGAGGAAAGAGGAAGGGGATCCCGCAGCGGACTACTCTTCCTCCGAGAGTTTCTCCATGACCGGCTTCGGTATCAGCCAGAGGGACCTTAGGGGGAACCCTATGGTCCACTGACACAGCAAGAAAAAGCATGTCCGCCTATCCACCGCGCTTCCTTCGTGGAGGAGTCCTTGGATAACACGCCACGCTCATATTGCGCTCTCCACTCTTTACGGAAAGCGCAACTTGAGCGACCTCAAGAAGGTGTCCGCCGCCGACCTCCCTCTGCTGGCTTCCCAGGCTTCTGCGAACAGCGCGGTGACAAATCATTATGTTGCCACTCTGGCCAGAGACCTGTTGAGGCAGAATGAACAGCTTCAGAAGGATAACAAGGTGTTAAAGGAAAGGAACGCGCGGATGGGAGAAAGGAATGCTCGGCAAAGAGAGGAGCTGGCGGTGAGTTGCATTTACCGCGGTCTAGATTTTTTATCCGCCGCGATCTGTCTGATGTTTGTAATTTTGTCTTTCGCAGGTCGCCTACGACTTGGAGAACAATAAATTCCAGGCCGCCACGCTCCCTTTTGTGATGGAGACTGTTGAGGTTGCTGTGGAGCGACTTGCCCGCGACGGCCTCATGAAGGAAGGATTGGAGGGCGTCCCTTTTCTGGAGATCTTCCCGGAGCTGGCCCCTCAGGTCGCAGCGATGGAGAGAGCTAGAAAAGGAAAGGATGTCATTGAGGAAGGCGAAGATGAGGATGAAGACGACGAAGAAGAAGAAGAAGAAGAAGAAGAGAAAGAAGACGGAGGCTCGCAGGGCGAAGAGCAAGGTGTCAGGGAAAATGCGGACGATGCTGCATCGAGCCGACAAGGAGAGGAGCTGTCCGCCGAGTCCGACACTTCTGCCTCTTCCTCTGCTACTGGGAGCTCGCATAGCGGGTCCGCCACTAGTACAAGATCAGGTAGCAGCGGGAGCAGCTCGGGGGGCTATTCTCCAGATGTCGACATTATCGGTGACAGCCCTGCACCTCCTGAGAAGAGACAGCGGACTGATTGATCAATGCATATGTACATATTTTGTAATCTTGTTTTTTTAAAAAAGTGGCGGACGCAAGATTGCAGTCCGCCGAACATATTGAATGATGTAAAATTTTTTGATGAAATAGAAAGGATATTTTTTGGCATGTGTGCTTTCTGCAATGCTCTTTTTTCTCCACGCTCACCGCACCGATACTTAGCAGTCCGCACAACACGCTTGATAAACCTGAGCCTTTGCTGATTAGAGAATTATTGTTCCACTTTGGACCAAGAAACTGTCAGGCGGACTCTGTCGAGTTTCACTTGCAGTCCGCATGATACATATATTATTTATAGTGAACCTTGTCGATTAAAGAATTAGACATCAGCTCATTCAGTATCCGCCTCAGAGAACGACCAGCTGATAATAATGCCAGGAGTTATAGTTGTGGTCCGCAAGCCAGACCGCACATAATATAAAAGTACATTGATTATTAACTTATCAAATAATGCTAGAATCATTCTGCGGACTGAGCGGATACAGAAAACCAATCCACTCATAATAGAAGTGATCAAACTTATATAACATGAAAATCATTCTGCGAACGGAGCGGATATAGAAGACCAATCCGCTTATAACAGGAATAAACTTGAATATGTACTCGGCGGACTGAGCGGATACAGAAAACCAATCCGCTCATAATAGAAATGATCTATAGCTTGCGACCAGGTGGGCAGGTGAGCCTGAGCGGCATACTTTCCTCACCGGGCTACAAGTTATAAGATCAACCCAAGTCGGCGGACTGACCGGATAGAGAAAATCAGTCCGCTAAAGAAAACCAGCTTGCAATCCCAAGGAAACTTCCAAACTGTGCGGATAACGAATCCAGTCCGCCAACGATAGAAATGATCTATAGCTTGCGACCAGGTGGGCAGGTGAGCCGGAGCGGCATACTTTCCTCACCGGGCTACAAGCTATAAGATCAACCCAAACAGGCGGACTCTGCGGATAGAGAAAATCAGTCCGCCAAAGATAGAAATGACCTATAACTCGCGACCAGGTGGGCAGGTGAGCCTGAGCGGCATACTTTCCTCACCGGGCTACAAGCTATAAGATCAACCCAAACCGGCGGACTGAGCGGACGCTGAAGACCAGTCCACAGATAATTCCCTACGAAGAGCAAGATGCTCACTTGGCGGAACGGTTCCCTGCCCTCTTGCCTGGAGTACAGTCTAAGCTGTGGGTCTCCTGCAGGCACTGCTTGAGGGTACCATGGAGTGTTCGAGAGTTACAAGCTAAGATGACCCGCGGGCAGGTGAGCCGGAACGACATACTTTCCTCATGTGATCATCGAAGTTGTAACAATATCCCTAAAGCGGCGTGGTAGAGCTTTACACCCACCTTGCCCTCCATAATGCAAAGGTGGGGTCAGGTACCTGCCGGGATCCGAAGTCCAGAATCCAACCGCGCTAGAGCCTGCAAGCTCCCACTACACGGTGCGAAATCTCCTCGCAACACGTGGTCTTCGTGGTGTTATGCTAATGACAACGGCTCTAGGGGAGGTCTAGCTGAACTCGGCGATGTCTCCTGGTGTTAGGGGAACCGTTATAGGTCTTTGGGAGAGAGAGAAAACACTAGAAAAAATGTCAGTATGGATTCTTTGATTAAGAAAATGCATTTGCAAAGGAAGCATAAGAAAGAAAAAGGGAGTTCGGGTGTAGAACCGTTTTTGAAATCTCTCTTAGCGCCTTATCTGTTATGATTACAACAAAAACACTCGAGGAAGTGTTAGCAAGCAGTTTCTATTCATAATAATTTTTGAAGAGGATACACAAAGTAGGAGGTTTAAGAATAGAACCGCTTGAGATCATCCCCGCTCCAGGTGTGCGGTATATCCTCTCCTTCGTATGTCTGCAAGCGATAAGCGCCGCTTTTTAATGCTTCTTTGACGACAAAAGGGCCGGCCCAATTTGGATTAAGCTTTCCAACTGAACCAGCTCGTGCAGCAGTATCAACCTTCTTTAGAACTAGATCTCCCACTTGGAAGTGTTTGATCCTTATATTCTGATCGAAGTAACGGGCCATCCTCCTTTTGACCTCTTCCTGCCTTATGGCTGCTTGATCTCTGACCTCCTCGATGTGTTCCAAGCTGAACCTCATCTCCTCATTATTCAACTCAGCCCAATCATCGACACCTTCTCTTGCAAGCAGCACTCTGGGTGACGGGACTTCAAACTCAATCGGGATGAGTGCCTCTGAGCCATGAGAGAGTTTGAAAGGAGTCTCCCCGGTTGAGGATGATGGCGTTGTCCTAAGGGACCATAGGACTGACGGAAGCTGATCAGCCCAACTGCCCTTGAGATTCTGCACTTTCTTCTTGAGCAAGTTGAGGATCTGCTTGTTGGCAGCTTCCACCTGTCCATTGCTTCTGGGATGATGAACTGATGCAAAACGCAGCTCTGTTCCGATCTGCCTGCAAAAATTTATCATCTCTGAGTTGTTGAATTGTGGCCCATTGTCAGTGATTATTGTCATTGGTATCCCGTGCCGGCAGACAATTTCTCCCCAAATGAAGTTCTTGACGATCTGAGTCATTGTCTTAGCCAATGCCTTGGCTTCGATCCACTTGCTGAAGTAGTCGATCATTACGATGATAAAACGCCGTTGCCCGCTTGCCAAGGGAAAAGGACCAATGAGATCCATTCCCCAAACCGCAAAGGGCCAAGGAGTTGCAATCGACCTGAGGGACTGAGCTGCTTGGTGCTGAAGCGGAGCAAACTTCTGGCATTGAACACACCTTCTGGCATAGATCTCTGAGTCTTTCTTCATTGTGGGCCAGAAATACCCTTGCCGCAGGACCCGTCTTTCAAGAGTTCTTACTCCAGAGTGACTTCCACACTCTCCTAAATGAACTTCTTGCAAAATGGTGTGAGCTTCTTCTTCTGAAACACATCGGGCCATGGTTGAGAGGAAGGTCTTTCTATAAAGAATTCCCGCCACTAGAAAGTAGTGAGCTGCTTTTATTCTGAACTTTTTCTTGTCTCTAACTGTATGATGATAATTTCCTGGTGACAGATATAGGATGAATGGGTCCATCCAAGAGGCGCGCTGATCTACCTGCATCAAATCTCCTTCCACCACTGCCGGGCGGAAGAGCTCGGAAGTTGTGCCTCCTGAAGGCATCCCATGCTTAGAGAGAAAATCGGCCTCCTCATTCTCTGCTCTGGGGATATGTTCGATAGTGAAGCTTTTAAACCTGCCGACCTCTATTTTCACAAGAGCTAGATATTTTTTCAAGACTGGCTCCCTTGCTTCGAAGTTGCCGAGGACTTGCGACGCCATTACCAGAGAATCAGTTTTGATGTGAACATGATCGATCCCTAACTCCCTTGCGAGCCTCAAGCCTGCTAGCAGATATTCATATTCAACCTGGTTGTTGGTTACTGGAAAGTAAAACTTGATGGCCTGCTCCAATTTGACTCCGTTTGGATTGATGAGAACCACTCCTGCTCCAGAAGAACTTCTGCCTGAGGCACCATCAACATAGATGGTCCAAGCCAAAGGTGACCTTTCTGCTTGATCAGAACTGGACTCTGGCATGTCAATCAGAAAATCTGCTAGGACTTGAGCTTTGATGGCTGTCTTGGGCACATAAGAAATTTCAAATTCACTTAGCTCTATTGCCCACTTAGCTAGCCTGCCGGAATGCTCGGGCTTTTCCAACACACCCTTCAAAGGTTGATCGGTGATGACTTGAATTGAATGTGCTTGGAAGTACGGGCGAAGCCTGCGAGCTGACATGACCAGTGCCAAGGCTACCTTCTCCAGGATCGGATACCGCGTCTCAGCACTCTTCAGAATATGGCTGACGTAGTAGATTGGGAATTGCTTTCTGCCTTCTTCCCGAAGAAGAACGGAGCTGACGGCCTCAGGGCCAACCCCTAGGTACAAGAAAAGAACCTCTCCTGGCCGGGGACTCTGAAGCAGAGGCGATGAGGTAAGCTGCATCTTTAACTGTTCAAAAGCCTGGGAACACTCTTCTGTCCACTCAAACTTGGACGCACGTCGGAGGGTCTTAAAGAAGGGGGCACTCCTATCTCCAACCCGAGAAAGAAATCTTGCAAGACCTGCTAGCCTTCCCCCTAACTGCTGAACTTCCTTCGGTGAACGAGGGGTAGGCATTTCAAGAATAGCTTTTACCTTGTCAGGATTGGGGGCAAGTCCCTCCGGAGTAAGGAGATGACCAAGAAACTTCCCCTTACTCGCTCCAAAAGTACACTTCAAAGGATTGAGCTTCATCTTGTATCTACGCAGAGTAGCGAACGTCTCTGCTAGATCTAGCAAGTGCAGCGAAAACGATTTACTCTTAATCAAGAGATCGTCTACATACACTTCTAGGTTTCTTCCTTTTTGATGGTTAAACACACGGTCCATCATCCGTTGATAGGTCGCGCCAGCATTCTTAAGCCCAAAGGGCATGACAAGATAGCAATAACATCCACCGTTAGTTATGAACGACGTGTGAGGAACGTCGGGCTTATGCATTCTTATCTGGTGATAACCAGAAAACGCATCTAAAAAACTCATGTAAGAGTATCCTACCGCGGAATCAACTAAAGAATCTATCCGAGGCAGGGGGTAGCAATCTTTAGGACATGCTTTATTAAGTTTTGTAAAGTCTACACACATTCGCCACTTTCCCCCTGGTTTTTTAACCATTACAACATTTGAAATCCAGGTGGGATATTGCACTTCTTTAATAAAATTCGCCTTGAGGAGTTTCGCAACCTCCTCCCTTATTGGTTCTGCAAGCTTTGTTGTCACGTCTGAAAGTTATGGTACCTAAACACCTAGAGGGGGGGGGGGTGAATAGGTGACCTAAACCTTTTTGAAACTTTGTTAAGTGCAAAACAGTTATCACACAGATTTCTACAGCTAACAGTAATAACAAGATATAAACTGCTAATCCACAGCACAGCACAGCAGACACACAAATTTATAGTGGTTCCCCAATCTTTGGGTACATCCACTTTCCCCCTTCGCCTATCTAGCAGTGTACTAGATTCGGCCAAACTTCTCCACTATCTCAGAACCCAACTAGGTTCCTACACCTCAGGCCCAAAGCCTTACACTCAGCCACCAAGGCCTACACTCAGCCACTTAAGGCCTACACTCAGAGTTCTTCAACTCCTACACTCAGGCAACCAAGCCCTACCCTCAGCCTTTATATTATAGGCTTACAATTCACTCAGATCCAATGGATCCTACAAGTTAAAATTGAATTACAATAACTAACTCTACAACTCAGAAAATAAGAGAGGAGTTGAGAGTTTCTTGAAGAGTTCTTGGAAGAACTCAGCTAGATCCAAACTGACTTAGCTTCCTTCAAAGCTTCTTGAGTAGAACTGAATTAGTCTGAATCCTCTGCAGTTGATCCTTGACCTCTGCTTCTTGAGATCCAGATGATTCTGAATCCTTCTTCTCAGCCTTAGTTCCAAAGACTGAATTCTTGATTGGAGCTCTCTCTCTTCAACTTCTTAGATCTGCAGTTGGACTGCCAGATCTTCTTGTGTTGATCCTCTGTGTATCACTTTTCTGATTACTTGAATAATCTGATCAATCACTTCAAAAATGGCTTCAACAACTTGTAACAACAACAACTATTACAACTTGTAATCCCAACAGTGAACTACTCCTTCTGTAAACTGAGGGTGCCTATTTATAGGCATTCTTCAAGGTAACTGGCTGGTCTGGTTCAAAACAGTCTTCTGACAGTTGCTGTAGACCGGCTGGATCGGCAGCTGTCATGTCAACCAGTCACTTCTTGAAATTCTCTAACTGTCAGATAGTGTCGAGAATTTCTGTTCTTAAGTGTCGACACTTATAGACCAAGTGTCGACATATGTTGTGTAAGTGTCGACACAAGTCTATAAGGTGTCGACACAACTCCTTGTATGTCTCGACACAGACTCTTCTTCAAGTGTCGACACTGAAATTAAGTGTCGACACAAGTACTTGATCTTCTGTATCTTGTAGTATTCTTCTATGTGTCGACACATCTCCTTTGTGTCGACACATGTTCATGTGTTGAAACTGTAAAGTGTCGACATTGCTTCTTGGTGTCGACACAAGTCTTTAATTTTGTTTCTTCAGCTGAGTGTCGACACATCCTCTTAGTGTCGACACTTGTACTTAGAATATTTTGTAAACTTCTCTGTTCTTTGCTAAGTGTCGACACAGCTCCTTGTGTCGACACTTTCTTCAAATGTAGAGTCTTTAGCTAAGTGTCGACACATTGTGCTGGGTGTCGACACTTACTTCAAGTGCTGACTCTCCTGTTTGTGTGTCGACACATTGTGCTGAGTGTCGACACATTCTTCATATGTTGACTCTGCTGATTGAGTGTCGACACATTGTGTTGAGTGTCGACACTTGTCCATAGTCTCTGCAGAATTTTGCTGAGTGTCGACACAACTCCAAGTGTCGACACTTTCTGATGTAGACTCAGCTCTTCTAGGTGTCGACACTTCTGCTAAGTGTCGACACAGCTTTTCTGCATACTTCTTCACTGAGTGTCGACACAGCTCCAAGTGTCGACACTTTCTATCTGGTGTCGACTCTTCATCCCAGGTGTCGACACAATGACTCCAAGTGTCGACACTGCTTGTCTGGGTGTCGACACAAGCTTTCTCAAGTGTCGACACTTTCCCTCTGGGTGTCGACACATGGACTTAGAAACTTTTAGCTTCAGTCCAGTGAATACCTATCCTGCACAAGTAACTCAAACAAACATCAAATACATTATGATGTATATCATTGAGTTAGGTGAGGCTTCTTCAAATCAGGTACATTTGACCAATGTACCCAACAATCTCCCCCTATTTGGAGAAGTCATAACCCTTAGTCAATAATATACACCACTCATAATTAAAAATTAGAGAATGATGTAAAGCAGGTATATGTAACAGGGTAAACTTAAACATGTAATAAAGCACACATGTATACTCATTAAACATTGCAGAACAAACAAGAAATAGACACATTCTTCTGAACAATCATGAGATATATTTATCAAAAATTGTTCTAACATTGTTTTAATACATTTCCATTGTTTTACAAAAATATTGCATATGTAAAAGATTACAACAATGTTTCTTAGTCTAATCTTAGGCTAGTTCTGATCTGGTTCTTTTATAACTATTCCTTTCCCAGCTTGTACTTTGGCCTTTACAGTAGCAGCAGCAGCAGGCTCAGTATCAGCAGTCTTCTTTCCTTTGGAGTCCTTCTTCTTTAGTTCTTCAGCCTTGATTTTCTGTCTCTCAAAGTAATGATAGGGCTTAGGAAAGTACTTGCTAGGCTCCACAGCTGTAGGAGGTAGCTTTCCTAACTTAGCCTTCCTTCTATACTGGACAATGGCTTCCTGCCTAATCTCATGCTTTCTCCATTCTGCTTCTGAAAACCATTTGTTCCTTTCATGAGCATTGTCCTTGGCTGCTTTCCAGGCTGTGAGAATGATGTTCCTAGAAGTAGGGCTCCACTGTTCAAAATCTGGCTTCTGCTCAGCTAATTCCCTAAACTTCTTCTTTGACAGCCTTGTCTCTTCTTCTTTGTGCAAAGCCTCTTGCATAGCTGCTGTTATAGGTTGAACAACCTTTTCCAGAACAACATGTGACTTTCCAGCAGTTGGGCTATACATGGTGCTTACATCTGCATGAATCATTTCAAAATCTGGAGGTGGATAAATGACTTGAGCTACTTCCTGTTGCTCACCTCCAAGATATGCACTTTGAATTCCTGATTCAGCAACATTATCATCATCACACAGGGGAGGATATCCAAGGGTAGCCCTGATGGAATTTGATATCCACTTAGCATGGTCTGAGCTTGCTTTGACTAACACCCTCTCCCCCTTTATGACTTCTTGTGCAACATGATCTCTGACATCATCTTTCTGGAACCTGATTTGGCTGTCCAAGTACCTGATTCCATCCTTAAAATAAGGTCTAAGCTTTGTAAGCTGTTCAGAAATGACCTTCTGTGAATCCTTGATGGCAGTCTTGACAGCAGCAATTTCATCTTGAAAAGCTTTATCAAATTCAGCCTTTGCAGCAGCAGATGATGTTGAAGGTTCAGCAGTCTTATTCTTTAGTTCAGTGACTATAGCATTGTGGGATGCAGTCAAATTATCATTCATCCTTAATTGATTTTCCAGCACATAGCCCTGCTTCAATGCTATATCATCTATTTTTTCCTTTATCTTCTCTTGATGTGTTGCCAGAAACACAACTGCATTTCCACCCTTGTGGAAGCATTCATTCATCTCCTTTTTATTAAGGTTCATTTCAAACCTTATTGACTTGATGTCCTGTGCCAGATCAAATTGTAGGGTCTTGTGCCCTTCATCAACATAAGTCTCTATAGCCTTCCTTTGCTCATCCAGCTTGATTTGCAGGGCTACCATTAATGCACTGTAATCAGGAGATGGAGCTTGTGTGACTAAGGATTGTTTAGCAACAGTTTGTAGAGCCTTCTTGTAGCTCTGACTCCTTCTTTTGAATACAAAGAATTTCTTCTTTTTAGCTTGTTCAGTCTCATCTTCCTCAGACTCTGAAGTACTGGCTATATTCACCCTGTCCTTAGGGCTTGATGGTTTTTCAGCTTGCACATCTAGTGCCTTCTCAGTGTCTAGCCTTAAAGGCTCATCCTGAACTTCCAAGTTCTCCCCCTCAACAGCAGCACCCTTCTCTTCAGCAGCAGCATTCTTGTCCATGTCAAAATCCTCTTGATCTAAATTCAGAAAGAGGTCTTCCATTGTGTATTCAGGAGGTGACTGTGCAAGAGATGTACTTGGTTCTTCAACTACTTTATCAGGAACTACTTCTTGTACTACTGATGTGTCTTGGAGAACAACATCTGGTTCTTGATTTGCTTGCTGAGTTTGCTGATGGACATCAGACAAATCAGAATCTATTACAGAAAAATCTAAAGTATTGAGGTCAGAAAGTACCTCTTGGATAATTATTGTAGCTTGCTCACTCTCCAGTGTAGAGGGTTGTTCTACAGCTGGAGGCTCCCCCTGGCTTGGATCCTTTTGCATGGGGCTAGCTGTAGGCAGCTCCCCCTAGATTTCAGCTGTCTCTTGAGGAGCAGGAGACTTCTCTGCAGCCACTTCTATTTGACTATCAGGAGTGAAAACAACTTGTTCTTCACTACCTGAACTGCTGGAGGACTCCTGTGTCACAGGAGCTATCTTCCTCTTCTTCTTTGGAGGTGAATCTTTCTTAGAAACTTGCTTCTCAGGGGTGGACAGTTCCTTTGACAGCACCCTTTCCCACCTTGAGAAGATCCTCATGTCCATCTTTCTCATGTGGTTGATTTTGCTACCTGCAGCAGTGCTCATTACCTCTGGTATTGTACCAGCCAGGTAGAGACTAAGTATCCTGCCCAGATTGGGCTTCTTCAGACTTTCCTTTATCTTCTCAAAGATAACCATTGACCAATCTGTTTTTAGGTTTAAGATGATTCTGGTCATGACATTGAACATGGAGGCTGACACCCTGTCATGCCCTCCAGGTTTACTGAGGATAACCTTTCCCACTATTTCTGACAGAAACTCTCCTTGAATGTTCATGCCTTTTCTGTTAAAGACAGAACCTATTTTCATCTTAGAGTCAAGACCACACCAGGTAAGTGCTTCCCTGGTCTTAGATGTAGTCACTTCCTCTTCTGCTTGAATTCTAGGTAGCTGAAGTACCTTTCTTAGAGTTTTGGGTGAAATCTTGACCTTGGTGCCATGCACTCTTGATTTGATTTTGTGACCTGAGTCATCTACAGAAGCTCCAGTAAGGAATTCGAGAACTTCCTTCTTCCATATTTTGGTTGGTTCTGAAACCAGATACTCCAATCCAGAATCGGTGACTAGGGTTACCACCGATTTGATTTCTTGATCGCCATCGTCGAACGCGCCACGAACCAGTTCATAGCCTTCATTGACGTTCTCCTCGAGCTTGGGAGCCATTAGGGTTTGTAGAATTAGTCTTTAGAAAAGAGAAATGTCGACACAGTAGTTTGGTCTCGAAACTCTGAAAGCGTGTCGACAAACAAAGACAGAATCCTATTTATACCTTTCTGGTTTGAAGACGAACAGGCGGGATGGATTACTAAAGATGTGTCGACACTGGCAATAAGTGTCGACACAGACTTATAATGTCTCGACACTCATGTGTCGACACTAGTTTAGTCAACAGAGTTTATGTGTCGACACTTGGTTATGTGTCGACACCACATTACTCGACATGTGGTCGAGACGTTACTTAGAAAATTCTGAGTAAAACTTAAGTGTCGACACCTTATTGGATGTGTCGACACCAACTGGACATGTGTCGACACTAACATTCTGAAGTGTCGACACCAACTTCCTAGATGTGTCGACACCATTTTCCTGAAGTGTCGACACTTACTATTCTGTGTCGACATAGACCTGTCTATGTGTCGACACCTTTTTACTTAGCCAATTTTTAGTTCTGTAAACTTAGTCTAAGTTTATCATACCTAGTTCAATTTTGAACCTATTGAACTTAGCTTCTTCTAAAGGCTTAGTAAACATATCAGCTATCTGATTATCAGTTTTAACATATTCAAGTGCAATATCATTTCTTTCTACATGCTCCCTAAGAAAGTGATATTTAATCTCAATATGTTTAGTTCTACTATGTGATACAGGATTATTAGCTATTGAAATAGCACTTGTAGAATCACAGAAAAGTGGAGTTCTACTTACCTGAAATCCATAGTCTTCTAGCTGATGTTGAATCCACAGAAGTTGAGCACAGCAACTTCCTGCAGCTACATATTCTGACTCAGCTGTGGAGATAGCCACACTGGTTTTCTTCTTACTACTCCATGAAATGAGTCTTCCACCTAGGAATTGACAGGTTCCAGTTGTGCTCTTTCTATCTTCTTTGCATCCTGCAAAGTCTGCATCTGAATAGCCTGTTAGATCAAAATCTCCATTCCTAGGGTACCAGAGGCCTAGATAAGGTGTGCCCTTTAGATATCTCAAGATTCTCTTGACTGCAGTCAAGTGAGACTCTTTAGGGCAGGCTTGATACCTGGCACAAACACATGTAGCATACATAATGTCAGGCCTACTTGCAGTCAAGTATAGTAGGGAGCCAACTATCCCTCTATACAAGGTTTCATCTACAGGTTTCCCTGCATCATCCTTGCTCAGAGACATACTTGACCCCATAGGAGTCTTCATGGTACTGGATGAATCCATACCATACTTCCTTATGAGTTCTAGGGTGAACTTGGACTGACATATGGATAGACCACTTTCAGTCTGTTTAACTTGGAGACCCAAGAAAAACTTTAGTTCACCCATACTACTCATCTCAAATTGACTTTGCATAAGCTTTGCAAACTTTTTGCAAAGGCTACTTTCAGTAGACCCAAATATAATGTCATCTACATATATTTGGACAAGTATGACTTTGCCTCTAGATTCCCTAAGGAATAGAGTCTTATCTATTTTCCCCCTTGAGAACTTGTTCTCAATGAGGAAACTAGATAGGGTTTCATACCAAGCTCTAGGTGCTTGTTTCAACCCATATAATGCTTTCCTAAGTCTATAGACATAATGAGGTAGAGTTGGATCAACAAAACCTGCAGGCTGCTCCACATAGACTTCTTCTTTTAAATTACCATTTAGGAATGCTGACTTCACATCCATTTGGTATACCTTGAATCCTTGATAGGTTGCATAGGCCAAGAACATCCTTATGGCTTCCAGTCTGGCTACTGGAGCAAAGGTTTGATCAAAATCAATACCTTCTTCTTGCCTATATCCTTTTGCAACCAGTCTTGCTTTATTCTTAATGATAACTCCTTGTTCATCTAACTTATTCCTATAGATCCACTTTGTTCCTATCACATTGTGATCTTTAGGTTTAGGAACCAGGTCCCAAACCTTGCACCTTTTGAACTGATTAAGCTCTTCCTGCATTGCTTCAGTCCACTGTGGATCTTGTATAGCTTCTTCAAATTTCTTTGGTTCTATTTGAGACAGAAAACTTGAATATACTACAGCATTCTGATTTCTGCTCCTTGTCTGAACACCTTGTCTTGGATCTCCAATAATCAGCTCTACTGGATGATCTCTTAGATGCCTGTTGGCTGGAGGCATCCTTACTCCTGGTTGAACTTCTTCAGCATCTTCATCCAGCTGAGTTCCTTGTACTTCTTCAGCTCCTGGTACATGTAGTTCTCCCCCTGGACATAAGCCATCTTCTTCTACTTGCTGTCTTGCAGCAGGTACATCTTCTATGGTTAGCTTGTCCATCTTCTTAGTAAGACCTGTGGGGCTGCATACATTGCTAGACAACTCATTGTTAATTAGTTTTGTCTCATCAAAAACTACATGCACAGACTCCTCTACAACTTGTGTAGTCAAGTTGTAGACTCTATAAGCCTTACTATTATTGCTGTACCCAACAAACACTCCCTCTTGGGATTTGGCAGCAAACTTAGTTAAGTAAGACTTTCCATTGTTAAGTATGAAGCATTTGCAACCAAAAATCCTGAAATAGGATAGGTTTGGTTCCTGCCTTTCACAACTTCATGGGCGGTCTTGTTTAACCTTTTAGTGATGGTAGCCCTATTTATCACATGGCATGCAGTGTTAAATGCTTCAGCCCAGAAATACTCTGGCAGTGATGAATCACTTAATAGGGTCCTACCAGCCTCTATCAAGGTCCTATTCTTCCTTTCAGCAATGCCATTTTGCTGAGGTGTTCTAGGTGAAGAGAATTCTTGAAATATCCCAAAATCTTCACACAGTTTTGTCATGCTTTCAGACTGAAACTCAGTACCATGGTCACTTCTAATTTTGACCACTGTACAGTTCAATTCATTCTGAATTTGCTTAACAAAGCTATAGAAGACACTAGGTGTTTCAGATTTCTGCCTTAAGAAGAACACCCAGGAAAACCTTGAGTAGTCATCAACAACTACAAAGGTATAGACCTTCCTACCTAAGCTGTGAACTGGCATTGGACCAAATAGATCCATATGCAAGAGGTATAAACACCTCACAGCATCTTTGTTGTCTAAGCTTCTAAAGGTGGATTTAGTCTGCTTGCCCTTTTGACAAGCTGAGCAAATGCCATCTTTGACACACTTAACTTGAGGACCATTCCTCACTAACTCTTTGCTAAAGAGTTTGCTAATAGTCTTGTAGTTAAGATGAGCTAGCCTCTTGTGCCACTTGACACAATGAGAGACTGTCTCATCAGCTACAAGACAAACTGGAGAACTATTGTTCTCAACCATAATGTCTAGACAATAGACATTTCTCTTTCTATATCCTGTCAAAATGATCTCTTGATCACTTGACCTCTTGATATGACAACCATCTTTAACAAATGAGATGTCATACCCTACATCACTTAATTGACTTATACTTATAAGGTTGTGTTTCAACCCTTTAACATAAGCCACATGAGTAATGGTAACTAAGTTTGAGGAAATGTTACCAAACCCTTTGATGATTCCTTTTTCAGAACCACCAAAGGTCACCTTTGGACCATTTTTGATTGGAATGTAGTCCTTCAGTAGTCCCCTTGTTCCAGTCATATGTCTGGAACATCCACTATCCAAGTACCATGTTGGGGTATGGCCACTTGGATTCACCTGCAAAACAAATTAATGAACCTTAGAACCCAAAGTAAACTTGGGTCCTTGGTGATTGTTAGTTTGCAACTTGACAAAACTACCTACTGGCTTTCCACTAGGTAGCTTGCTACTCCTATTGGCACTTGCATTGTGCCAACAGTCCAAGGCAAAGTGGCCAACTTTGCCACAGCACCAGCATTCAAACTTGTTGTACCTTTGCTTAGGTACAGACTTGGCTGTCTTGACTACAACAGGCTTAATGAATGTTGGGGCTTTGCCCTTGGACTTGGACTGATCCTGAACAGTCCTAGCTGGTTTAATAAAACCCAATCCAGCCTTTCCTTTATGATGAACAAATTCATCAATCAAGGGTAGCACTGATTTAGGTTTTGAAAACCTAGCAACTAGCTCTCTTTCCTTCTGGAGATTGATCTCCAGTAACTTAATTTGATCATTTTTATAGGTGATAGTTCCCATCTGAATCACAGTAATGTATTTCAGCCTGGCTACCTCATTGAGCTTTTGATCAAATTCCTTCTCAAAATCTGTTGCAGCTGCCTTGAGACCAGCAATCTCCTTTGCCTGACTCTTGACTAGGGTCTTGCTTTTCTTATAGGCTTGCAACAGTACTTTATATTCATCTAAGAGCTGATGAATATCTCCCTCAGATTCAGAAACACTTCCATCACTTGATGAAAATGAATCTGACTCTGAACTAGAACTGAAATCTGAACTTTGAGTTGGACTTTGTACCTGACTAGGTCCTGGCTGCTCCAGGATTTTGGTACTTTCAGTCAATGCCATCAGTCCTTGGCACTGACACTCTTCTTGTTCATAGATTGATTCCATGATCTGCATAAACTCTTCTTCTTCTTCAGCAAATAGCCCTATGTAGGCTTCAGCATCTGTCTCAGTGTCTGAAGAAGAAATGTCTGAAAGAGTCTTCTCATTCTTTGCAACAAAGGACTTCTCCTTCTTTCCTTTGAAGTGAGTCTTCTTTTTGTCACTGGATTCTTTTCTTCTCTCAGGACAATCTGCAATAACATGACCCTGTCTATTGCAGCAGTAACACACTATCTTAGAACCAGTTGCCTTGCTAGTCTTTGTCTTTTTCTTGTCCTTCTTTGAAGGCTTCTTCTCCTGATACTGGACTTCTTTCCCTTTGGAAAATGAAGGTCTGGACCTCCACTGTTTCTTCTTCAGGAATTTCTGAAAATGTCTGGTGAATGCAGCAAAGTCTTCATCACTTTCACTGCTTGTAGACTTTGTGCTAACAGACTCATCAGATTCTGATTCAACTACCTCTGGAGGAGGAGTTGATGACTTAGTCCTGCCCTTTCTAGGTACTTCTGACTTGAAGGCAACAGTCCTTTCCCTGTGCTCAGTCCTTGTTGATTTTTCCTCCTCTTTTCTTACTGACAGCTGCATCTCATAAGACAGCAACTTGCCAAACAGTGTGGGAGGAGGAATTTCTCCCAACTTTGCCATTTCTCTGATGGCACAGATCTTTGTGTCCCAATCTTTGGTTAGGGACCTTAAGAACTTATCATTCAATTCATAGTTAGTGAACTCTCTTCCATAGGACATGAGTTCATTAACAATTCTATAGAACTTCTTGTAGCATTCAGTGATGCTATCTCCTCTTCCTTGCCTAAAGCTCTCATACTCTTGATTAAGCAAGGACTTTCTATCTTGCCTAACTTCTTCAGAACCTTCCATATAGACAATGAGGGTATCCCACATTTCTTTTGCTGTTTTACAGTGAATTAAGTTCTGAAAAGTTGCATCATCAATGGCACTCACTATTATGTTTTGTGCCCTCTTGTCCATAGTGGCTAGGACAATTTCATCCTTGGTCATCTCAGAGAAATCCTTTGGAGTCCTCTGATTTGCATCCAATACTGAAATTTTCATTGGCACATAAGGCCCTTCTTTTACTGTGATGTAGATCCTAGGGTCAGAGGCTTCCATGAATAGCCTTACCCTCTCTTTCCAGATCCCAAAGATCTCTTTTCTGCATATGGGCAGTTTCATTGAACCCAATTCCTTGTGATTCTCTGAAGAACCCATGTTTCTTGATTTTCTTGAAACTGTGTTCTGATTTACACTGAATCTGCCAAACTGGATCTCCCCAGACAGTTAGTCCTTTTTGAGGAACCTCGCTTTGATACCACTTGAAAGTTATGGTACCTAAACACCTAGAGGGGGGGGGGGTGAATAGGTGACCTAAACCTTTTTGAAACTTTGTTAAGTGCAAAACAGTTATCACACAGATTTCTACAGCTAACAGTAATAACAAGATATAAACTGCTAATCCACAGCACAGCACAGCAGACACACAAATTTATAGTGGTTCCCCAATCTTTGGGTACATCCACTTTCCCCCTTCGCCTATCTAGCAGTGTACTAGATTCAGCCAAACTTCTCCACTATCTCAGAACCCAACTAGGTTCCTATACCTCAGGCCCAAAGCCTTACACTCAGCCACCAAGGCCTACACTCAGCCACTTAAGGCCTACACTCAGAGTTCTTCAACTCCTACACTCAGGCAACCAAGCCCTACCCTCAGCCTTTATATTATAGGCTTACAATTCACTCAGATCCAATGGATCCTACAAGTTAAAATTGAATTACAATAACTAACTCTACAACTCAGAAAATAAGAGAGGAGTTGAGAGTTTCTTGAAGAGTTCTTGGAAGAACTCAGCTAGATCCAAACTGACTTAGCTTCCTTCAAAGCTTCTTGAGTAGAACTGAATTAGTCTGAATCCTCTGCAGTTGATCCTTGACCTCTGCTTCTTGAGATCCAGATGATTCTGAATCCTTCTTCTCAGCCTTAGTTCCAAAGACTGAATTCTTGATTGGAGCTCTCTCTCTTCAACTTCTTAGATCTGCAGTTGGACTGCCAGATCTTCTTGTGTTGATCCTCTATGTATCACTTTTCTGATTACTTGAATAATCTGATCAATCACTTCAAAAATGGCTTCAACAACTTGTAGCAACAACAACTATTACAACTTGTAATCCCAACAGTGAACTACTCCTTCTGTAAACTGAGGGTGCCTATTTATAGGCATTCTTCAAGGTAACTGGCTGGTCTGGTTCAAAACAGTCTTCTGACAGTTGCTGTAGACCGGCTGGATCGGCAGCTGTCATGTCAACCAGTCACTTCTTGAAATTCTCTAACTGTCAGATAGTGTCGAGACTTTCTGTTCTTAAGTGTCGACACTTATAGACCAAGTGTCGACATATGTTGTGTAAGTGTCGACACAAGTCTATAAGGTGTCGACACAACTCCTTGTATGTCTCGACACAGACTCTTCTTCAAGTGTCGACACTGAAATTAAGTGTCGACACAAGTACTTGATCTTCTGTATCTTGTAGTATTCTTCTATGTGTCGACACATCTCCTTTGTGTCGACACATGTTCATGTGTTGAAACTGTAAAGTGTCGACATTGCTTCTTGGTGTCGACACAAGTCTTTAATTTTGTTTCTTCAGCTGAGTGTCGACACATCCTCTTAGTGTCGACACTTGTACTTAGAATATTTTGTAAACTTCTCTGTTCTTTGCTAAGTGTCGACACAGCTCCTTGTGTCGACACTTTCTTCAAATGTAGAGTCTTTAGCTAAGTGTCGACACATTGTGCTGGGTGTCGACACTTACTTCAAGTGCTGACTCTCCAGTTTGTGTGTCGACACATTGTGCTGAGTGTCGACACATTCTTCATATGTTGACTCTGCTGATTGAGTGTCGACACATTGTGTTGAGTGTCGACACTTGTCCATAGTCTCTGCAGAATTTTGCTGAGTGTCGACACAACTCCAAGTGTCGACACTTTCTGATGTAGACTCAGCTCTTCTAGGTGTCGACACTTCTGCTAAGTGTCGACACAGCTTTTCTGCATACTTCTTCACTGAGTGTCGACACAGCTCCAAGTGTCGACACTTTCTATCTGGTGTCGACTCTTCATCCCAGGTGTCGACACAATGACTCCAAGTGTCGACAATGCTTGTCTGGGTGTCGACACAAGCTTTCTCAAGTGTCGACACTTTCCCTCTGGGTGTCGACACATGGACTTAGAAACTTTTAGCTTCAGTCCAGTGAATACCTATCCTGCACAAGTAACTCAAACAAACATCAAATACATTATGATGTATATCATTGAGTTAGGTGAGGCTTCTTCAAATCAGGTACATTTGACCAATGTACCCAACAACGTCCCTCTTCTTCTGTTGGATGGGCTTGCAGCTGGGATCAACATTCAGATGGTGGCAAGCTACATCAGGATCCACCCCCGGCATGTCTTCTGCTGACCAGGCAAAGACATCCAGGTTCTTTAGCAGGCAGGAAATCAACTCAGCCTTCTGATCTTCAGGTAGCTCCGAGTTGATGGAGAGTTTCCTCTCCTCCCCTTCAGCAATGGGGACTCCTTGCGTCACCTGGGCAGGTTCCAGGTGAGCACCTTCATCAGCAGCAACTTTCGAACTGGAAGAGGCTTCTACAGCTTCTGCTGGAGGAAGGGAAGCTTCAACCATGTTGACAGTGCGGACGTAGCACTCCCTTGCTCTCCTTGGGTCGCTCCTGACCCGGCACATCCTCCCATCGGCAAAGAACTTGATGGCAAGGTGATAAGTGGAAATCACTGCTTGGTACTTGTTCAGCAGGGGCCTGCCGAAGATGGCATGGTAGCTGCTGGGGGCGTCGACCACTATGAACTGTATCTGCTTTGTTGCCCCTCCAAGCTTCACTGGCAAGGTGACGCTGCCCTCCACCTCTTTCCTCTCTCCTGAGAATCCATAGAGCGGCCCCTCAGTGGAAAGCAGAGGCTTTCCGGTCCTCAGGGCCTCAAAAGTAGACTTGAAGAGGAGGTTGACTGAACTGCCCGTATCAACAAGAATTCTGTCCACTGTGAAATCTCCAAGCACAGCATTGATCACAACAGCATCGTCAAATGGATTGGCTGTTTGAGGCAGATCTTCCGGACCAAACGTGACGACTTCTCTTGGGGGAGCAACGGAAGAAGAGGCCACCTCCGCCTGGGTGACCCTTGAAATTGAAGATTTCCGAGTGGACTCGGTCCCTGCTCCACCATGGATGAAGAAGAGGCGTCCCAGAACTCCCTCATCATCTGCATCAAAGCATTCCACTGGGACGTTGATCGGCCCCAGACAGCCTTCGTCCTCCACATCTACACACTCCTAGTAAGCCTCAGCTACCTCTTTGCCCTTCGAGGTGGATGGTTTTGAAGAGGAAGGAGAATCCTTCTTGGCCATGTCAATCTTGCCCTCGGCAAGCAACTTATGAATCAGCGTACGAAGGGCCTTGCATTCCTCAGTCAGATGACCCTTTTCCTTGTGGAACTTGCAGTATTGCGAATTATTCCTCGGCTTCTACAGCTTCTGAGGCTCTTGCCTCTTTTCTTCTGATCTCCTTTGCAGGATCTGGATGACTTCGTCAAGGTCCAGATCTGCAGGGTCCTCCATGGGACTCTCATCAAATTGGCACGGGGCAGGCAAGGCTGCCTGCTGGAGGATGGGAAGAGCTTGCAAAGGAACGGCGGGAGTGGTGGCCAACGGCAGTCTCTGCTCGTGAAACTGTTGATGGCCTTGAAAAGGTTTTTTGTTGCGGAAGTTCCTGCATCTTTGAGATGGAGGCTGGAAGTCTGGACGAGGGGGCCTGCCACGAGAGGAAGAAGCGGAGGCATCCCTTCCTTCAGCCTTGGCTGTCAGGGATGAAACATAGGTCGGATTGGCATTTTCCCCTTCTATGAAACGGTTGACCATGGCGATCAACTCCTGATAAGTCTCGGGAGCCTTGGTCGTTGCTTTAAACTTCAGAGGGCCTTCCCGGAGGCCATGGATCAAGGCAACTTTATAATAGTCGGGGTTCACATTCCTCACCCCCTGAATTTCTCTTTGAAAGCGATCAACGAATCGTGCCACCGATTCGTTATCCCTCTGCTTGATCTCAAATAGGGCAGCTGGCCCATTCTTCCTCTTCCTTGAGGTAGCAAACCTCAGCAGTAACTGGCTATGAAGCTCGGCAAAAGAAGTGATAGTGCCCGAAGGCAGCTCATAGAACCATTCTCTCGCTTGCCCTTCGAGAGTGGTAACCAGCAATTTACACTTAATCGCATCTGAGAGGCATCTTAAAGCAACTGCCCCCTCAAATGCCTGGAGGTGAGAAACGGGATCTGTCGCTCCTGTATAGAACGGGATGCGCGGCTCCCTGAAGTTGCTCGGGGCCGATTCCCATCGAATTCGGTCAACAAAGGGAGACGGGGTGTCAAACTCTGCAGGATAGAAAGGACGGACTGGAGCCGAGGAGTACGCGGGCTCGGCGGACTGGCGGTCAGCAAAGTGAAGTTGGCGGGCAGGAGTGCCCCTAGCAGCTTCTCTGAAGAACTCTCTGAAAGCAAACTCTTCCTCTTGAGGGCGTAGAGGGGCTGCGGTATGAGCAGGGTTCCGAGGAGTTCCTGGCGACTGCCGAAGCGGAGTTCGGCGAGCTGGGGTCTGGCAGACTGGCGAGTTCGCTGGGTCCGCTGCGGCCTGAGGAGCAAGCCGCTGGGCCAAAGCAAGCAGAGCTTGGCTGATTGTGTCAAGACGCTGGTCGGTCTGCCGGCGAGACTGCTCGGCCTCAAGGCGAGCTTGTTCTATTGCGTCCCAAAGGGAGTCCTCTGAAGAACTGGAGCGGTCTGAAGAGCGGGCTCTGCAGTCTGACATCTTTCGTCCGCTGATTTCAAAACACTACTCGGATCTGAAGGTCGCGTGTTAACTGTTGATGCACGAAAACACAAGGGGGGTCGAGCACAACCAGCTAACTGTTCGATCACAGGGGGAATAGGGAGACTGCGAGTTGCGATCTACTAAGCGGATGAGAGCTGGAAGAAGAGCAGGGCCGTGAACCACAGCAACAACAGACTTTGCCCGTCGCGGCCTGAATGCCTCTCTTGCGACGGGCTTTCCCTTGATTGAAGAAGGATCTAGTTACAAGTGAAATGAAAAGTCTGAGGGAAACAGAGCAAGGGGGAGTCCGCAAGGCACAGGATTCGAGTCCGCAGCCTATAACAAGTAGGCTCCTGGGTCCGAGTCAGCGTGCCTTGAGTGCACCACCTCCCCCCTATTTATAGGATAGGGGGCCTGCCCAAACAGGCAGGGCTAAAATAACCGGCTGCCCGGGGTACAGGAGAACCGGGCAGTGGTGACGGGAAGCAAAAAGAAAGAACACGCCAGTCCGCACAGAAGTGGCGGACTGGGCTCGCGAGCTGGAGCTTCCACTGCTGCTGGGCGTGCCCACTGGAGGGCGGCGGCCTGGGCGGACGAGATACTGCGTCCGCCGCTGGAGAACCTGTTGCCCAAAGCGCCGGCGGACTAAGCGGACAGGTCCTTGCGTCCGCTGCAGGAGTATCACCCTTGGCGCCTGACTGGTGACAGTGCCGGACTGGGCGGACGGACAAATCCTGTCCGCGCCTGCTGAATGGGGGGCTTTGGAATCTTGCAGTATGTTGCGGACTGAGGGGTTAACAATTGGCATACTCACATTGAGCACTTGGTATGTTTTAACCAGAGGGGCTAAATGATAACTCTCATAATCCCAGGTAAGTTTGATCAGTTCCAAGACTTGAGTCATATTGTATCGACATTTATATATATATATATATATATATATTATATATATATATATATATACACATATATGTGTGTACACCTAAGGATAGGTTAACGCGGTAAACATAAACCTTAGATACATCAATAAAGATTTATCTGTAATTCCACTGGTAGATTCGAGAACTAACATCTACAGGCGTAAATCAGTTCACTGAAAACTAACGAAGATACGTCATTGGAAATCACTACAACTTACAATTGACATCAAGAAATGTATGGAAAAACCCGGTTCAAACCCTAATTAGATTGGCATTAAGAAATATATATATACTTAGAAGATTTTTAAAATTGTCTTGATATCAGAAGACTTCGAGAATCCTGCATGCCTCTTAACCCGTAGATTCCTATTAAAGAATCCCTTCGATTTCGACTTAGACAAACCCCTGCCGATCCTTAGCATCTCGCTCTTCACACGGAAACCCCGTTAAAACCCTGTTAAACCGGTCGATATCGCACAGGAATCCCGCCGACCCTTCATATTCCGCAGGAAACTCACCGAAGGAAACTCGCCGAAGGAAACTCGCCGATTCTTCCCCTTTCGTCGACAACCGCAGGAATCCCGCCTTTTCTTCCGTTGATATCAAGCAGGCAACTCGCCGATTCTTCCCTCCGTAGATCACTCCTCTCGCGTCCAGGGCGCTCGTCCAAGTCTCGGCAGGTTCGATCGACCAAAGTCGCGATCGTCTTCCGGTTTCCCGTCGTTTCCGTCGATTCTCACCTTCTACGCTCTTGGGTAACCACTTTCTCACCCTTACAGTGACTTTCTGTTAGTGTAGCTTCCCTCTTGATTTCTAATTAGGAGTAGTCTTGGGATTTCAGTCTTGCAATGGCTCCACGAACAATCGTCGGCCTGGTCACTGGATGTGAGTTGGTACGCACAGGGTTCTCACATGCTTCTGATGAATTCAGAAACATCATCATCATGCTTGAAGAGGCTGGACTCTCCTTCATACTGGAGCACCCCTGCAAAATCTTGGACAAGGAAGTGATGGAGTTCTTCGCAACCGCCAAACTCCGGAATGAAGACTCTCTCATCAAGAGTAAGGTTGCAGGGGCAAAGATCAAGATGTCTGCAAGCAAGCTGACCCGATACTTGCAGCTCACTAGCTCTGCGCACGAGGATTATCTGGAGGAACAGGATAAAACCAGGACATTATTATTCTGTGGACTCGCTCGAGGAACTAGATCGATAAAGCGAAAGGATATGAATGAGGAGGGGAAACTTCTGTCAGACATCATTGGGAAAGTACTCATATGCAAACCAGGCTCTCATGACCACATCTCTGCGGACATGTTCAAGATCCTTGTGTCAATTGTCTGCAGAAAGAGATTCAACTAGGGGGCATTGCTTTTTGAGAAGATAAAGGACACTCTCAGATCTCCAAGTTTTGGAAGAATTATCAGCCTATATCTCAATCAGTTAAACGGAGATAGGTTTGACATGAGTAAAGGAGTTCCACTGCATTATTTGAAGAAAATGGACTCGAGTGTATTTGACAGATGGGAGAAGACGCATCGGGCAGGCTGCCATTGTAGAAGAACAAGAAGAATCTCCTGCCAAGGACGGAACTGTAGCTGATTCCTTGGTTATCCCCAATGAAATTCCTGATGCACTGACTGCAGGAATTGAGGGGGAACCTCTACCCGCTTCTGCTAATATCATATCTGACATCTCTCAGATAGCTAGAGATGCAGTTGAGGATATACAAGAAGAAAGTGAAGCTGTGATGGAAAATGAGGCGGCCCTGAACGTGCATGATCTAGGAGCCGAAGGTAATGTAGAGGAAAATGATGAGGGAGGTTTGAAAGATGATGCAGCTGAGAATGATTTCATGGATGATGAGGATGAGGAAGAAGGAAATGTGGGACAGGAAGCATTGGAGCCTCAGGACATCACTGAAGTTCCATCTGACAAGCACACTCCTGAGATCGTTCCTGAGAACATTGGTGCAACAGTGGAGGGGGAGTCCTCTCAGCAGAGACTGCTAAGTACTTCCGAGAAATCTACTGAGGCTGCAAGTACTCCCCCCTTAGAGACTGTGCTAGTGTCCAGCTCTACAAGTGCATCTGCTGAAGAGCAAGGCCAAGGCATGCCTCAGGATCATCCACTACGAGCTGATCTAGCCAATCACACCGTGAATGTTATTCAAGGTATCGTGGATGAGCTCAAAGTATCTTTTGAGAAAGATCAAAATAAAATGTTAAAAAGAATTAAGAAATCTGAGAATCTCATGCTCAAGAATGTTGTGGAAATCAATCACAAACTGGATTTGATGGAAAAGAAGTTTGAAGACAAGTATACAGCGGCCGGCCAAGCTGTAACTCTTCTTATGGACGGATTAAAAAATAACACCGATACTCTCGCCGTAGTAAATCAGAATGCTCATATCGTAGCAAATAATATTCAAAAGTTTGATGGCAATATGGTGACTCTTAATAGCAATCAACAAGCCTTGGTTACCGAGTTCTCCAAGACTACAAAGCACATTGATGAGTCACTGCATTCTTATGCAAACTCCATTGCAGTCGAAGCCAAAAAGGGGGAGAAAGAATATACAGCTAAGATGGTCGAGCTTCAAGAAATCATAATCAAAAATTTTGTGCAGTCAAACACATATGTTTATGACAGTCGCTGGTGGATGCTCAAACAAGCGTTAGGCGCTAACGTCCCTGAGAATCCTGAGGGTACTCTTGCTCCTGAAATTAATACTGCGGCTGATGAAGGAGCCAGTGCTGAAGAAGCTCCTTTAAGTGAAGCTGATGCTCATAGGGCTGCTAGGGCCACCTCCAAGGCAAAACTGATGGCAATGTTTGACCAAGGAGCCCTAGCAAAAGCTAGGGACAAGAGAAAATCTCAAGAAGGGACATCTAAGGAAACGCAAGCTGAAAAGAGAATCAGATTGAAGGAGGAGACAGTAAGGAATGAAAGGTGGAGTCCGGTATCAAAGAGTATCATCTTGGACACATTCTGGCTACAAGAAAAAGGGGAAATCAATCGGAACGACGTATACAGCCAGCATGAGTGGGAGCTGCACAAGACATATGAAGCTTAACGGAACATTTTCTTCAGGACCAATACTGCGGCTGATAAAGCTCCTCCTCCCAGATACTATCCAAAGCCCAAGGAGTACGTTGAGAGGCAAAGAAAGAAGTTTTTGGCTCAAAAACATAAGGATGACCTAGCCAAATATCAATAGACAGAAATTTATAGTTTGTCATTGTCTCATGAACACTTCTATCTTTTCTTATTGTTATATGAACAATCTTAGGAATATATATATATATATATATGTATATGAATTTATTATTGACTCAAGCTTTGATCTGTTTGCCTCTATTTCCTTGTGCCATATTTTTAAATTCTATATGATGTATATATTATCTGGATGGTGGCATTCATCTTAGCTAGTAGGATTTTGGCTTCGTCAAAATAGGGGGAGATTGTTGGGTAATGTATCCACAATTACCCGGATTTGAGGAAGCCTCCTGTCAAGCTAAGATGAATTCACAATTTATTTGATGAAATCTTTTAAGTTGTGCTTGCAGTTATTCCATGCTAAGTGCACTCCAATGTCAGGGTGCAGTAGGTCAATATACACGGGTCTGCACGACGTAATCCCTCGTTGAGCAGATCAGTGTGTTGCCCTACGTGTACTCTCTCTATTGGAGTGTACTTATTTTCAAGTACATGACTGTGATATTGCAAGAGCAGACAAGGAGCAAGGATGAGTCAAAGAGCAGCTCAGAGGAGGAAAGACGAAAAATCATCCAAGTATTATTCGACGAGAATCACTAGTGATTCTCGCCGAATCGTCGAGAATCACTGGTTGATTCTCGCCGTCTCTATCCGGCTACATCAAGCGTGCAAATCTGGCGCTAAGTCATAATCATCGAGAATCATCAAGTGATTCGGTGAGAATCACTAGTGATTCTCGCCGAATCGTCGAGAATCACCTGCTGATTCTCGCCGATTCGACGGGAATCACCTTCGATTCTCGCCGATTTTGACTTGGGCAATTTTCTGGATCCCACTGGACCGGATCAAATGTTAAGGCTCTATTCTGAACCGCTTTTAGGGTTTCTTCAGGTGGGACCCATAACGGTCATAAAAGAGTATTCTACTGTATAAATACAAGCGTATTTTTGAACAGTAGAACATCGAAGAAGATTTGAAAAAGCCGGGCGGCCGACCTAGACCAAAATCGCGAAACCTGCTCCGCCACCGTCGCCGCTCGTGCAAGTTGTTCGCCGACCTTGATCGTGGTTTCTTCCAGATCTCCCGGCGACAGAAGCTTAGCCAAGCATAGCGTCTCACACGTCTAACCAGAGATCCTTTGTCTCTTGATTTCTTGATCGGGAGAACCTTCCCCGTCCGAATCGATCGAGACGATTGATCCTAGTGTGACCGTTGGAAGACCTTGCTAGCTTTGCTACGAAGCTTAAATCTCCAAAGTACAGCAGCCGCACACCGTCGTCGTCGCCGATCCCGAGAACCAAGCCGCCGCCCTTCTTGCCGCCGCCGGTTCCGGGGAGATTCTCTCCAAGAGAGATCTAGGGTTGTGGACTCTTCGTTGACTTCAAGAACACGTCATCGAACGAAGAGGGACACCTTAGTCTCCATAAGTAGTTTGTATTTCTTGTACATTCTAGTTCATTTTGTTGTAAAGGAACGTTGGTTCCTAGTTGTAAGGGTTGGGTGCAACCCGTGTTGTGGGAGTGTTGTCTCCTACGTGTGGAAGGGTTCCTTCCAATAGTGCAAGGATTGGATTTCAATCCTGTTGGCGAAGTGACCGAGTCGTCCCTTGTTGGGAGATAGGTCGAAGGGGGAAAGTGGATGTACCCAAATCGGGGAACCACTATAAATTGTTCGTGTACTTTCTTTGCTGTGCTGTTTTATTTTCGTGTGCAGGTACAAATTTAATTCCGCAAAAACGCTGCACGTCACCTATTCCCCCCCCCCCCATAGGTGAAGGTGGTTGACACTAGGTGGACTTTCAGAAACTTCTTGTTCTGAACCTCTTGGATCGAGAGAGAAGATCGACGATGAAGACAGAGCGGCGGCAGTGGTGCTTCTCGATTTAGAAACTTAAGGAAGATTCAGAAACTTAGAAATTCTTGTTGTTAGGGTTAGTCGATTATGATAAGTCCTTTTATAGGACTTGCCTAACAGTCATAATCACACTAAATGATAGCCACGTGGACCAATCAAGCCTTAATGAGATTTGAAATCGAATCCATCAAAACTTAGAAAATTTCAGAAAACTGAACGTCATTTCTCGAGAGAGTTAAGTATTCTCGAGAAGAAATTTCTGTTTCTGGAGAAGAGGTATGAAGTTATCGAGAAAAATACTTAAGAAAAATGTAGAGGTGGAATTCTAGTATCTCGAGAAATAATAGACCTGTTACTTGAGAAAAGTTCTATTTCTCGAGAAGGATAACGCATCTCGAGAAAATATATTTGTTACTCTAGAAATAACTTCTGGTTCTCGAGAAATGATTCTTGCCTCTCAAGAAAAAGACTTAGAAAAATTTTGACTTAAATTTTGGGTTTACTTGAGAAGGAGTCAGGATCTACTCGAGTGCCATAAGGCTTTCTCGAGAACTGTACTAGGCTTTCTCGAGAACAGCTTCTACTACTCGAATACATGACTGAGTTTACTAAAATACTGAGTTCAATTCTAGTCGAGTACTGTAAGCCCTTCTCGAGAATAATACTTAGAAATATTTCTTAACAAAATTTTTAATTCTTCTTCTTGGAGAACAACTGTAAACCCCCTCCAGAACACAAAACACGCCACGAGGGGAGTCTTATGCCCAGAACAGCCGCCTTGCGATGGCACCAACACACGTGTTGGTCTGCACTATAAGATGCCTATCCTGCCGGCCATAAACAATACCAACCAATGCCAACCCAACCAAGAATATAAAACAGAAGTCAATCCACACATAAGTAAATTAGTCCAAAAGTACATCAAGAAAAAGAAGCTACAACAAGTTTCTAAAATATCAGATTACGGGTACAACTTGCCCAAAGGGGCTACATCAAGAGTCTCTCAAAATCACTTCGGTGACTGAAAGTAGCGATGGCACCGTCCCTTCTGGCCCTGTCATCCTGGCCTGGCTGTCCTGCTGCAAAATCTGCAGCAGCTCTGACCGCGGGGTTTCCTCCTAAAAGGAAGACGTAGCAACTGTTAGTCAAAAATACTAAGTGGCTTCACATCCGCTCCCCCGGTGACTCCTCGGCACCGGGCGTAGAAAGGAACAAGGGTACAGTATATATAAGTAGAACAGAAGTGCAAACAGGTGGTATAGGGTGAACAATATCAATGTATATAAGCAGCATAATAAAAATGTAAACCATCTAATCTAGTTGTTCTACCATATAAAAAGTGTAAAAATATAGAGGTACAACAGAAGGTAACTCAACTTATATGAATGCCCATACAGACATATAAGTTGAGGATTGGCTCAGCAGTATAGTAACTCATCGTATTAGAGTGCCCATACAAACTTATACAATAAGGATCTTGTGTACGCAATGTAATATATGTTGAAATTTGTGAAGTGGAAGTGGTTGACGGGACAGGCCGAGCAGCCTGGGCGGACAACATTGGCGGACTAGGCGGACTGGGCGGACTGTGATGTGCGGCCTGGTGGAAGGTCTAGTGAAAAGCCGACTGTCTTCTGAGCGGGTTGTTTGAATGAAGTCCGCGGACTATGCGGCCTGGTATCTACGGATAGGGCGTTTGCTGATTGGTTTTGCCAAGGAGCGGCCTGAGTGGATAGAGGCTTGCGGACTGGTGCTTTGCTCAGTGGCCGCGGTGCAAGCTTGTGCTGATAGGCGGTTTGGCTCGTGTCCGCGGGAAGCTTGCGGACTGGCGTATCCGCGGTGTGGGATGTTGCGGACTGGGCTTAGAGCTTGGCTGAGGCCTTGTCGAGCTCTGGTGGTACAGCAGGTGCTTTACTGTGGAGGTCGTTGGCGGACTGGTTTTGGAGTCCGGGAGATGGTTGCTGCATTGGGCAGGAGTGCGAGGAGCTTGCGGACTGCTGGCAGTCTGTGCTATGGTGTTTGGCGGACGGGATTTTGTGTCCGCCATGCTCGCACTGGCCTTTGATGGTTTTGGACTTGGTCACACTCTTTGCCAAGACCATTGTGTCAGTCGTATCCGCCAAGTCCGCTGTTGATCGGGCGGACTTGCTATCTGCCTTTGGTCGTGGACTTGTGGCGGATTGAGGCTTGAGTCTTGCGGATCGCCTCGGGGTTGTACGGACAGCCATTGAAGGGGGTTGTTGTCCTGCAGTGGTCAGAAGCTTTGCGGGCTGATGCCTTGTCCGCATAGCTTGGGCGGACTGGAGAGGGTTCGCCAATATTGCCTTGCTCCTGGCGGTTTTCCTTGGTATCCGGCTAAGTCCTTGCGGACTCGGCGGACGGTGTTTTGCTATCGCGCGGGCTGGGGCAGTGTCTCTATCTCTAGGGCGGTGACCACACTCCTCACCTTGCCTATAAATAGGACCCCCCTGGCAGGTCTACAATAATTTGAGTGAATAGTAAGTTGGGTTGGGCAACGAGCTGCGGTCTCAAATATCTGTCCGCGCGGATTGATTCAGTGCTGACGTTTGCTGTGTGCAGGTCGCGCGGGTAGCTTCAAGGAGCCAGGAGTTTGGCTGTGACTTCAGTCAAGTACTTGGAAGTGTGCGGTCTCTGCGGATTCAGTAGGAGGTCGCTCTGCGTCTTGTCAGCGCTGTTTCATCTTTGCCAGCTTCAATAACCTATCCGCCGGCTTCAGGAGGGTAGGAGGTGTTCCTCAGTTCAGCTTCAGCAGGAGACGAATAACGGTGTGTCCGCGCGGCCTCGCGGCTTCGGCGGACTCCGTGGATATTCGGCAGATTGCAGTCAAGTTCGGGCGAGCTCAGCGGACTCGGCGACCTCGGCGATCTCAGCGGTCTCGGCGGACCCCGGTGCTGTCCGCCCAGCTTGGTTTTTGTTGCTTTCTGTTTACAGCTATTATACTAGCGAAATCATGTCTCGCTATGTATTCCTCGTGTTGTAAAGAAGTGAATGAATAAAAGATCTGCTTGTGCTTCCATTGTTTGTTGGGATTAACCTTTGTTCCTAGGTTTTCCGCTGGTTCAATGTGAGAACTGGGTAGTGCCGAAGATATTAATTTGGTGTTTGGGCTACCTTGCTGACCACGTTGAGAAAATTTAACATGGTATCAGAGCCAGGTTCAGTTGCGTGAGCGGACGTCAGCCAGTGTTGTTACTTAGTGATTGAGTGGTGATCAACCTGTGTTGTTGCTCGGAGCTTATGAAAGCTTGCCAACAGGTATTGCAATGGAAGGGAGCTTTGCAAGAGGTCTGGGCATTGAACTCTTAATGCCGAATAACTTCAAGAAGTGGAAGTCGTGCATGAAGAGTTATCTTCTTGGCGAGGAGCTGTGGGAAGTCGTCGGTGGTGACGACAGGCAGGAAGTCACCGCTGCTTTCGGTACTGCTGAGCAGGTTAGGCTCTGGAGAAGAACAAATGCTAAGGTGGAGTTCATTCTGAAGAGAGCCGTGTCTCCGGAACTGTTTGATCACATCGTTGGATGTGAGTCGGCTGCTGATATTTGGACAACCATTCATGAGTTGTTCAATAGGAAGAATGTGGCGCGACTTCAGTTCCTGGAGAATGAGTTGGCCAGGGCAACTCAGGGAGACCATTCCATCTCCAAGTACTTCTTAAAGATGAAGAGCTTGTGTGCTGAGCTGTCGGCATTGGATCCTGATGATCCTATCTCTGAGGCAAAGATGAAAAGGCACATTATCCGTGGCTTGCGGAAGGAATATGTGGCCTTTGTAACACCAGTTCAAGGGTGGGCTACTCAGCCGTCTTTGCTAGAGCTGGAGAATCTGCTTGCATCGCAGGAGATCTTAGTAAGGCAGATGGCTGGAGTGAACCTGAATCAGGAAGGCAGCGAAGCTCTCTTTTCAGGCAAGAAGAATGGATGGGAAGGGAAGAAGAAGAAGGTGCAGATCGCTGGTGAGAAGGAGACTTCAACTTCATATCCGTCGGAGAGGAGCAATGCTCCTAAGGACTGGAAGAAGAACTTGAAGTGCTACCGGTGTCATCAGCGAGGGCACTTCAAGCGGGACTGCAAGGTCAAACTGTAGCCTGGGCATGCTGCGGGAAAGGAGGAAGCTTGCTCGAGAAGTGAAGAAGCAGAATGGGGCGGAGCTTCTATGACGAGCACTTGTGTCCGGGCCTTGTCTGCTGAGGACTTCAACGACGAGTGGATCCTGGACTCCGGGTGTGGTCATCACCTCACCGGAGACAAATCAAAGTTCACCTCCATGCAGGCTTACTCAGGTAATGAAGATATTATCACTGCTGATAATACTGTTTATGCAGTAGAGAAAGAGGGGGTCGTGTCTTTGGGTAGTGATCAGGGGCCACTCACGTTAAGGAGTGTGTATCACGTGCTGGGCATGAAGAAAAACCTCTTCTCGGTGACCAATGCGGTGGACGTTGGTTATCACGTTCGGTTTGGGCCAACAGACATGAGGTTCCTTCGCAACGTATCAGCGGTTAAGGCTGATGTTGCTCATGTAGGGAGGAGGGTGAAGAACTTGTTTGTTCTTTCCACCAGTACTTATGTTGATAGAATGATGGCCAATGATAGCTCTGCTATCTGGCATGAGAGGTTGGGGCATGTTGGCATGGACAAGCTGAAGGCGATGGCTAGTAGAAGTTTGGTGAAGGGGTTGCCTAAGTTGTCTTCCTTTGGTGACGGGCATGTTTGCGCGGGCTGTCAATACGGTAAGGCACATCGCCTTCCGTTTAAAAAATCACAAACAAGGAGCAAGAAACCATTGGAGTGCATACATGGCGACTTGATGGGGCCGACGGTTACTGCCAGCCTTGGTGGAAGCAGATACATGCTTGTCTTGGTTGATGACTACTCAAGGTATACTTGGGTGTACTTCTTAAAGGAGAAGTCGGAAGCCTTCCATTTGTTTGTGGAGTTTAAGGAATTGGTAGAAGGCTGGCTTGGCTTGCGGATTAAGAAGCTTAGAACTGATAACGGGGGTGAATTTGTCTCCTCCAAGTTTTCTAACTTCTGCAGGAAGCACGGGATCTAACGGGAGCTTACGTGTGCTCACACTCCACAACAAAATGGGGTAGTGGAGCTGAAGATCCGTCATCTGACGGAGACCTGTAAATGCTGGCTTCATGCGAAAGATGTCCCAAGGTCCTTTTGGGCGGAGGGGATGTCTTGTGCTGCTTATGTCATCAACCAGATGCCACTCGGCCCTATCAACATGAAGACTCCTATTGAGTTGTTGCTGAAGGAGAAGCCGAGTGTGGGACACCTTCGGGTGTTCGGTTCAACTTGCTACGTGCATGTCCCGGATGCTTCACGGACTAAGCTGGATGCGAAGGCAAGGAAGCTTGTCTTTGTTGGCTACGATGAGCGGAAGAAGGGATGGAAATGCATGGACCCTGTGACGAAGAAGTTCGTGGTGTCAAGAGACGTTGTCTTTGACGAGCTGACGTCATATGGAGGTGGCTCGGTTGAGCTAACCGGAAGTAACAAGGTTGATGAAGCACCGGTGGCGGCTGCTGAAGGCTTGGAAGAGGAGCTTGCTGTTTCACCAGAAGCTCCTGTTGCTTCTAACTCCGAGGCTGAGCCTTCTGGCTCAGGAAGCAGGGGGAGCACTGCTCAATGCTTGCCCCAGGTAGGCATTGAGCCCGAAGAAGCAACGGAAGCAGTGAGCAAGGAGTCGATCCTTCGGAGATTGAAGAGGGTGGTTAAGCTACCGGCTCGGTACTGTGATGGGAATGCAGTGAGCTTTGTCTCCTGCTTATTTGCAGGTCCTCTGGATGAGCGAGAGCCTGCAAACTTCAACGAGGCCACTGTAGAGAAAGAGTGGGAAGGTGCCATGAAGGAAGAGATTGATGCACTGAAGAAGAATGAAACCTGGGACCTTGTGCCCAAGGTTGATGGCATTACTCCAGTTACTTACAAGTGGGTGTATAAGTTGAAGAAGAAGGCTGATGGGAGCATTGATCGGTTCAAAGCTCGCCTGGTCGCTAGAGGATTCTCACAGCAGTATGGAGAAGACTATGAGGAGACATTCAGTCCAGTTGCGAAGATGACTTGAGTAAGAGTGGTGATCGCCTTAGCTGCTAGCAAGGGATGGAGGTTGTGGCAACTCGATGTGAAGAATGCCTTTCTTTGCGGAGAGATTGACAAGGACATATTCATGGATCAGCCGCTTGGTTTTGTCTATGAAAACATCCGGACTATGTCTGCAAACTCAGGAAGGCTCTCTATGGGTTGAAGCACGCTCCTAGAGCGTGGTATGGGAAGATTGCAGAGTACTTGCAATTCTGTGGATACCTTGCTTCCAACTCGGATTCAAGCTTGTTCGTCAAGAAGAAGGGGGAGCTACAAGTCTTGGTCCTACTGTATGTGGATGACATGATCATCACAGGGAACTCGGAGGGGGAAGTAGCGAGGCTCAGGGCAGAGCTTGCTATACGCTTCGAGATGAAAGACTTGGGAGAGTTGCATCACTTTCTCGGTCTTGAAGTGGAGAGGAAGGAGTGCGGGGTTCTCATTTGCCAGAAGGGGTATGCTGATCGCATTGTGAAGCGGTTCGGCATGGGCGAAGGGAAGAAGTGCTCTACTCCATTGGAACGTGGGCTGAAGCTTCGACGAGATGAGGGAAGGGTTCTTCATGATCCCTTGGTGTTCAGGGCTCTTGTTGGGAGCTTGATCTACCTGACTATTACAAGGTCAGACATTGCTGATGTTGTTGGCCGAGTAAGTCAGTATATGGCTGAACCAAGGCAATCTCATCTAGTGGCGGCGAAGAGTATTCTGAAGTATGTCAAGGCTTCTTCTGTCATGGGACTCCTCTATAGAAGGGACTCGGAGTTTGCGTTGCTCGGGTACACGGATGCTGACTATGACGGTGATTTGGATGATCGGAGGTCTACTTCAGGTTATGGGTTCACTTGCGGTTCAGCTAGCATCTCGTGGTGTAGCAAGAAGCAAGACTCGGTGTCGGTTTCAACCACAGAGGCGGAGTATAAGGCTTCGGCCTTGGCTACTCGGGAAGTTGTTTGGTTGAGGAGGCTTATAGAGGATGTTCATGAAGAAGTGCAAGGGCCTACTTTACTCCGGGGTGACAATGAGAGTGCTCTCAAGCTGGTAAACAATCCAGTGTGTCACGCCAGGACCAAGCATATAGAGATTGATCACCACTTCATCAGGGATATGGTGTTGGAGGGGTCTCTGCTGGTCGCGCATGTTCGGAGTGAAGATAATCTTGCTGACATCTTCACGAAGCCACTGTCGAAGGGGCCCTTTGAGCGCTTGCGCAGCTTGTTGGGCTTGGTCACCACTTCCCACTTCAAGGGGGAGTGTTGAAATTTGTGAAGTGGAAGTGGTTGACGGGACAGGCCGGGCGGCCTGGGAGGACAGCATTGGCGGACTAGGCGGACTGGGCGGACTGTGATGTGCGGCCTGGTGGAAGGTCTAGTGAAAAGCCGACTGTCTTCTGAGCGGGGTGTTTGAATGAAGTTCGCGGACTATGCGGCCTGGTATCTACGGATAGGGCGTTTGCTGATTGGTTTTGCCAAGGAGCGTCCTGAGCGGATAGAGGCTTGCAGACTGGTGCTTTGCTTAGTGGCCGCGGTGCAAGCTTGTGCTGATAGGCGGTTTGGCTCGTGTCCGCGGGAAGCTTGCTGACTGGCGTGTACGCGGTGTGGGATGTTGCGGACTAGGCTTAGAGCTTGGCTGAGGCCTTGTCGAGCTCTGGTGGTACAGCAGGTGCTTTACTGTGGAGGTCATTGCCGGACTGGTTTTGGAGTCCGGGAGATGGTTGCTGCGTTGGGCAGGAGTGCGAGGAGCTTGCGGACTGCTGGCGGTCTGTGCTATGGTGTTTGGCGGACGGGATTTTGTGTCCGCCATGCTCGCACTGGCCTTTGATGGTTTTGGACTTGGTCATACTCTGTGCCAAGACCATGGTGTCAGTCATATCCGCCAAGTCCGCTGTTGATCGGGCGGACTTGCTATCTGCCTTTGGTCGTGGACTTGTGGCGGATTGAGGCTTGAGTCTTGCGGACTGCCTCGGGGTTGTACGAACAGCCATTGAAGGGGGTTGCTGTCCTGCAGTGGTCAGAAGCTTTGCGGGCTGATGTCTTGTCCGCATAGCTTAGGCGGACTGGAGAGGGTTCGCCAATGTTGCCTTGCTCCTGGCGGTTTTCCTTGGTATCCGGCTAAGTCCTTGCGGACTCGGCGGACGGTGTTTTGCTATCGCGCGGGCTGGGGCAGTGTCTCTATCTCTAGGGCGGTGACCACACTCCTCACCTTGCCTATAAATAGGACCCCCCTGGCAGGTCTACAATAACTTGACTGAATAGTAAGTTGGGTTAGGCAACGAGCTGCGGTCTCAAATATCTGTCCGTGCGGATTGATTCAGTGCTGACGTTTGCTGTGTGCAGGTCGCGCGGGTAGCTTCAAGGAGCCAGGAGTTTGGCTGTGACTTCAGTCAAGAACTTGGAAGTGTGCGGTCTCTGCGGATTCAGCAGGAGGTCGCTCTGCGTCTTGTCAGCGCTATTTCATCTTTGCCAGCTTCAATAACCTGTCCGCCGGCTTCAGGAGGGTAGGGGGTGTTCCTCAGTTCAACTTCAGCAGGAGACGAATAACGGTGTGTCCGCGCGGTCTCGCGGCTTCGGCAGACTCCGTGGCTATTCGGCAGATTGCAGTCAAGTTCGGGCGAGCTCAGCGGACTCGGCGACCTCGGTGACCTCGGCGGTCTCGGCGGACCCCGGTGCTGTCCGCCCGGCTTGGTTTTTGTTGCTTTCTGTTTACAGCTGTTATACTAGCGAAATCATGTCTTGCTATGTATTCCTCGTGTTTTAAAGAAGTGAATGAATAAAAGATCTGCTTGTGCTTCCATTGTTTGTTGGGATTAACCTTTGTTCCTTGGTTTTCCGCTGGTTCAACGTGAGAACTGGGTAGTGACGAAGATATTAATTTGGTGTTTGGGCTACCTTGCTGACCACGTTGAGAAAATTTAACATGGTATCAGAGCCAGATTTAGTTGCGTGAGCGGACATCAGCCAGTGTTGTTACTTAGTGATTGAGTGGTGATCAACCTGTGTTGTTGCTCGGAGCTTATGAAAGCTTGCCAACAGGTGTTGCAATGGAAGGGAGCTTTGCAAGAGGTCTGGGCATTGAACTCTTAATGCCGAATAACTTCAAGAAGTGGAAGTCGTGCATGAAGAGTTATCTTCTTGGCGAGGAGCTGTGGGAAGTCGTCGGTGGTGACGACAGGCAGGAAGTCACCGCTGCTTTCGGTACTGCTGAGCAGGTTAGGCTCTGGAGAAGAACAAATGTTAAGGCGGAGTTCATTCTGAAGAGAGCCGTGTCTCCGGAACTGTTTGATCACATCGTTGGATGTGAGTCGGCTGCTGATATTTGGACAACCATTGATGAGTTGTTCAATAGGAAGAATGTGGCGCGACTTCAGTTCCTGGAGAATGAGTTGGCCAGGGCAACTCAGGGAGACCATTCCATCTCCAAGTACTTCTTAAAGATGAAGAGCTTGTGTGCTGAGCTGTCGGCATTGGATCCTGATGAGCCTATCTCTGAGGCAAAGATGAAAAGGCACATTATCCGTGGCTTGCGCAAGGAATATGTGGCCTTTGTAACATCAGTTCAAGGGTGGGCTACTCAGCCATCTTTGCTAGAGCTGGAGAATCTGCTTGTATCGCAGGAGATCTTAGCAAGGCAGATGGCTGGAGTGAACCTGAATCAGGAAGGCAGCGAAGCTCTCTTTTCAGGCAAGAAGAATGGATGGGAAGGGAAGAAGAAGAAGAAGGTGCAGGTTGCTGGTGAGAAGGAGACTTCAACTTCATATCCGTCGGAGAGGAGCAATTCTCCTAAGGACTGGAAGAAGAACTTGAAGTGCTACCGGTGTCATCAGCGAGGGCACTTCAAGCGGGACTGCAAGGTCAAACTGCAGCCTGGGCATGCTGCGGGAAAGGAGGAAGCTTGCTCGAGAAGTGAAGAAGCAGAATGGGGCGGAGCTTCTATGACGAGCACTTGTGTCCGGGCCTTGTCTGCTGAGGACTTCAACGGCGAGTGGATCCTGGACTCCGGGTGTGGTCATCACCTCACCGGAGACAAATCAAAGTTCACCTCCATGCAGGCTTACTCAGGTAATGAAGATATTATCACTGCTGATAATACTGTTTATGCAGTAGAGAAAGAGGGGGTCGTGTCTTTGGGTAGTGATCAGGGGCCACTCACGTTAAGGAGTGTGTATCACGTGCTGGGCATGAAGAAAAACCTCTTCTCGGTGACCAATGCGGTGGACGCTGGTTATCACGTTCGGTTTGGGCCAATAGACGTGAGGTTCCTTCGCAACGTATCAGCGGTTAAGATTGATGTTGCTCATGTAGGGAGGAGTGTGAAGAACTTGTTTGTTCTTTCCACCAGTACTTATGTTGATAGAATGATGGCCAATGATAGCTCTGCTATCTGGCATGAGAGGCTGGGGCATGTTGGCATGGACAAGCTGAAGGCGATGGCTAGTAGAAGTTTGGTGAAGGGGTTGCCTAAGTTGTCTTCCTTTGGTGACGGACATGTTTGCGCGGGCTGTCAATACGGTAAGGCACATAGCCTTCCGTTTAATAAATCACAAACAAGGAGCAAGAAACCATTGGAGTGCATACATGATGACTTGATGGGGCCGAAGGTTACTGCCAGCCTTGGTGGAAGCAGATACATGCTTGTCTTGGTTGATGACTACTCAAGATATACTTGGGTGTAATTCTTAAAGGAGAAGTCGGAAGCCTTCCGTTTGTTTGTGGAGTTTAAGGAATTGGTAGAAGGCTGGCTTGGCTTGCGGATTAAGAAGCTTAGAACTGATAACGGGGGTGAATTTGTCTCCTCCAAGTTTTCTAACTTCTGCAGGAAGCACGGGATCTAACGGGAGCTTACCTGTGCTCACACTCCACAACAAAATGGGGTAGCGGAGCGGAAGATCCGTCATCTGACGGAGACCTGCAAATGCTGGCTTCATGCGAAAGATGTCCCAAGGTCCTTTTGGGCGGAGGGGATGTCTTGTGCTGCTTATGTCATCAACCGGATGCCACTCAGCCCTATCAACATGAAGACTCCTATTGAGCTGTTGTTGAAGGAGAAGCCGAGTGTGGGACACCTTCGGGTGTTCGGTTCAACTTGCTACGTGCATGTCCCGGATGCTTCACGGACTAAGCTGGATGCGAAGGCAAGGAAGCTTGTCTTTGTTGGCTACGATGAGCGGAAGAAGGGATGGAAATGCATGGACCCTGTGACGAAGAAGTTCGTGGTGTCAAGAGACGTTGTCTTTGACGAGCTGACGTCATATGGAGGTGGCTCGGTTGAGCTAACCGGAAGTAACAAGGTTGATGAAGCACCGGTGGCGGCTGCTGAAGGCTTGGAAGAGGAGCTTGCTGTTTCACCAGAAGCTCCTGTTGCTTCTAACTCCGAGGCTGAGCCTTCTGGCTCAGGAAGCAGGGGGAGCACTGCTCAATGCTTGCCCCAGGTAGGAGTTGAGCCCGAAGAAGCAACGGAAGCAGTGAGCAAGGAGTCGATCCTTCGGAGATTGAAGAGGGTGGTTAAGCCACCGGCTCGGTACTATGATGGGAATGCAGTGAGCTTTGTCTCCTGCTTCTTTGCAGGTCCTCTGGATGAGCGAGAGCCTGCAAACTTCAATGAGGCCACTGGAGTGAAGGAGTGGAAAGGTGCCATGAAGGAAGAGATTGATGCACTGAAGAAGAATGAAACCTGGGACCTTGTGCCCAAGGTTGATGGCATTACTCCAGTTACTTACAAGTGGGTGTATAAGTTGAAGAAGAAGGCTGATGGGAGCATTGATCGGTTCAAAGCTCGCCTGGTCGCTAGAGGATTCTCACAGCAGTATGGAGAAGACTATGAGGAGACATTCAGTCCCGTTGCGAAGATGACTTGAGTAAGAGTGGTGATCGCCTTGGCTGCTAGCAAGGGATGGAGGTTGTGGCAACTCGATGTGAAGAATGCCTTTCTTTGCGGAGAGATTGACAAGGACATCTTCATGGATCAGCCGCTTGGTTTTGTCTATGAAAACATCCGGACTATGTCTGCAAACTCAGGAAGGCTCTCTATGGGTTGAAGCACGCTCCTAGAGCGTGGTATGGGAAGATTGCAGAGTACTTGCAATTCTGTGGATACCTTGCTTTCAACTCGGATTCAAGCTTGTTCGTCAAGAAGAAGGGGGAGCTACAAGTCTTGGTCCTACTGTATGTGGATGACATGATCATCACAGGGAACTCGGAGGGGGGAAGTAGCGAGGCTCAGGGCAGAGCTTGTTATACGCTTCGAGATGAAAGACTTGGGAGAGTTGCATCACTTTCTCGGACTTGAAGTGGAGAGGAAGGAGTGCAGGGTTCTCATTTTCCAGAAAGGGTATGCTGATCGCATTGTGAAGCGGTTCAGCATGGGCGAAGGGAAGAAGTGCTCTACTCCACTGGAACGTGGGCTGAAGCTTCGACGAGATGAGGGAAGGGTTCTTCATGATCCCTTAGTGTTCAGGGCTCTTGTTGGGAGCTTGATCTACCTGACTATTACAAGGTCAGACATTGCTTATGTTGTTGGCCGAGTAAGTCAGTATATGACTGAACCAAGGCAATCTCATCTAGTGGCGGCGAAGAGTATTCTGAAGTATGTCAAGGCTTCTTCTGTCATGGGACTCCTCTATAGAAGGGACTCGGAGTTTGCGTTGCTCGGGTACACGAATGCTGACTATGGCGGTGATTTGGATGATCGGAGGTCTACTTCAGGTTATGGGTTCACTTGCGGTTCAGCTAGCATCTCGTGGTGTAGCAAGAAGCAGGACTCGGTGTCGGTTTCAACCACGGAGGCGGAGTATAAGGCTTCGGCCTTGGCTACTCGGGAAGTTGTTTGGTTGAGGAGGCTTATAGAGGATGTTCATGAAGAAGTGCAAGGGCCTACTTTACTCCGGGGTGACAATGAGAGTGCTCTCAAGCTGGTAAACAATCCAGTGTGTCACGCCAGGACCAAGCATATAGAGATTGATCACCACTTCATCAGGGAGAAGGTGTTGGAGGGGTCTCTGCTGGTCGCGCATGTTCGGAGTGAAGATAATCTTGCTGACATCTTCACGAAGCCACTGTCGAAGGGGCCCGTTGAGCGCTTGCGCAGCTTGTTGGGCTTGGTCACCACTTCCCACTTCAAGGGGGAGTATTGAAATTTGTGAAGTGGAAGTGGTTGACGGGACAGGCCGGGCGGCCTGGGCGGACAGCATTGGCGGACTAGGCGGACTGGGAAGACTGTGATGTGCGGCCTGGTGGAAGGTCTAGTGAAAAGCCGACTGTCTTCTGAGCGGGTTATTTGAATGAAGTCCGCGGACTATGCGGCCTGGTATCTACGGATAGGGCGTTTGCTGATTGGTTTTGCCAAGGAGCGGCCTGAGCGGATAGAGGCTTGCGGACTGGTGCTTTGCTCAGTGGCCGCAATGCAAGCTTGTGCTGATAGGCGGTTTGGCTCGTGTCCGCGGGAAGCTTGCGGACTGGCGTGTCGCGGTGTGGGATGTTGCGGACTGGGCTTAGAGCTTGGCTGAGGCCTTGTCGAGCTCTGGTGGTACAGCAGGTGCTTTACTGTGGGGGTCGTTGGTGGACTGCTTTTGGAGTCCGGGAGATGGTTGCTGCGTTGGGCAGGAGTGCGAGGAGCTTGCGGACTGCTGGCGGTCTGTGTTATGTTGTTTGGCGGACGGGATTTTGTGTCCGCCATGCTCGCACTGGCCTTTGATGGTTTTGGACTTGGTCACACTCTGTGCCAAGACCATGGTGTCAGTCGTATCCGCCAAGTCCGCTGTTGATTGGGCGGACTTGCTATCTGCCTTTGGTCGTGGACTTGTGGCGGATTGAGGCTTGAGTCTTGCGGACTGCCTCGGGGTTGTATGGACAGCCATTGAAGGGGGTTGCTGTCCTGCAGTGGTCAGAAGCTTTGCGGGCTGATGCCTTGTCCGCAGAGCTTGGGCAGACTGGAGAGGGTTCGCCAATGTTGCCTTGCTCCTGGCGGTTTTCCTTGGTATCCGGCTAAGTCCTTGCGGACTCAGCGGACGGTGTTTTGCTATCGCGCGGGCTGGGGCAGTGTCTCTATCTCTAGGGCGGTGACCACACTCCTCACCTTGCCTATAAATAGGACCCCCCTGGCAGGTCTACAATAACTTGAGTGAATAGTAAGTTGGGTTGGGCAACGAGCTGCGGTCTCAAATATCTGTCCGCGCGGATTGATTCAGTGCTGACGTTTGCTGTGTGCAGGTCGCGCGGGTAGCTTCAAGGAGCCAGGAGTTTGGCTGTGACTTCAGTCAAGTACTTGGAAGTGTGCGGTCTCTGCGGATTCAGCAGGAGGTTGCTCTGCGTCTTGTCAGCGCTATTTCATCTTTGCCAGCTTCAATAACCTGTCCGCCGGCTTCAGGAGGGTAGGGGTGTTCCTCAGTTCAGCTTCAGCAGGAGACGAATAACGGTGTGTCCGCGCGGCCTCGCGGCTTCGGCGGACTCCGTGGCTATTCGGCAGATTGCAGTCAAGTTCGGGCGAGCTCAGCGGACTCGGCAACCTCGGCGACCTCGGCGGTCTCGGCAGACCCCGTTGCTGTCCGCCCGGCTTGGTTTTTGTTGCTTTCTGTTTACAGCTGTTATACTAGCAAAATCATGTCTCGCTATGTATTCCTCGTGTTGTAAAGAAGTGAATGAATAAAAGATCTGCTTGTGCTTCCATTGTTTGTTGGGATTAACCTTTGTTCCTTGGTTTTCTGCTGGTTCAACGTGAGAACTGGGTAGTGCCGAAGATATTAATTTGGTGTTTGGGCTACCTTGCTGACCACGTTGAGAAAATTTAACATGGTATCAGAGCCAGGTTCAGTTGCGTGAGCGGACATCAGCCAGTGTTGTTACTTAGTGATTGAGTGGTGATCAACCTGTGTTGTTGCTCAGAGCTTATGAAAGCTTGCCAACAGGTGTTGCAATGGAAGGGAGCTTTGCAAGAGGTCTGGGCATTGAACTCTTAATGCCGAATAACTTCAAGAAGTGGAAGTCGTGCATGAAGAGTTATCTTCTTGCCGAGGAGCTGTGGGAAGTCGTCGGTGGTGACGACAGGAAGGAAGTCACCTCTGCTTTCGGTACTGCTGAGCAGGTTAGGCTCTGGAGAAGAACAAATGCTAAGGTGGAGTTCATTCTGAAGAGAGCCGTGTCTCCGGAACTGTTTGATCACATCGTTGGATGTGAGTCGGCTGCTAATATTTGGACAACCATTGATGAGTTGTTCAATAGGAAGAATATGGCGCGACTTCAGTTCCTGGAGAATGAGTGGGCCAGGGCAACTCAGGGAGACCATTCCATCTCCAAGTACTTCTTAAAGATGAAGAGCTTGTGTGCTGAGCTGTCGGCATTGGATCCTGATGAGCCTATCTCTGAGGCAAAGATGAAAAGGCACATTATCCGTGGCTTGTGGAAGGAATATGTGGCCTTTGTAACATCAGTTCAAGGGTGAGCTACTCAGCCGTCTTTGCTAGAGCTGGAGAATCTGCTTGCATCGCAGGAGATCTTAGCAAGGCAGATGGCTGGAGTGAACCTGAATCAGGAAGGCAGCGAAGCTCTCTTTTCAGGCAAGAAGAATGGATGGGAAGGGAAGAAGAAGAAGAAGGTGCAGGTCGCTGATGAGAAGGAGACTTCAACTTCATATCCGTCGGAGAGGAGCAATGCTCCTAAGGACTGGAAGAAGAACTTGAAGTGCTACCGGTGTCATCAGCGAGGGCACTTCAAGCGTGACTGCAAGGTCAAACTGCAGCCTGGGCATGCTGCGGGAAAGGAGGAAGCTTGCTCGAGAAGTGAAGAAGCAGAATGGGGCGGAGCTTCTATGACGAGCACTTGTGTCCGGGCCTTGTCTGCTGAGGACTTCAACGGCGAGTGGATCTTGGACTCCGGGTGTGGTCATCACCTCACCGGAGACAAATCAAAGTTCACCTCCATGCAGGCTTACTCAGGTAATGAAGATATTATCACTGCTGATAATACTGTTTATGCAGTAGAGAAAGAGGGGGTCGTGTCTTTGGGTAGTGATCAGGGGCCACTCACGTTAAGGAGTGTGTATCACGTGCTGGGCATGAATAAAAACCTCTTCTCGGTGACCAATGCGGTGGACGCTGGTTATCACGTTCGGTTTGGGCCAACAGACGTGAGGTTCCTTCCCAACGTATCAGCGGTTAAGGCTGATGTTGCTCATGTAGGGAGGAGGGTGAAGAACTTGTTTGTTCTTTCCACCAGTACTTATGTTGATAGAATGATGGCCAATGATAGCTCTGCTATCTAGCATGAGAGGCTGGGGCATGTTGGCATGGACAAGCTGAAGGCGATGGCTAGTAGAAGTTTGGTGAAGGGGTTGCCTAAGTTGTCTTCCTTTGGTGACGGGCATGTTTGCGCGGGCTGTCAATATGGTAAGGCACATCGCCTTCCATTTAATAAATCACAAACATGGAGCAAGAAACCATTGGAGTGCATACATGGCGACTTGATGGGGCCGACGGTTACTGCCAGCCTTGGTGGAAGCAGATACATACTTGTCTTGGTTGATGACTACTCAAGATATACTTGGGTGTACTTCTTAAAGGAGAAGTCGGAAGCCTTCCGTTTGTTTGTGGAGTTTAAGGAATTGGTAGAAGGCTGGCTTGGCTTGCGGATTAAGAAGCTTAGAACTGACAACGGGGGTGAATTTGTCTCCTCCAAGTTTTCTAACTTCTGCAGGAAGCACGGGATCTAACGGGAGCTTACTTGTGCTCACACTCCACAACAAAATGGGGTAGCGGAGCGGAAGATCCGTCATCTGACGGAGACCTGCAAATGCTGGCTTCATGCGAAAGATGTCCCAAGGTCCTTTTGGGCGGAGGGGATGTCTTGTGCTGCTTATGTCATCAACCGGATGCCACTCAGCCCTATCAACATGAAGACTCCTATTGAGCTGTTGCTGAAGGAGAAGCCGAGTGTGGGACACCTTCGGGTGTTCGGTTCAACTTGTTACGTGCATGTCCCGGATGCTTCACGGACTAAGCTGGATGCGAAGGCAAGGAAGCTTGTCTTTGTTGGCTACGATGAGCGGAAGAAGGGATGGAAATGCATGGACCCTGTGACGAAGAAGTTCGTGGTGTCAAGAGACGTTGTCTTTGACGAGCTGACGTCATATGGAGGTGGCTCGGTTGAGCTAACCGGAAGTAACAAGGTTGATGAAGCACCGGTCGCGGCTGCTGAAGGCTTGGAAGAGGAGCTTGCTGTTTCACCAGAAGCTCCTATTGCTTCTAACTCCGAGGCTGAGCCTTCTGGCTCAGGAAGCAGGGGGAGCACTGCTCAATGCTTGCCCCAGGTAGGAGTTGAGCCCGAAGAAGCAATGGAAGCAATGAGCAAGGAGTCGATCCTTCGGAGATTGAAGAGGGTGGTTAAGCCACCGGCTCGGTACTGTGATGGGAATGCAGTAAGCTTTGTCTCCTGCTTCTTTGCAGGTCCTCTGGATGAGCGAGAGCCTGCAAACTTCAACGAGGCCACTGGAGTGAAGGAGTGGGAAGGTGCCATGAAGGAAGAGATTAATGCACTGAAGAAGAATGAAACCTGGGACCTTGTGCCCAAGGTTGATGGCATTACTCCAGTTACTTACAAGTGGATGTATAAGTTGAAGAAGAAGGCTGATGGGAGCATTGATCGGTTCAAAGATCGCCTGGTCGCTAGAGGATTCTCACAGCAGTATGGAGAAGACTATGAGGAGACATTCAGTCCAGTTGCGAAGATGACTTGAGTAAGAGTGGTGATCGCCTTGGCTGCTAGCAAGGGATGGAGGTTGTGGAAACTCGATGTGAAGAATGCCTTTCTTTGCGGAGAGATTGACAAGGACATCTTCATGGATCAGCCGCTTGGTTTTGTCTATGAAAACAACCGGACTATGTCTGCAAACTCAGGAAGGCTCTATATGGGTTGAAGCACGCTCCTAGAGCGTGGTATGGGAAGATTGCAGAGTACTTGCAATTTTGTGGATACCTTGCTTCCAACTCGGATTCAAGCTTGTTCGTCAAGAAGAAGGGGGAGCTACAAGTCTTGGTCCTACTGTATGTGGATGACATGATCATCACAGGGAACTCGGAGGGGGAAGTAGCGAGGCTCAGGGCAGAGCTTGTTATACGCTTCGAGATGAAAGACTTGGGAGAGTTGCATCACTTTCTCGGTCTTGAAGTGGAGAGGAAGGAGTGCGGGGTTCTCATTTGCCAGAAAGGGTATGCTGATCGCATTGTGAAGCGGTTCGGCATGGGCGAAGGGAAGAAGTGCTCTACTCCACTGGAACGTGGGCTGAAGCTTCGACGAGATGAGGGAAGGGTTCTTCATGATCCCTTGGTGTTCAGGGCTCTTGTTGGGAGCTTGATCTACCTAACTATTACAAGGTCAGACATTGCTTATGCTGTTGGCCGAGTAAGTCAGTATATGGCTGAACCAAGGCAATCTCATCTAGTGGCGGCGAAGAGTATTCTGAAGTATGTCAAGGCTTATTCTGTCATGGGACTCCTCTATAGAAGGGACTCGGAGTTTGCGTTGCTCGGGTACACGGATGCTGACTATGGCGGTGATTTGGATGATCAGAGGTCTACTTCAGGTTATGGGTTCACTTGCGGTTCAGCTAGCATCTCGTGGTGTAGCAAGAAGCAGGACTCGGTGTCGGTTTCAACCACGGAGGCGGAGTATAAGGCTTCGGCCTTGGCTACTCGGGAAGTTGTTTGGTTGAGGAGGCTTATAGAGGATGTTCATGAAGAAGTGCAAGGGCCTACTTTACTCCGGGGTGACAATGAGAGTGCTCTCAAGCTGGTAAACAATCCAGTGTGTCACGCTAGGACCAAGCATATAGAGATTGATCACCACTTCATCAGGGAGAAGGTGTTGGAGGGGTCTCTGCTGGTCGCGCATGTTCGGAGTGAAGATAATCTTGCTGACATCTCCACGAAGCCACTGTCGAAGGGGCCCTTTGAGCGCTTGCGCAGCTTGTTGGGCTTTTTCACCACTTCCCACTTCAAGGGGGAGTATTGAAATTTGTGAAGTGGAAGTGGTTGACGGGACAGGCCGGGCGGCCTGGGCGGACAGCATTGGCGGACTAGGCGGACTGGGCGGACTGTGATGTGCGGCCTGGTGGAAGGTCTAGTGAAAAGCCGACTGTCTTCTGAGCGGGTTGTTTGAATGAAGTCCGCGGACTATGCGGCCTGGTATCTACAGATAGGGCGTTTGTTGATTGGTTTTGCCAAGGAGCGGCCTGAGCGGATAGAGGCTTGCGGACTGGTGCTTTGCTCAGTGGTCGCGGTGCAAGCTTGTACTGATAGGCGGTTTGGCTCGTGTCCGCGAAAGGTTGCGGAATGGCGTGTCCGCGGTGTAGGATGTTGCGGACTGGGCTTAGAGCTTGGCTGAGGCCTTGTCGAGCTCTGGTGGTACAGCAGGTGTTTTACTGTGGAGGTTGTTGGCGGACTGGTTTTGGAGTCCGGGAGATGGTTGCTTCGTTGGGCAGGAGTGCGAGGAGCTTGCGGACTGCTGGCGGTCTGTGCAATGGTGTTTGGCGGACGGGATTTTGTGTCCGCCATGCTCGCACTGGCCTTTGATGGTTTTGGACTTGGTCACACTCTGTGCCAAGACCATGGTGTCAGTCGTATCCGCCAAGTCCGCTGTTGATCGGGCGGACTTGCTATCTGCCTTTGGTCGTGGACTTGTGGCGGATTGAGGCTTGAGTCTTGCGGACTGCCTCGGGGTTGTACGGACAGCCATTGAAGGGGGTTGCTGTCCTGCAGTGGTCAGAAGCTTTGCGGGCTGATGCCTTGTCCGCATAGCTTGGGCGGACTGGAGAGGGTTCGCCAATGTTGCCTTGCTCCTGGCGGTTTTCCTTGGTATCCGGCTAAGTCCTTGCGGACTCGGCGGACGGTGTTTGGCTATCGCGCGGGCTGGGGCAGTGTCTCTATCTCTAAGGCGGTGACCACACTCCTCACCTTGCCTATAAATAGGACCCCCCTGGCAGGTCTACAATAACTTGAGTGAATAGTAAGTTAGGTTGGGCAACGAGCTGCGGTCTCAAATATCTGTCCGCGCTGATTGATTCAGTGCTGACGTTTGCTGTGTGCAGGTCACGCGGGTAGCTTCAAGGAGCCAGGAGTTTGGCTGTGACTTCAGTCAAGTACTTGGAAGTGTGCGGTCTCTGCGGATTCAGCAGGAGGTTGCTCTGCGTCTTGTCAGCGCTGTTTCATCTTTGCCAGCTTCAATAACCTGTCCGCCGGCTTTAGGAGGGTAGGGGTGTTCCTCAGTTCAGCTTCAGCAGGAGACGAATAACGGTGTGTCCGCGCGGCCTCGCGGCTTCGGCGGACTCCGTGGCTATTCGGCAGATTGCAGTCAAGTTCGGGCGAGCTCAGCGGACTCGGCGACCTCGGCGGTCTCGGCGGACCTCGGTGCTGTCCGCCCGGCTTTGTTTTTGTTGCTTTCTGTTTACAGCTGTTATACTAGCGAAATCATGTCTCGCTATGTATTCCTCTTGTTGTAAAGAAGTGAATGAATAAAAGATCTGCTTGTGCTTCCATTGTTTGTTGGGATTAACCTTTGTTCCTTGGCTTTCCGTTGGTTCAACGTGAGAACTGGGTAGTGCCGAAGATATTAATTTGGTGTTTGGGCTACCTTGCTGACCACGTTGAGAAAATTTAACATGGTATCAGAGCCAGGTTCAGTTGCGTGAGCGGACGTCAGCCAGTGTTGTTACTTAGTGATTGAGTGGTGATCAACCTGTGTTGTTGCTCGGAGCTTATGAAAGCTTGCCAACAGGTGTTGCAATGGAAGAGAGCTTTGCAAGAGGTCTGGGCATTGAACTCTTAATGCTGAATAAATTCAAGAAGTGGAAGTCGTGCATGAAGAGTTATCTTCTTGGCGATGAGCTGTGGGAAGTCGTCGGTGGTGACGACAGGCAGGAAGTCACCGCTTCTTTCGGTACTGCTGAGCAGGTTAGGCTCTAGAGAAGAACAAATGCTAAGGCGGAGTTCATTCTGAAGAGAGCCGTGTCTCCGGAACTGTTTGATCACATCGTTGGATGTGAGTCGGCTGCTGATATTTGGACAACCATTGATGAGTTGTTCAATAGGAAGAATGTGGCACGACTTCAGTTCCTGGAGAATGAGTTGGCCAGGGCAACTCAGGGACACCATTCCATCTCCAAGTACTTCTTAAAGATGAAGAGCTTGTGTGCTGAGCTGTCGGCATTGGAACCTGATGAGCCTATCTCTGAGGCAAAGATGAAAAGGCACATTATCCGTGGCTTGCGGAAGGAATATGTGGCCTTTGTAACATCAGTTCAAGGGTGGGCTACTCAGCCGTCTTTGCTAGAGCTGGAGAATCTGCTTGCATTGCAGGAGATCTTAGCAAGGGAGATGGCTGGAGTGAACCTGAATCAGGAAGGCAGCGAAGCTCTCTTTTCAGGCAAGAAGAATGGATGGGAAGGGAAGAAGAAGAAGAAGGTGCAGGTCACTGGTGAGAAGGAGACTTTAACTTCATATCCGTCGGAGAGGAGCAATGCTCCTAAGGACTGGAAGAAGAACTTGAAGTGCTACCGGTGTCATCAGTGAGGGCACTTCAAGCGGGACTGCAAGGTCAAACTGCAGCCTGGGCATGCTGAGGGAAAGGATGAAGCTTGCTCGAGAAGTGAAGAAGCAGAATGGGGCGGATCTTCTATGACGAGCACTTGTGTCCGGGCCTTGTCTGCTGAGGACTTCAACGTCGATTGGATCGTGGACTCTGGGTGTGGTCATCACCTCACCGAGACAATTCAAAGTTCACCTCCATGCAGGCTTACTCAGGTAATGAAGATATTATCACTGCTGATAATACTGTTTATGCAGTAGAGAAAGAGGGGGTCGTGTCTTTGGGTAGTGATCAGGGGCCACTCACGTTAAGGAGTGTGTATCACGTGCTGGGCATGAAGAAAAACCTCTTCTCGGTGACCAATGCGGTGGACGCTGGTTATCACGTTCGGTTTGGGCCAACAGACGTGAGGTTCCTTCGCAATGTATCAGCGGTTAAGGCTGATGTTGCTCATGTCGGGAGGAGGGTGAAGAACTTGTTTGTTCTTTCCATCAGTACTTATGTTGATAGAATGATGGCCAATGATAGCTCTGCTATCTGGCATGAGAGGCTGGGGCATGTTGGCATGGACAAGCTGAAGGCGATGGCTAGTAGAAGTTTGGTGAAGGGGTTGCCTAAGTTGTCTTCCTTTGGTGACGGGCATGTTTGCTCGGGCTGTCAATACGGTAAGGCACATCGCCTTCTGTTTAATAAATCACAAAAAAGGAGCAAGAAACCATTGGAGTGCATACATGGCGACTTGATGGGGCCGACGGTTACTGCCAGCCTTGGTGGAAGCAAATACATGCTTGTCTTGGTTGATGACTACTCAAGGTATACTTGGGTGTACTTCTTAAAGGAGAAGTCGGAAGCCTTCCGTTTGTTTGTGGAGTTTAAGGAATTGGTAGAAGGCTGGCTTGGCTTGCGGATTAAGAAGCTTAGAACTGATAACGGGGGTGAATTTGTTTCCTCCAAGTTTTCTAACTTCTGCAGGAAGCACGGGATCTAACAGGAGCTTACTTGTGCTCACACTCCACAACAAAATGGGGTAGTGGAGCGGAAGATCCGTCATTTGACGGAGACCTGCAAATGCTGGCTTCATGCGAAAGATGTCCCAAGGTCCTTTTGGGCGGAGGGGATGTCTTGTGCTGCTTATGTCATCAACCGGATGCCACTCAGCCCTATCAACATGAAGGCTCCTATTGAGCTGTTGCTGAAGGAGAAGCCGAGTGTGGGACACCTTCGGGTGTTCGGTTCAACTTGCTACGTGCATGTCCCGGATGCTTCACGGACTAAGCTGGATGCGAAGGCAAGGAAGCTTGTCTTTGTTGGCTACGATGAGCAGAAGAAGGGATGGAAATGCATGGACCCTGTGATGAAGAAGTTCGTGGTGTCAAGAGACGTTGTCTTTGACGAGCTGACGTCATATGGAGGTGGCTCGGTTGAGCTAACCGGAAGTAACAAGGTTGATGAAGCACCGGTGGCGGCTGCTGAAGGCTTGGAAGAGGAGCTTGCTGTTTCACCAGAAGCTCCTGTTGCTTCTAACTCCGAGGCTGAGCCTTCTGTCTCAGGAAGCAGGGGGAGCACTGCTCAATGCTTGCCCCAGGTAGGAGTTGAGCCCGAAGAAGCAACGGAAGCAGTGAGCAAGGAGTCGATCCTTCGGAGATTGAAGAGGGTGGTTAAGCCACCGGCTCGGTACTGTGATGGGAATGCAGTGAGCTTTGTCTCCTGCTTCTTTGCAGGTCCTCTGGATGAGCGAGAGCCTGCAAACTTCAACGAGGCCACTGGAGTGAAGGAGTGGGAAGGTGCCATGAAGGAAGAGATTGATGCACTGAAGAAGAATGAAACCTGGGACCTTGTGCCCAAGGTTGATGGAATTACTCCAGTTACTTACAAGTGGATGTATAAGTTGAAGAAGAAGGCTGATGGGAGCATTGATCGGTTCAAAGCTCGCCTGGTCGCTAGAGGATTCTCATAGCAGTATGGAGAAGACTATGAGGAGACATTTAGTCCAGTTGCGAAGATGACTTGAGTAAGAGTGGTGATCGCCTTGGCTGCTAGCAAGGGATGGAGGTTGTGGCAACTCGATGTAAAGAATGCCTTTCTTTGCGGAGAGATTGACAAGGACATCTTCATGGATCAGCCGCTTGGTTTTGTCTATGAAAACATCCGGACTATGTCTGCAAACTCAGGAAGGCTCTCTATGGGTTGAAGCACGCTCATAGAGCGTGGTATGGGAAGATTGCAGAGTACTTGCAATTCTGTGGATACCTTGCTTCCAACTCGGATTCAAGCTTGTTCGTCAAGAAGAAGCGGGAGCTACAAGTCTTGGTCCTACTGTATGTGGATGACATGATCATCACAGGGAACTCGGAGGGGGAAGTAGCGAGGCTCAGGGCAGAGCTTGCTATACGCTTCGAGATGAAAGACTTGGGAGAGTTGCATCACTTTCTCGGTCTTGAAGTGGAGAGGAAGGAGTGCGGGGTTCTCATTTGCCAGAAAGGGTATGCTGATCGCATTGTGAAGCGGTTCGGCATGGGCGAAGGGAAGAAGTGCTCTACTCCACTGGAACGTGGGCTGAAGCTTCGACGAGATGAGGGAAGGGTTCTTCATGATCCCTTGGTGTTCAGGGCTCTTGTTGGGAGCTTGATCTACCTGACTATTACAAGGTCAGACATTGCTTATGCTGTTGGCCGAGTAAGTCAGTATATGGCTGAACCAAGGCAATCTCATCTAGTGGCGGCGAAGAGTATTCTGAAGTATGTCAAGGCTTCTTCTGTCATGGGACTCCTCTATAGAAGGGACTCAGAGTTTGCGTTGCTCGGGTACACGGATGCTGACTATGGCGGTGATTTGGATGATCGGAGGTCTACTTCAGGTTATGGGTTCACTTGCGGTTCAACTAGCATCTCGTGGTGTAGCAAGAAGCAGGACTCGGTGTCGGTTTCAACCACGGAGGCGGAGTATAAGGCTTCGGCCTTGGCTACTCGGGAAGTTGTTTGGTTGAGGAGGCTTATAAAAGATGTTCATGAAGAAGTGCAAGGGCCTACTTTACTCCGGGGTGACAATGAGAGTGCTCTCAAGCTGGTAAACAATCCAGTGTGTCACGCCAGGACCAAGCATATAGAGATTGATCACCACTTCATCAGGGAGAAGGTGTTGGAGGGGTCTCTGCTGTCGCGCATGTTCGGAGTGAAGATAATCTTGCTGACATCTTCACGAAGCCACTGTCGAAGGGGCCCTTTGAGCGCTTGCGCAGCTTGTTGGGCTTGGTCACCACTTCCCACTTCAAGGGGGAGTGTTGAAATTTGTGAAGTGGAAGTGGTTGACGGGACAGGCCGGGCGGCCTGGGTGGACAGCATTGGCGGACTAGGCGGACTGGGCGGACTGTGATGTGCGGCCTGGTGGAAGGTCTAGTGAAACGCCGACTGTCTTCTGAGCGGGTTGTTTGCATGAAGTCCGTGGACTATGCGGCCTGGTATCTGCGGATAGGGTGTTTGCTGATTGGTTTTGCCAAGGAGCGGCCTGAGCGGATAGAGGCTTGCGGACTGGTGCTTTGCTCAGTGGCCGCGGTGCAAGCTTGTGCTGATAGGCGGTTTGGCTCGTGTCCGCGGGAAGCTTGCGGACTGGCGTGTCCGCTGTGTGGGCTGTTGCGGACTGGGCTTAGAGCTTGGCTGAGGCCTTATCGAGCTCTTGTGGTACAGCAGGTGCTTTGCTGTGGAGGTCGTTGGCCGACTGGTTTTGGAGTCCGGGAGATGGTTGCTGCATTGGGCAGGAGTGCGAGGAGCTTGCGGACTGCTGGCGGTCTGTGCTATGGTGTTTGGCAGACGGGATTTTGTGTCCGCCATGCTCGCACTAGCCTTTGATGGTTTTGGACTTGGTCACACTCTGTGCCAAGACAATGGTGTCCGCCGTATCCGCCAAGTCCGCTGTTGACCGGGCATACTTGCTATCTGCCTTTGGTCGTGGACTTGTGGCGGATTGAGGCTTGATTCTTGCGGACTGCCTCGGGGTTGTGCGGACAGCCATTGAAGGGGGTTGCTGTGCTGCAGTGGTCAGCAGATTTGCGGGCTGATGCCTTGTCCGCATAGCTTGGGTGGACTGGAGAGGGTTCGCCAATGTTGCCTTGCTCCTGGCGGTTTTCCTTGGTATCCGGCTAAGTCCTTGCGGACTCGGAGGACGGTGTTTTGCTATCGCGCTGGCTAGGGCGGTGTCTCTATCTCTAGGGCGGTGACCACACTCCTCACCTCGCCTATAAATAGGACCCCCCTGGCAGGTCTACAGTAACTTGTGTGAATAGTAAGTTGTGTTGGGCAAGGAGCTGCGGTCTCAATTGTCTGTCCGCGCGGATTGATTCAGTGCTGACGTTTTTTATGTGCAGGTCGCGCGGGAAGCTTCAGGGAGCCAGGAGTTTGGCTGTGACTTCGTTCAAGTACTTGGAAGTGTGCGGTCTATGCGGATTCAGCAGGAGGTCGTTCTGCGGCTTGTCAGCGCTGTTTCATCTTTGCCAGCTTCAATAACCTGTCCGCCGGCTTCAGGCGGGTAGGGGGTGTTCCTTAGTTCAGCTTCAGCAGGAGACGAATAACGGTGTGTCCGCGCGGCCTCGCGGCTTCGGCGGACTCCGTGGCTATTCGGCAGATTGCAGTTAAGTTCGGGCGAGCTCAGCAGACTCGGTGACCTCGGTGGTCTCGGCGACCTAGGTGGTCTCGGCAGACCCCGGTGCTGTCCGCCCGGCTTGGTTTTTGGTGCTTTCTGTTTACAGCTATTATACTAGCTAAATCATGTCTCGCTATGTATTGCTCGTGTTGTAAAGAAGTGAATGAATAAAAGATCTGCTTGTGCTTCCATTGTTTGTTGGGATTAACCTTTGTTCCTTGGTTTTCCGCTGGTTCAACGTGAGAACTGGGTAGTGCCGAAGATATTAATTTGGTGTTTGGGCTACTTTGCTGACCACGTTGAGAAAATTTAACAATATAATGATATGAATGCAATGCAACGGCTCACCCATGATTACGCACATGCAATTGCTATGTCGACACAGACTTGTAGTTCCAACTTTTTGAGCAGGTAGCAAACCTCTCAGGCGTCAACCGTCGTGACCAGGTGGTGACAGTGGAGCGGGCTTCTCCACTACTATGCGACATCCACACTACCAAGCCTGGGCCTCCATACGCCTCAACGCTAAGAACACACCAGCGGAGCTCCCATGCATACTACGGCTCAGCGTGAGTCTCGAGTAGATGTGCACCAAGAACCAAGCCCCGAACTAGCCCATGTTGTGACCCGGAAGGAGCCTCGGAAAAAGCATGAGTACCAAGCCAAACCATCCACTTGGCATAAAAGGAGCCATGGGAATGAGCACCGAGGACCAAGCCCAACTGTCGAAAGTCTATCTGTCAACTCCCATCGGTGTGACGACTGTCGAGCCCGTAGACATGCCACGATATCCTTAATCCAGGATTACGACACCGCATTTTGACTCACACCGCATGCAATTTGACATCATCGTGGCACAGAAGGAGCCTCGGGAATGAACACTGAGGACCAATCCCTACTGCCCACTTACATCTCTCCTCAATATTAACAAACTAGTACAGTCAAAACCTCGCACGTACACCCTTTCATAACCCCGTGCCCCAAGGTAATTAAGGGTTCATTATCTGCGTAAGGGTACTTCACACATCCATCATCTAAGACCAAAACCATTTGTTCGTAACAGTCATTAGCAATTATATACAACATGTTCAAGACAAACTCATCATTATTCAACATATTTCCATTGTCATGCACTTCCTCATTATTTCACATATTTAAATCATTCTCTAACCTCCACCAAATCACCTCGATTGAGTGCACCTTGTAACACCTCCATTCTTCATATGGAATATAACGGTGGGTCCGGCCGGGGCCCCACGCCATATTTTACAGACAAACGACGGAATTACGTATGAATATCAAAATCACGTTCTACTCGCATCCTAACTCATACCATTCTAGCGAAAGCATTTTAAGTTATACGAATTCATCAGAATGAATGTCCACTAAAGATATAAACTACACATTTATATATAACACCAGAAATGTATACAAATACACACTCTCACGGCCTTAAGGCCTTACAAGTTTCTCTTTACAAATATATGGCTTCACGCATCGGTACGCAGGCCGGCCACACATGAAATCCAATAGTTCACACGGCCTTCAAGGGACTTTAAGCTTCAATCCTCTCAATCCAATTCAGCTTGTCAGCACCTGAAGTTGGACATCCACCCCAAGAGTGGGAAACAAAGCAACGGTCAACATTAGCTGACTAATTATAATGACCTACCCCTTACCCGGGGCAGTGGTTCCTTCCCCGTATGCATCGCCATCACAATATATATACATCACAACAAGTATTACAATAATATCACAAACGTTGGCCTCCGCCAGACGCTCCGTTCACTCAGGGCACATTATTCATGTACCGAATATACCAGTTGCCCACCACCGATCATAAGTTTTTAACTTGTTGGCTATGGGCCCTAGTCTTCCAAAACACATGCTGGGGACGTCCTCGCCCATCCCACTCTGAGGTGCTAACCTCATGGCAACCATTGAGCATTTCAGATCTACCCACCCTCGTGCTGCAGCAAGTCGGGTCTGGCCCGTAGCCCCACATTTGCCTTGCCACCAATCGATCTCCCACAACACAGGTGCAGGTCAGCCATTTCCCGTTGCTCAATTCGTCAATTGCGCAGATCTTGACGTGGGTCGGCCTTACCTTTCCTGCTCAGCACACAGCTCTCGCGGAGCTGCTTTCCAATCCATTCCAACACAACCCATACAAGGGCTCATACCAAGCTTTGAAAGGATTCACAATTCACAGGAATCCATACAATACACGGAGTCTTCTCCGGTTCACAATATAAACATCACCAATCCAGACTAACCGTCCGGATGGGCTTCACACAGCATGCCTATGTCGTACTAAACATTTCCGGCTCTAGATGCAGACTCAACTTGAAATCACTTACGTTGTTCACTGCTTGGTGGAGGATTCCATGCGTATGCATAAAGTAGAACTTCGCTTGCCCGATAAGGAGATCGTTACCCTTGCCGATCGCTTTGGAGCCATGATCTAGTCGGATGGAAATCACCGCCACGACTTTTCCTCCACGAATCTGAACTCAAATCTCGCTTCGGAACTCTGCAGCCCCTCTGGCAGCCGGGTTCCTTCTCCTTCTTCCTCCTTGATCTCCCTTCTCTCCACTTCTTTTAGAAAGAAAATGGCCAAAGCTAAATGAGAATTATCATCCCCGTTTCGGCCTTAAAGCAGCAAGGAGAAACCTGGGCCATCAGATCCCAGAGGAAGGAAATGAACTTCTACAAAATTCCATGAATATGGCTATTTCGGGGCTGACACGGCCTACGACACCCCTATGTCACAGGTTGTATCTCTTAAGCAACGCACGAACCGACTTATCCAGAATAGGACACGTCCATGGGACACGCCCGTATCACAATGGCAGACACGCCCATATCACATGGCGGACACGCCTGTGTCTAGCTCTCGAGACCCACTCGAGACCTACTTGAGAGAAGCACTCGAGTAATTGGACAAGACATGCTTGTATCACATGGCTGACATGCCCGTGTCTAACTCTCGAGATGCACTCGAGACCTACTCGAGAGAACCACTCGAGTAATTGGTCAGGACACGCCCATGTCACAAGGCTAACATGCCCGTGTTCCTCGAGACATTGAGACCTAATCAAGACACCCCCTTGAGATCCACTCGAGTATTCACAGAGCAAGACACGACCATGTGACACACCCGTGGCACAGGCCATGTGCCCTCTCTCTCGAGAATTCATCGAGCACATCTACTCGAGTGAAATTCGTCGACCAGAGGAGGCCATGCCTCGGACACGCCCTTGGAAACGACCATGTCACATGGCGTGTTCCCTCTCGAGAACTTCGTCTAGTGCATTTCGTCTAGCACTCGACAAGCTGCTCAACCGAGCAGGACACGCCTTGGGACACGCACATGTCCCAGGCCATGTCGCCCAACCTGAACCCAAATTTGGGCTTTGGAGTGTTACAACCCTCCCCTCTTTCAAAAAATTTCGTCCCGAAATTTAGCTCAACTGTAGACGCCAACATAACCACTTCTTTGTTTCACCCCGCTAAAACGATCTGTGTTAGAGCTCAGAGGCCGCAGCTTGTCTCGCCCCACGGTATCACACAATATAGGTCATACATACATAATGTCATGGATACATACACTAGATATATACATCACCCAAGTAACACAGTTCACTTATTTCCGCTCGTCTGGATCTCTCATAATTCATTTGATGTCCTCTTGTACTTCCAAGCTGAAAACTCGAGGTTGTTGTACTTCACCAGTGGAGATTTGCGGCTCCTGCAATTCGAGATTGTACACTCAAGGTTACGTCCGAGATGCAGATGACTCGGTCACTGCCTTACCCTTTTCTTCGTAAGATGCACATATCTTTTTCTCACCTCTTGATGGGCCACTCCAACAATTACGGGCTATATGTCCCTGCTTCCTACAATGAAAACATGTACATGTCTCAACACGTCCTTGCCCATATGTTGCTTCCGACACAACAGTCGAAAGATTTTGTTCTGTAGGCCAGAACCTCTTCTTGTCTCGTCTCTTAAACTCTGATTGTTCCGACTGTGGCACTTTGAATTCTGGCTTCTACACCGCCAGGCTCTTCTTATCTTGCACCCGTTTCAAATCCTTCTCCAGTGCAAGGGTTGTATCTACTAACGCTTGGAAGCCTTGGTTCACCGAACTCGGGAGTGCCTGTAACGCCCCCGAATTTTTCGGAAATTATTTAAACCCTCGTTTGGCATTACGTTGGCGCAATCCCGGCTCGTGCCGTTGTTAGAGTACCTCGTTAGGTGTTCTTAGAGGTTATAGCCTGTTGTACGGTTTCCCCAGCTAGCCGGCGTCTGTTTTGGAGGCCCGGCTGAGCCTCTTAGGGAATCCCTGTACCTTGGCTTCGGGCGAGGTTTGCCCAAGTATGTGGTCGTCGGAGGTTGTGTCCGACTTCGCCGATGTTTTCGTAGCCTGAGTGTTTAGCTACGGTGCGGATTTGTTTGGAATCCGAGAGCGTTAATTTTCGCGCCTTTTTGACGGTCGCTAGTTAGTGAGTCGTCATTTATGCGAGCATATTTTCATGTTTGCGCATTTAGATCTTAGCGCGTGTTGTAGACATGCAAGGATTTAATAATTTGCGTGTGCGTGTCTACGTTCATGTGTTAGTATGTATGTATAAAAATATATATATATGTGTGTTAGTATGTATATATATATACGTATGTGTGTAAGTAGATGTGATAATGTACGGATAGGTGCTAATTTATATGAGTTAACATATATATATAGTGGTTTAGTTAGTGTTTAGTTAATATGCTCAATTAGGGGCTGTTTTTACGCTTAAGCTAATTAGAGTTAGGGTAGTATTTTGTTAATTGGGATAGGAATAAATATGTATATATATAATAATATGTATATAAATAAATAAATAAATAAATATATAAATGTATTAGGTTTATTTAGGTTTCTTTCCCCCCCCCCATTCGGCCGACCATCCAGCAACTGAGAAAAAGCCCGAGCCGATCCTTCGTGCAGCGGAAAAGAGGCGGAAGCCCCGGCGCGGCTCCGACCGCCGTCTCCCTGCCCCGTGAAGCCCGGATCTCCAGTCCGAGGCTGGATTCGAGCTCCTCTAGGTTAGATCTTCGTTCCGAGGTAAACTTTTTGAGAGCTCACCATCCTTTTCTCCAAGTCTAGGGCTGCAGTTTCCTTGCTAATTAGTGCCCAGATTTTTTTGTCTGTTTCCAGGATTTCATAGAATTGTTGCTGGCCGAATTCCTCTAAAGATTTAGGCAAGTTTTCCCTTGCCAAGTACCTTCATATCTTGTCTTGATCGCTTGATTTTTGGAAAGCTATTGTTGGATATATATGTATATATATATATTTTTTTGGGTTATGCATATGAAAATAGCTGCAAGGCCTCGCATTTTCCTTTTCTTAGTTTGTTAATGTCGAGTGTTCCATAGCTAGGAGTATTGTCCCGATCAGGTATAACTCGAGAGCCCTCAGTAGTAAGCTTGTCCGTTCCATGAGATATTTCATTGGGTGCGGTCTTCCTTGTGTGTAAATCATTGCTATGATTGGTTTTAATTTGTTGCAAGATTATTTTATAGCTTTGCCCCTAGTTTGGTGAGCTCAGAGGAGGATAGAGCAAAGCGTTTCCTCGGTGGCCTGCGGAGCGATGTACAGCAGCTAGCGGTGGCTCATGTAGCGGTGAGTTATGCTGGGGCAGTGGAGGCCGCTTTGAAGGTGGAGGCCATCGAAAACGCGAAGCATAGAGGACAGCAGGCGAGGAATGAGAAGAGGAAAGCTGTTGAAGCGAAGAGTCCCCTTGTGCCCGGTGCTCCTTCGGGGAAGAGGAGCAAGGAGGTTTGTAGTTTTTGTGGCCGGTCGGGCCATCCTGCTAAGAGATGTTTCAAGAGGGCGGCGGCGCAGAAGGAGCATGTGCATGCTATTCAGGGAGCTCCCAGGCAGAATGTGGTGTGTACTTTGTGCAAGAAAGAGGGGCACGATGTTGCTCGTTGCTGGTTGAAGGACAAGGTCTGCTATCAGTGCGGACAGAAAGGTCATACCAAGGCCCGATGCCCGCAGCTCCAGTCTGTGCACCGACCAGTTCCTCTTCAGGCGTTGCCACCACCTCAGTCTATGGATAGAGGCAAAGGGAAGCTGAACGTGATATCTTCAGCGGAGGCTCAAACTTCGACGCAAGTCATTTCAGGTAAACCTTCTCGCTAGTATTTTACTTCTTTTGCAGATTAGTCTGGCTTTTGTTTTCTTTATTGACTGTGCAATTTCCCCGTTGATATTTATATAGGGAGTTTTAAGGTAAAGAACCGCTGGGCGCGCGTTCTCTTTGACTCAGGTGCTACCCACTCATTTCTGGCTTGGGCCTTTGTAGAGCGGTGCCAGCTGGTTCTTGATCGTGTCGGTGATGCCTTTTGCGTCAAATTCCCCTCGGGTGATTCCGTGATATCAGATCAGGGCATTCTGGATTGTCCTATTATGTTGGGGGATTTCCCAGCCAAGGCGGATCTGAAGGTTATAGACTTGGAAGATTTCGACGTCATCTTGGGTATGGATTGGTTGTCCAGATACGATGCAGTGATCCAGTGCAGGGGTAAGCGCTTGGATTTCAAGAAGGACAACGGTCAGCCTAGGAGTATTTATGGCGATCCGCGCCAGGCCTCTGCGGCGATTTCTGCGGTATGTGCTCAGAGGTTATTCAGTTCTGATTGTTTTGCTTGCTTAGTCTCGGTGCTGGGGACTGTTAGCAGTGTGCCGTTGTTGGATGAGATTCCTGTTTTCCGTGAGTTTTTTGATGTGTTTCCTAGCGACCTTCCCGGTCTTCCCCCGACCAGAGATGTCGAGTTCGTGATTGATTTGGAGCCGGGTACGCGTCCTATTGCTAACGCGTCGTACCGGATGGCCCCGCGAGAGCTGGAGGAGCTGCGTACCCAGCTGGATGAGTTATTGGAGAAGGGTTTCATAAGGCAGAGCTCGTCGCCCTAGGGTGCACCCGTTCTTTTTGTGAAGAAGAAAGATGGTTCGATGCGCCTTTGCATCGACTATAGGGAGTTCAACAAAGTCACCATGAAGAACAGGTATCCCCTGCCCAGAATCGACGACTTATTCGATCAGTTACGTGGCAGTTCTGTGTTCTCCAAGATTGACCTTCGATCAGGATATCATCAGCTCAGGATCCGGGAGTCGGACATTCCACGGACGGCGTTTCGATCGAGGCATGGACATTTCGAATTCCTAGTTATGTCTTTTGGGTTGACCAACGTGCCATCAACATTCATGGACATGATGAACCGGGTGTTCAAAGATTTTCTGGACAAGTTTGTGGTCGTATTCATAGACGACGTTCTGATTTACTCATGGAATGCTGCGGAGCATGATCAGCACTTGCGGTTGGTGTTATCTGCCTTGAGAGATCATCAGTTGTACGCCAAGTTGAGCAAATGTGAGTTCTGGTTGCCTCAGGTGTCCTTCCTGGGTCATGTGGTGAACAAAGAAGGCATTTCAGTGGACCCAAGGAGATTAGGAGCTTCTTGGGGTTGGCCGGCTATTATAGAAGGTTTGTGGAGGGCTTTTCTACCTTGGCAGCGCCCTTAACTAAGCTGACGCAGAAGCATGCAGCGTTCATCTGGAGCGAACAGTGCGAGGAGACCTTTCTGGAGCTAAAGAGGAGATTGTGCACCACTCCTATTTTGACATTGCCTACGGAGGGCAAGGACTATGATGTTTATGTGGATGCCTCGAATGTTGGGCTCGGAGGCGTGTTGATGCAAGAGGGGAAAGTGATCGCGTATGGGTCGCGGCAGTTGAAAACTCACGAGCGGAATTATCCTACGCATGACCTCGAGTTTGCGGCGGTGATTTTTGCGTTGAAGCTGTGGAGGCATCTACTCTATGGGGCTCAGTGCAAGATTTTCACAGATCATAAGAGCCTGAAGTACGTGTTTACTCAGAAGGAGCTGAATCTGCGCCAGCGGCGGTGGCTAGAGTTCGTGGCCGATTATGACGTGGAGATCCAGTACCATCCAGGCAAGGCCAATGTGGTGGCCGACGCCCTGAGCCACAAGACAGGGAAGATCATCAACCTCACGGCGGACCGTTTAGTGGAAGAGTTCTTGTTGATGGACATCTCTGTCGGAGGCTGTGATCTGCAAAGCAGTTTGGCAGTGGCAGAGCCATCTTGGATTTCGCTCACCAGGTTGCACCAGAAGGATGATCCAGATTTGCTACACCTGTACCTCAGGGCTGAGAGAGGGGAGTTGCCGGATTTCTCCATCGATGATTCGGGTACCTTGAAGTACCGCGGCAGGTTTTGCATCCCCGCAGTTGGAGACATCAAGAGTATGGTATGCAAAGAGGCTCATGGATCCAGTGTTGCCTACCACCCAGGGTCCACGAAGATGTATCATGATTTGAAGCAGATCGCCTGGTGGCATGGTATGAAAGGGGATATAGCTCGGTATGTTTCTGAATGTTACACTTGCAAGCGGGTCAAGGCCGATCATGGGAGGCCTGGTGGAAAGTTGACTCCCTTGGAAATCCCGACTTGGAAGTGGGAAAGTATCTCTATGGACTTCATCACGGGCTTACCAAGATCTCCAAGAGGATTTGACTCAGTTTGGGTGATCGTGGACCGATTGACGAAGTGTGCGCACTTCGTACCTTATAAGGTCGACTACCCGATGAAGAAAATAGCAGAGTTGTATTTGAGCGAAGTCATCCGATTACATGGAGTTCCCGTGAGTATCATTTCAGACCGAGACTCCAGATTTACTTCCCGTTTCTGGAAGAGTTTGCAGGAGGGTTTGGGTACATATTTGAGATATTCTACCGCTTACCACCCCCAGACAAATGGGCAGACCGAGCGTGTGAACCGGATTGTGGAGGATATGATCAGGTGCTACATTCTAGATCGTGGTGGAGCGTAGGATGAGCGTTTGCGGCTCATGGAGTTTGCCTACAATAACAGTTACATAGAGAGCTTGCAAATGGCTCCCTTCGAGGCATTGTATGGGAGGCGCTGCAGAACTCCGTTGTTTTGGACTGAGGCCGGTGAGAGGCCTTTGTTGGGTCCTGATGCTCTAGAGGAAATGGAGGTTGCTGTGAAGCTCATTCGGGAAAAGCTTCTGTTAGCTCAGGAGAGATATGAGAAGAATGCCAACCGGCGTAGGTCCGATTTGGAATTTTCGGTAGAGGATTTGGTCTTCTTGAAGGTATCTCCGATGGTTGGAGTGAAGAGGTTCGGTAGGAACCGTAAGCTGGATCCGAGGTATGTGGGCCCATTCAGAATTTTGGAGCGTATTGGTGTGGCAGCATATAGGTTGGATCTACCTGCCAACTTCCCAGGCGTGCATAATGTCTTTCATGTGAGCCAGCTGCGGAAGTGTGTGCGGAGCAGTGGGCAAGTCTTGGATGTCGTGCCCCAGTTGGAGCCCAACCTCTCGTATGTTGAGGTGCCGGTCCGCATCTTGGATACTCAGGACCGGGTGCTGCGATCAAAGTCTATCCCGATGGTGAAGGTTCTTTGGAAGAATCAAGATTTGGAAAGTGCGACTTGGGAGCTAGAGTCGGCTATGAGGGAGGCTTACCCTCGCCTGTTCTCCTGATTTGTTGGGTATGTTTTATTTCTAGTAACTTTTATATTGTTACTTTCCTCTTTAGTAGAAGTAGTGTGCGTAAAGTTTCGGGACGAAACTTTCTTTTAGGGGGAGTGACTGTAACGCCCCCGAATTTTTTGGCAATTATTTAAACCCTCGTTTGGCGTTACATTGGCGCATTCCCGGCTCGTGCCGTTGTTAGAGTACCTCGTTAGGTGTTCTTAGAGGTTATAGCCTGTTGTACGGTTTCCCCAGCTAGCCGGCGTCTGTTTTGGAGGCCCGGCTGAGCCTCTTAGGGAATCCCTGTACCTTGGCTTCGGGCGAGGTTTGCCCAAGTTTGTGGTCGTCGGAGGTTGTGTCCGACTTCGCCGATGTTTTCGTAGCCCGAGTGTTTAGCTACGGTGCAGATTTGTTCCGAATCCGAGAGCGTTAACTTTCGCGGCTTTTTGACGGTCGCTAGTTAGCGAGTCGTCATTTATGCGAGCATATTTTCATGTTTGCGCATTTAGAGCTTAGCGCGTGTTGTAGACATGCAAGGATTTAATAATTTGCGTGTGCGTGCCTACATTCATGTGTTAGTATGTATGTATAAATAAATATATATGTGTGTTAGTATGTATATATATATATACACATTATGTGTGTAAGTAGATGTGATAATGTACAGATAGGTGCTAATTTATATGAGTTAACATATATATATAGTGGTTTAGTTAGTGTTTAGTTAATATGCTCAATTAGAGGCTGTTTTTACGCTTAAGCTAATTAGAGTTAGGGTAGTATTTTGTTAATTGGGATAGGAATAAATATGTATATATATAAATATATGTATATAAATATATATATATATATATATATATATATATATATATATATATATATATATATATATATATATATATATATATATATATATATGTATTAGGTTTATTTAGGTTTCTTTACCCCCCCCCCATTCGGCCGACCATCCAGCAACAGAGAAAAAAACCCGAGCCGATCCTTCGTGCGTCGGAAAAGAGGCGGAAGCCCCGGCGCGGCTCCGACCGCCGTCTCCCTGCCCCGTGAAGCCCGGATCTCCAGTCCGAGGTCGGATTCGAGCTCCTCTAGGCTAGATCTTCGTTCCGAGGTAAACTTTTTGAGAGCTCACCATACTTTTCTCCAAGTCTAGGGCTGCAGTTTCCTTGCTAATTAGTGCCCAGATTTTTTTGTCTGTTTCCAGGATTTCATAGAATTGTTGCTGGCCGAATTCCTCTAAAGATTTAGGCAAGTTTTCCCTTGCCAAGTACCTTCATATCTTGTCTTGATCGCTTGATTTTTGGAAAGCTATTGTTGGATATATATGTATATATATATTTTTTTTGGGTTATGCATATGAAAATCGCTGCAAGGCCTCGCATTTTCCTTTTCTTAGTTTGTTAATGTCGAGTGTTCCATAGCTAGGAGTATTGTCCCGATCGGGTATAACTCGAGAGCCCTCGGTAGTAAGCTTGTCCGTTCCATGAGATATTTCATTGGGTGCGGTCTTCCTTGGGTGTAAATCATTGCTATGATTGGTTTTAATTTGTTGCAAGATTATTTTATACCTTGCTCCGTAGTTGCTCCGAAATTGGATTTGTATCAGAAGCCCCCCCCCCCAAATTATCATGTTTTGTCTAGTGTTAATCCTCCGGTTTGCATGAAATGTCGAATCCCCGTGCTTTTGTGCGGTATCAAACCCCTAAATTTACGCGTATATGTGTTGTTAGTGAACTAATCGTGCATGTGTTGTATCAATTTACTTGTGCGGGTGTAGTATCGAACTACGCAGTTACAGTTAGTATTGTGTTACTTTCTTTCGCTCGTATTAAGTCGCTTGAATAAATAAAGTTTGGGCTCAGTTCCCTGGTAAGCATATGAGATTTCGTAGGTGTAAAACCTCTTGAGACGGAAGTTTAGCCTAAGATAACTGCTGATGATATGATATTATCAAGTGTTTTATTAACTGTGGTGCTTTGCGTACTCAAGCTTAATGTATTTGTGCGAGGTTAGATGCGAGTCTAGTTAACCAACGCCGTCAGCCGCTTGGCAGCTAAGTCTCCTAGGTGGGTTACTCTAGATGTTTAGGGTTCAGTGTTGACTTCATGGTGGTTCTAGGAACTACCAGTTAGGGTTTTCCCGAGTCACTTAGTGCTGGAGTAGGATGTGGTTTTGAGGTGGGTCGGACCGATGCCGCCACCCTTGTTTTACTTCTTGTCTTATTAAGACAATGTGAGCTGTTTGGTTGAGTTGGACTGATGCCACCACCACAGCACCTTGAGATGTTTAGGCCTGTTAGACGTGGTTGGACCGTTGCCACCAGTCTAGGCCCTTATTTCTGATTTTGTCCATCTCCAGCATTAGGTGACTGTTCCTGCTCTAGCTTCATGATAGGATTTATTTATTTTGCTAATCCTTCTTGCAGAGATTTGTGAGGCTTGACTTCACCCGTGCACTTGGTGCACCCCTTTTTACTCACTCATGGAGAATATTCCTCCTTCACTTGTTTACTTTAGCTCTTACCTGTTTCACTTCTTCCTTATACTATTGTTTCATGTACATATTTATATATTGCTTTGCTGAGGCGTTCTTTTCTTTGAATGCCTCAGGTTCAGGTTTATAGCCGACTGCGCGGCTAGGGTTCTTCTGGAGTTTGCTAGTGTTATAGCTGCTGCTGAGTTTCTTTTCCTCACTCCTGGGAGGTAGTTACTTTAGACTTGTAGTACAGATATACCTACTCACCAGTGGGTTCGTGTCAGTTGTTGGCGCCCACTGGTGGTTTCTCTTTTAGATGCTTTGTACTTTGCTTATACTGCTAGATTTCCTGTTTTGGAGTTTATTCAACTTGCTTCTGGGATGATTTATGTTAGGTTGCTAGTTACTTTAAAACCTATAAAAGAAAATAATTATTATATCAAAAATATAGACAGCATGTTTTCCTTTCTAAAAAGCTTAATCACTATTTTCAAACCACGTAAAAAGGGTATTTCCTATATATAATATATAAATTGAATCTAGGGTCTTGCATAGCCTTAGGCGTCCCCTGGGGATGCTTAAGCATTCTCTTAGGGTGTTAAAAAATGAATAAAGTATTTTTTTCCGCTACGTATAAGTATAATTTTGAAGGGTGGACTAGTTGATCCACGAAGCCGAGGGATACGGCCTCAAAAATATAATTGATTTTCACATCATTAAAGCTTTTGAACTTTCTCAGTCTTAGTAGCTGGTGGTTGCCTGAGCGTCGACAGTTATCCCCTGTCCGACATGACATCACAACGCGCGTTTTCTTCTACTCTGATACTTCTTAAATTTCGGAGAAAATGCGGGTTGTGACAGTGCCAACCTCAGCTCATCCCGCAGTCCCTCATAGAATCTATTCATCTTCTGCGCCTCCTCAGCGAAAGTAGACCCCGCATAGCGCCCCAGCCTAGTAAACTCATACAGGTAAGTATCAACATTACCCTCACCTTGCACCAAATGTTGGAACTCATTTTCCATAGCAATTTGCTGCGACACTGGAAAATACTTGGCTAGAAATATTCTTGAAAATTCTTCGATTGATATCTCCTCTAATCCTCAACCTGCCAAGTAATGTAATTCCACTTCATCCCACCAAATCCTCGCGTCTCCTTCCATCAGAAATGTGGCTAAGGTAACTTTCTGCCCCTCCGCAGTCCCGATTGCTGTCAGGATCCTCTTCACTCTTGCAAGCCAATCTTCAGCATATGTTGGGGAACCCGCTCTTCCAAACGTAGGTGGATGAAACTCCATAAACCGCTTCAATTGCTCGTCAGCTGCTTGCTCCTCAACCAGAGCTTCAACACGCTCTTTCCTTGCACCAAGCCGTACCAGCACCCCTGCAGTCCGTGCCTGCCTAGAAGGCTGTGCATGTAACACTGCGAGCATAGTCTCAGTAACCATACGTATGGTCTCCGCCGAGGGAGGTATAGGTGCCTCAGCTGGTGCAGCACTCTCATTGGAATGATGGGGCTCAGACAACCCAGCACTAATCCTCGCCACCTATCAATGTACAAAACACCAGTTACGTCCATTCCATAACGACAAATATACATTTTCTACACACTCACGCTTCTTATGTGCATGTATTACATTCCTATTGGACATTCGTGAGTTCAATTATGTTCTCCCTCCCAAAAATCTCAACCTGGCTCTGATACCACTTTGTAACACCTCCATTCGTCATATGGAATATAACGGTGGGTCCGGCCGGGGTACCACGCCATATTTCAGAGACAAGCGACGGAATTACGTATGAATATCAAAATCACGTTCTACTCGCATCATAACTCAGAGCATTCTAGCGAAAGCATTTTAAGTTATACAAACTCATCAGAATGAATGTCCACTAAAGATATAAACCACACATTTATATATAACACCAGGAATGTATACAAATACACAATTATCATGGCCTTAAGGCCTTACAAGTTTCTCTTTACAGATATATGGCTTCATACATCGGCACGCATGCCGGCCACACATGAAATCCAAGAATTTGCACGGCCTTCAAGGGACTTTAAGCTTCAATCCTCTCAATCCAATTCAGCTTGTCAGCACCTGCAGTTGGATATCCACCCCAAGAGTGGGAAACAAAGCAACGGTCAGCATTAGCTGACCAATTATAACGACCCTACCCCTTACCCGGGGCAGAGGATCCTTCCCTGTATGCATCACCATCACAATATATATGCATCACAAGAAGTATTACAACAATATCAAAAATGCCATCCACCGCCAAACGCTTCGTGCACTCAGATCACATTATTGGTATACCAGATATACCAGTTGGCCACCACCGATCAGAGGTATTTAACTTGTTGTCTATGGGCCCTAGTCTTCCAACAAACATGATGGGGACATCCTCGCCTATCCCACTCAGAGGTGCTAACCTCACGGAAACCATTGAGCATTTCAGATCGACCCACCCTCGTGGTTCAGCAAGCCGGGTGTTGGAACACCCTATTACTAATTTGGGTCAGGATCACTATGTCTCTAGGATTCTATGTTTTGACCTTCTGTATAGATTATAGGTCAATTAGAATTGAGTCTAAGGGATCAGGAGTCTAGGTTTGGAAAGCTGCCCTGAAGACCCAAGTTTTTCTGGAGACTAAGTCCAAATCGTCGAGCTCAGCACGACGTTTCGTCGAACTCCGGTCGACGATCGTCTAGCTCAACTTTTGACAGATCGTCGATCTCCATTCGACGATCGCTGAGCTCAATCTTCTCAATATCGTCGAACTCCATTCGACGATCGCTGAGCTCAGGTCGACGATTTTGACTCTGAACTGGATCCTTATCTCTGAGCTCAGTTCGACGATCTTTGAGCTCAGATCGACGATTTTCTGCTGCTTACATCTTTCATTTTCGCTGAGCTCAGCTCGACGATAGCAGAGCTCAGTTCGACGATTTCAGTTGACCTTCAGAATTCTAATTCAAAATCAGATAGAAGTTATTCTGCATTTAAGACAGAAGATCTGCCAGCCGTTTTCATTTACTTCTGGAGCAAGTTTCAAGGGATTTTTCAAGGAATAAATCAGTGGACTTTCCTTCAGAACATAATATACAATTAAGGCTGTAATTAATTCAGACCAACGGCTATCTTTGACAGAGCAATTTTCTATTCAGACTCAGAGAATAAAAGATAGAATGTTCTTGAATCAAAAAAGAAGAGAAGAAAAGAACAAGAGAATAGAGAAAGACAAGTAGAGGACACCTCTCTATACACAGAGACTCTCTCAATCTTCTGTCAACAAGAATTCAGAAGAACACTCATCAAAAAGAGATCAAGCTCTCAAACATTCTTCAGATCTCTTCAGCTCTCAAGTGTTCAAGGCCAACATCATCTCAAGACTCCAGACACTCAACATTTCAGCTTGCTGAAATCATCATCTGCTGGAGATCTATTTTTGAAGGCCTATCACCCTCAGCAAAGCTCATCTTCCTGAAGTTTTCAAGGACTCAGGGGGAGCTTTGACAACATCACTGAATCCACATAGTCTTCTCAGTTGCTTGAGAAAGAGAAGACTGCCATAACTCTCTCACCCCCAATCTGTAAAGGGTTTTTCAAACTCCCTTCCAAAGTTTGAATCTGGTTTTTGAGCACCTTGTCAAAAGCTCATTGGTGGCAAGACACCTGATCAAAAAATCTATTTTGGTTTTTGAGCACCTTATCAAAAGCTCATTGGTGCCCAGGACACTTGATCAACTCATCCTGCAGTGGATTCCTACCTAGGGTGGTAGAAGAGTGGATGTACCCAAGTTGGGGAACCACTATATTTCCTTGTGTCATCTGGTTGTGCATGTTTTCTTTTTGTTTCTGGCCTAGATTTTCTTGTGCTTAATATCTGCATAGCTTAATTTTATTTCTGCTTCCCTGCTTACACTCATTACAACAATTGTTGTAAAGCTTTGCAAAAAGTTTTCTTTGTGTTTTCAAAAAGCACCATATACTTTATTCACCCCCCCCCCTTTAGAGTATATCAGATCTAGTTTCCCCTTTCAATTGGTATCAGAGCCAGGTTGGTTAAGCATACCATCTCTGTTTGGTTGTACAGGCTAACACCTGAACCCCAAAGATCCCAAACTAGATCCTTCTTTTGTTTTCTTTTTATATTAGATTTAGCTTGCACAAATCATGGCCCAGAACAAGGATTATGCTAGCACCAGACCTCCAGTGTGCAATCTATCAAAGTTTGCACTTTGGAAGGCAAGGATTAAACTCTAAATGAATTCAATTGACGAAGATATTTTTAATTCTGTTTTGACAGTGTGCCCAAGACCTCCAGAGAGCACAAGCACAAATGCTGTTCCACCTCCATCAGGAACAGATGCTGACATTAAAAGATGGAAAGTAGCTGATGCCAAGGCAATGAACATTCTAGCTCAGACAATGTCAGATGACATTTTTCAGAAGGTAGCTGAATGTAATTCAGCCAAGGAGATCTGGGACAAGCTTTCAGAAATTGTCTCTGGCTCAGCTAATGAGAGAAAGGACAGAAGATCTCATCTCATCTCCCAGTATGAGAACTTTAAGAAGGGAGAAACTGAGTCAGTGGGAGACATGTACAATAGATTGAGTCTAATTGTCAGTGAACTGAGGACATTAGATAAAGAAATCTCACTGACAGAACTCAATGACAAGATCCTAATGTGCTTCCCCAGCACTTGGGATTCAAGAATCTGGCCAATTAAAGATGCCAGAAGCCTAAATGAGATTACCACTGAAGCCTTGTTGGGTAAGCTCAAATCTTATGAGCTACTCATCAAGAACAGAGAAGAAGAACAGAAGGCTGCTTCTCCAGCCACAAGAAAGGAGAAGACTATTGCATTCAAGGCAGCTGAGGATCTGCCTGAAGAAAAGGCCACAAGCAATGATGAACTTCTCAGCCTATTGGCCAAAAGATTCTATAAGATGGCCAGGAAGGACTTCAGAAGAAGATCATACAAGGAGCAAGACAAGCCAAGGTATGACAAGTCCACTGGCAATAGCAAAGACATTATTTGCTTTGGTTGCAGGAAACCAGGGCATATGGTTCCTGACTGTCCAGAAAACAAGAACAAGGACAGGAGGGACAGAAAAGAAAGAAGAAAGGAGAAGGACTCCAAAAGGCATGGAAATAACAAACCTTCCACCAGCAAAAGTAAGCACACAAGGAAAGGATTTGTTGCTGAATCCTGGAGTGAGACTGAAGAGGAGTCACAGGCCTCTTCCAGCTCAAGTGATGATGAGGATGATGCAGAGGAAAAAGAATTCTGCATGATGGCAATCAATGCCTCTCAACACAACTCAGAAGAAGAGGAGTCAGAGTCAGACTCAGAAACTCAACCTGAAGAAGATCAGGTAATCAACTCTTTTGATTTCACTTCAGAAGATTTTAAGCTTGAATTTAAAGCACTATGTTTAGACCTGCTAAAGTCTGAGAAAGAGATCATCTCTCTCAGAAATCAATTGTCTGAACACAATGCTTTAAAATCAGAAAACCTCAAGCTCTCTCAGGAGTTAGAGAACCATAGGGAACAGATAGCTTCACTGAAGAGTGAACTCTCTGAGGCCAAGAAGCTTGAAGAATCTCTCAATGGGAGAAGCATCAAGCTGATGGACATCACAAGCACAGTGAACTCAAGATTCAACAGTACACTGGGCTTGGGTGCCTCATCCAGCCAACCTATTGTTCTAACAACCCCTATCAAGTTCATTTCTGACAAGGGAAAGGGAGTTGTAGAGGTTGCCAGGAAGAATTCTGATCTGCCTCAGAAAACTAAAGTCCAGCACAAATCGTCGAACGGAGATCGACGATCGCCGAATGAAGATCGACGATCGCCGAACGCAGCTCGACGATCTCAGGACAAATCGTCGAACGCTAATCGACGATCTAAGCCACGACCGTCGAACGCTGCTCGACGATCCCATATACCTGACCTCAGCCATAGTCGACCGTCGAACGGAGCTCGACGATCTGACCCAAGATCGTCGAACTCAGCTCCAAGATCGTCGAACAGAGGTCAGAGCAGTGGAAAAATTTTCAAGGGCAAGTCAAAATTGAATCCTGAGGGTTCTTCATCCCAAACATTTAACCCTTATACTGAATGGACTTTACCTCCAAGGAGATATCATCCTGAAGGATATAAGAGTCAGCCAGGGATGTCTTTCATTTCTGAATTTAAAGGTTATCAACCTAGGCCCAAGGTAAACTGGGTCAAAAACAAGTGAATTGCTTTATGTGCAGGTGAAGACCTATCCAACATCTAACCAGCAATGGTATTTGGATAGTGGGTGCTCTAAGCACATGACAGGGAACAAGGACAACCTCAATTCCTTTAAAGCCAAGCTTGGACCCAAAGTCATCTTTGGTGACTCCAATTTTGGGCAAACTAAAGGATATGGAGCAGTCCAGATTGGTTCTGTAACCTTCAAGAAGGTAGCATATGTGGAAGGACTGAAGCACAACCTAATCAGTATCAGTCAGCTATGTGATGAAGGCTACCAGGTGACCTTCAGCAAAACTCTATGCAAGATCAAGTCAGAGGACAACACCACTGTGTTGACAGGTAAAAGGAAAGGTAACATCTACCTTGTAGATTTTCTTTCAACTTCTATAGATATCTGCTTATTCAATTCAGTTTATAGACCAAATGTTTTATGGCATAAGAGATTAGGACACCTAAACCTTAGAACTATTGCTAGGCTATCCAAGGACAACCTTGTTAGAGGACTACCTTCTGGCCCCTACAAGAAGGAAGGACTCTGCAAGGCTTGTCAATTAGGCAAGCAAACTAAAAACAGTTTTAAGTCACTTAATAAGAGTGATTCACCTAGGATATTGTATCTGTTACACATGGATCTATTTGGACCCATCACAGTACAAAGCCTAGGAGGGAAATCCTACACTTTAGTGATTGTAGATGACTTCTCTAGATTCACTTGGGTGTTCTTTCTAAGGAAGAAGTCTGATAACTTTAAGTGTCTGACAGAGTTTCTCAAATGTATAAAGATTGAGTTCAATACTCACATTGCCCTGATCAGAAGTGATCATGGGACAGAGTTTGATTCTCTTCTTATGCAAGAGTTCTGTCAGAGTGAAGGGATCAGGCATACTTTCTCAGCTCCTAGAACTCCTCAACAAAATGGGGTAGCTGAAAGGAAAAATAGAACCCTTATTGAATTTGCCACTACATTGTTGTCAGATGCTCATCTACCTCTATCCTTTTGGGCAGAGGCAGTGAACACCTCCAACTATGTGCTGAACAGAAGCCTGATACATAAACTGAAGGGAAAGACTCCCTATGAATTACTCAAAGGGAAGAAACCTAAAGTTGACTATTTCAAAATTTTTGGTTGCATTTGCTATATTCACAATAATGATAAGAAACATCTAGCAAAATTTCAAGCCAAAGCTGATGAAGGAGTGTTTCTGGGATACTCCATGATCAGCAAGGCCTATAGGGTATATAATAAATCATCATTAAAAATTGAGGAATCTGTTCATGTTTCTTTTGATGAAACTAACATGTCTTTCAAGGAGAAGATTTCTTCTACCATAGAACCTTTGCAGGAACACTCTCTAGTTGAAGATATGAACAAGCTACAGGTTGCTCAAGAAGATGAAAGCAGTGAAGATGAGAGCAATGCTCAACATATTGAAACTCAACCTGAAGAGCCAGTTGTTATACCACAAGAGGAAACAACAACACAGGTTGGTGAACAATCAACACCCCCAGTTGATTTAGTAACATCAAGAGACCATCCAATTACCCAAATAATTGGAGAAATCTCAGCTGGTGTGCAAACCAGAAATCAGGTCAACCAAAACCTGTTGCACACCTGCTTCCTTTCTCAAATTGAACCTAAGTCCATTCAAGATGCAGAGCAAGATCCACACTGGATCATTGCCATGCAAGAAGAGCTGCATCAATTTGAGAGGAACAAAGTATGGGAACTAGTGCCAAAGCCTAAGGATCATTCCATTGTTGGAACAAAATGGGTATTCAAAAACAAACTGGATGATCAAGGAGTAATAATAAGGAACAAGGCAAGGCTAGTTGCCCAAGGATATTCTCAAGAAGAAGGAATTGACTACGACCAGACCTTTGCACCTGTTGCAAGACTAGAAGCCATCAGGATATTCTTAGCTTATGCAGCTCACAAAGGCTTCAAGGTTTATCAGATGGATGTCAAGAGTGCCTTCTTAAATGGAGACATCAAAGAGGAAGTCTATGTCAGACAACCTCCAGGTTTTATCTCTCCAACTCATCCTGATTTTGTTTTTAGATTAAATAAAGCATTATATGGTCTCAAGCAAGCTCCTAGAGCATGGTATGAGACCCTAGCATGCTTTCTCCTGGAAAATGGTTTTATAAGGGGTAGAGTAGACCAAACTCTTTTCATTAGAACCCATAAGTCCCATACCCTACTAGTACAAATTTATGTAGACGATATCATTTTTGGTTCTACTGACTCAAAACTATGCAGAAGGTTTTCCAACCTAATGCATTCTAAATTTGAGATGAGTAGCATGGGTGAGCTATCCTTCTTCCTAGGATTGCAAGTCAAACAACATGCTGAGGGCATCTTTATTTCTCAAACCAAATATGCTAATGAGCTGGTTAAGAAATTTGGGATGTCTGAGGCATCTTGTATGAAAACACCCATGCCTACCAATGTTGTATTGGATGCTGATGAACATGGGAAACCTGTTGATCAGACAACATATAGGGCAATGATTGGCTCTTTACTGTATCTTACAGCTAGTAGACCAGATATAATGTTTGCTACATGTATATGTGCCAGATTCCAAGTTAGCCCTAGAGAGTCACACCTCACATTAGTAAAGAGGATTCTCAGGTATGTTAAAAGTTGTCCAAATCTAGGACTCTGGTATCCAAAAGATTCAGCATTTGAGTTAACTGGATTCTCTGATGCTGATTATGCTGGATGCAGAATTGACAGGAAAAGCACCAGTGGAACTTGTCAGTTCCTTGGTGATAGACTTGTCTCCTGGTTTTGCAAGAAACAAACATCTGTGTCAACTTCAACTGCTGAAGCTGAATATATGGCTGCAGGCAGTTGTTGTTCACAAATACTGTGGATTCAAAATCAACTCCTAGACTATGGTTACAACTTAGAAAAGTCAAAAATATTTTGTGACAATACAAGTGCTATCTCCATAGCTCAAAATCCAGTCCTCCATAGTAGGACAAAACATATAGAGATTAGGCATCATTTCTTAAGGGATAATGTTGAAAAGAATAAAATTGAACTGCAATATATCCCAACTGATTTACAAAGGGGAGATATTTTCACCAAACCTTTGGATGAAAAGAAACATACCTTCTTCCTAAATCAGTTAGGAATGTTAGATGGAGGAAGTCTTAAATAATACTCAAGACTTTGAAAGCTAAAAATTGACCAAGACTAGGCAAAATTTCTGTTTTTCCTTAGAGTCTAGAATTCTCTGATCTCTGAACTGCGATCGACGATTTCCCCAAAGATCGCCGAACGGAGTTCGACGATTTTCTGAATCGTCGAACTGAGTTCAGCGCTCCTTTGATAGTATAGATTCTCTCTTCTGGTCAACGATCGTCGAACGGCGCTCGACGATTTTGTTCACTGAACGATCGTCGAACGGAGCTCGACGCCTTTCCAGATCGTCGAACGGAGATCGACGATTTTGGAGTCTCTTCAGATTCCTTTAGAAGCCTCGATCGTCGAACTGAGTTCAACGATCTTTCCTTTTCTGCGTCGAACCCTAATATAAAACTCATTTTTTCGCCGTCGTTCTCTCTTGCACTTTCAATTTCTCTGCAAGAATTTTCTTCCCTCCAAGCAGCTCTACACTTGGTCGTTTTGTTTGTTGATTTTTTGCAGGTACCATGGCCGTTTCTGTTGCTGTGCTCGCTGCCATGAAATTTGATGCCGGCTTTGACATCGATTTCGATTCCTTCAACACAACAGATGAAATCTTCCAAGATATTCTCACCTTATTCAAAGATCAGCAATTAACTGCCTTGATGTCAACCAGAATCAAACTTGCCTCAGATGAGATTAAAGAATGGGTTTACACTGCCCACAACCTTGACACAAACACCATAGTTGGCTCCATTGGTGGCACCCAGGTACCTCTGACTCCAGCAGTATTGACAGAAGTTTTTGGCTTCAGGAATGGTGAAGACTCTGCTGACCTTTCTGGAGAAGAGTTTGCTGATGTTCTTGCCAGGATGGGTCATCCTGAGGGGAACCCTAGCAAACTGTTTAAGAGAAACCTGTCTGTGGAATACAGGTTTTTGGCTGATGTAGTAGGCAAGGTCCTTTTGGCCAAGCATTCTGCTCATGATACAATCTCCAGATATCAGCTCTGCCTTATGGGAGCTTTGGTAGATAGCAAAAGCCTGAACTGGGGAGAAGTATTCTTTGATTTGTTGAAGAAAAAGATCAACAAAACTTTTGTGAATTATGGAAGAATTCTGGGAATCTTCCTCCAGGCTAAGTGCCCTACCCTGCTAGTCTCCTCTGGAGTGCACATCAATGCCTCCAAGAGACTCACATGTGCCCTTTTTGGGAAATGGGACAGGCAAATCTCCAAGCCCAGCAGGCCCTCTTCTTCTGGCCCTTCAGGCACCAGGACTCTAGGAGTCACTCCACCCCAGGCCTCTGCCCCTGCAGAGGACCTGCCTGCTAGTGCTGCTGCTTCTCCTCCTCCAAGCTCAACCCTACCTCCACTTCCATCCACTTCTCCAGCCACCTCCACAATTACCATCTCCAGCCCATCTCCAACTTCTATTCCATCTCCAGCCACAATTTCCTCTCCACCAGCAGACCACTTCCTTCCCTTATTCTCTTATCCCCCTCCAAATGTCCCCTCATCCCCATCCATTCCATCCTTCACTCTCCTGGATGACTCCTACATGGATGATTCCCCCTCTTCTCCTCCAGATTTGCCATCCTCCTCCACATCTTTCCAAGACCTTCTCCACCAGATTCTTGATCAACCCACCTTCACTCCCTCCATTTCCATCCCTCTATCCTCCATATCTACCATACCCTCTCCTGAGCCATCCCTTCCACCCTTCAGCCCTCCTCCTCCAGCTTCCTCAGCCATCCCCATGCCCTCTACCTCTGCTCCTCTCATTGAGCATGTAGATCTCCCAGCCCTTGCTGATCAGTTGTATGAGCTCCTTGCACCTAGGCTCTCCCTTCTCATGGAGGCCTCCTTAGCTCCTCTGCAACAATCAGTGGCAGCTCTCTCTGCCAGGCTGTCCTCTTTCCTTACCCCTATAGCAGCACCCCCAGCAGTGTGCCTTGATGCACAGGTTTCTGCATCCAGGCAGGGGGAGATGCCCTATGAAGCCAGCTTCCAGGCTGCTGTTGCTGCTGCTGCTCCTCCTGCTGGTGTTTCTGCTACTGCTGCTGTGTCTGTTTCTGCTGCTGCTATTCCTGTCATAGCACTAGACCTAAGGTCTCTGCTATCCATTTTTGACACTGCTTACTTCAGCTGCCTTCCAGAAGTCTATGCTGTCCAGCCCCCAGAGGTTCCTGCTGCCCAGTCAGAAGATTTGTCCAGGGCTCTAGTGCCCTTCTCCTGCTGTGACCCCAGAATCATCTCTGATTTTATTTAGTTAGTGACTGCTGCTTATGATGATGCTGCTGCTGCTGCTGCTGAAGACAATGCTGTGCCTACCTCTGGAATTGCTGTTGCTACTGAGGAAGAAATTGTTTCAATTGCTGCTGTTGAGCCCTCATCCCAGGATGTTTTGATGACAGAGGCTATTGATGTTGAGCCTGCTGTAGATGTTGTTATTGTTGTCTCTGAACCTGCTGCTGCCAAAATTCCTGAAGTAATCTCTGTTGTAACATCTGCTGCTTCTGTATCTGTTACATCTGCTGTTTCTGTTGCCCCATCAGCTGCTGTGAAACTGAAAGAGGATTTGATGAAAAAGCTTGATGCTTTATATGATGCACAAAGTTCTGAATCTGAGGATTATAATACTGCTTCTGATGACTCATCTGCCACAATTGCAAGGAAAAGAAAGGCAAGAAGTAAGGCCTTGAAGAGAGTTCCTCCTGCCAAAGTCAGAGATGATAATGATGTTCCATATTATATTCTGCACAATTGCCCAATCTCTGAGCATTGGATGCAATTCTCCAGGAACCAGTTAAAGTCAATGAAGAAGAAGAGGAAGTTTGATAAAGATTCTTCTCAGTCCAAGCACCCTCATCCTCCTCCACCACCTCCACCTGATGCAGGTGCAGGTGGCAGCTCTGCAAGATCAGGCCCTGCTAGAAGCCAGGCTCCCTACCAGCCTCATGCCAGAACATATCAAAGGGAAGGCCATTCTAGGGGCTCTTACTCTAGAAGGGGAAATCAAAGAGAAACTCAGGTTTACTCTAAAGGACACTCCAGGCAGCATCCTTATCCTAGGGGAGGACATGTTCCATCTGACACATCTTCTGGTCCTTTTCCCTACAAGCTCAAAGATACAGTGACTGCCAGGACACCTCAAGTTACTACTTCCAACAGGTATGAGCCACCTGTTCCATTTGAGGATCCTGAGAAAAATCCCATGGCTTGGACTGCAATAATGAAAGAACTGGCTGCTTTGGATCAAATAAAGAAAGCAAAAGAACAAGGGCTAGACACTTCCAATATATCTACTATGTCAGAGCAAAGACAAAAAGAGTTAGAAAGATATGCCTCCAGTAAGTTTTTTGATGCAGACAGATACATGGAGTTGCATCCAGCTGCAGTGGTTCCCAGGGCTTCAAAGCAAATCTATTTGGGTGCAGCTGATGATACCAGATCAAAACAACAAGCTTTAAATCCTAACAGGGAAATCAAAATGGTAAAAGGCAAAGAAAAGGAATAACTCTGTAAGGTGACAACTTTTGGTTTTTCTAAACTGCCTTCTGGATATCATATATATCTCTGTGATGGTTCTGTAATGTCTAGCTTCTGTTGTTTCTGTATTTTTCTATTTATATGTTGTTTGTTTTTCCTATGTCTGTAAATAGTTTTCCTAACCCAAATAGGGGGAGATTGTTGGAACACCCTATTACTAATTTGGGTCAGGATCACTATGTCTCTAGGATTCTATGTTTTGACCTTCTGTATAGATTATAGGTCAATTAGAATTGAGTCTAAGGGATCAGGAGTCTAGGTTTGGAAAGCTGCCCTGAAGACCCAAGTTTTTCTGGAGACTAAGTCCAAATCGTCGAGCTCAGCACGACGTTTCGTCGAACTCCGGTCGACGATCGTCTAGCTCAACTTTTGACAAATCGTCGATCTCCATTCGACGATCGCTGAGCTCAATCTTCTCAATATCGTCGAACTCCATTCGACGATCGCTGAGCTCAGGTCGACGATTTTGACTCTGAACTGGATCCTTATCTCTGAGCTCAGTTCGACGATCTTTGAGCTCAGATCGACGATTTTCTGCTGCTTACATCTTTCATTTTCGCTGAGCTCAGCTCGACGATAGTAGAGCTCAGTTCGACGATTTCAGTTGACCTTCAGAATTCTAATTCAAAATCAGATAGAAGTTATTCTGCATTTAAGACAGAAGATCTGCCAGCCGTTTTCATTTACTTCTGGAGCAAGTTTCAAGGGATTTTTCAAGGAATAAATCAGTGGACTTTCCTTCAGAACATAATATACAATTAAGGCTGTAATTAATTCAGACCAACGACTATCTTTGACAGAGCAATTTTCTATTCAGACTCAGAGAATAAAAGATAGAATGTTCTTGAATCAAAAAAGAAGAGAAGAAAAGAACAAGAGAATAGAGAAAGACAAGTAGAGGACACCTCTCTATACACAGAGACTCTCTCAATCTTCTGTCAACAAGAATTCAGAAGAACACTCATCAAAAAGAGATCAAGCTCTCAAACATTCTTCAGATCTCTTCAGCTCTCAAGTGTTCAAGGCCAACATCATCTCAAGACTCCAGACACTCAACATTTCAGCTTGCTGAAATCATCATCTGCTGGAGATCTATTTTTGAAGGCCTATCACCCTCAGCAAAGCTCATCTTCCTGAAGTTTTTAAGGACTCAGGGGGAGCTTTGACAACATCACTGAATCCACATAGTCTTCTCAGTTGCTTGAGAAAGAGAAGACTGCCATAACTCTCTCACCCCCAATCTGTAAAGGGTTTTTCAAACTCCCTTCAAAAGTTTGAATCTGGTTTTTGAGCACCTTGTCAAAAGCTCATTGGTGGCAAGACACCTGATCAAAAAATCTGTTTTGGTTTTTGAGCACCTTATCAAAAGCTCATTGGTGCCCAGGACACCTGATCAACTCATCCTGCAGTGGATTCCTACCTAGGGTGGTAGAAGAGTGGATGTACCCAAGTTGGGGAACCACTATATTTCCTTGTGTCATCTGGTTGTGCATGTTTTCTTTTTGTTTCTGGCCTAGATTTTCTTGTGCTTAATATCTGCATAGCTTAATTTTATTTCTGCTTCCCTGCTTACACTCATTACAACAATTGTTGTAAAGCTTTGCAAAAAGTTTTCTTTGTGTTTTCAAAAAGCACCATATACTCTATTCACCCCCCCCTTTAGAGTATATCAGATCTAGTTTCCCCTTTCACCGGGTATGGCCAATAGCCCCCCATTTGCCTTGCCACCAATCGATTTCCCACAATACAGGTGTAGGTCAGCCATTTCCCGTTTCTCAATTCGTCAATAGCGCAGATCTTGACGCGAGTCGGCCTTCCCTTTCATGCTCAGCACACAGCTCTCGTAGAGCCGCTTTCCAATCCATTCCAACACAACCCATACAAGGGCTCATACCAAGCTTTGAAAGGATTCACAATTCACAGGCATCTATACAATGCACAGAGTCTTCTCCAGTTCACAATATAAACATCACCAATCTAGTCTAACCGTCCGGATGGGCTTCACACAGCAGACCTATGTTGTACTACACGTTTCCGGCTCTAGATGCAGACTCAACTTGAAATCACTTACGTTGTCCACCGGTTGGTGGAGGATTCCATGCGTATTCATAAAGTAGGACTTCGCTTATCCGAGAAGGAAATTATTACCCTTGCCGATTGCTTTGTAGCCAAGATTTAGCCAGATGGAAATCACCGCCACAGCTTTGCCTCCACGAATCTGAACTCGGATCTCGCTTCAAAACTCTGCAGCCCCTCTAGCAGCCGGATTCCTTCTCCTTCTTCCTCCTTGCTCTCCCTTCTCGCCACTTCTTTTAGAAAGAGAATGGCCAAAGTAAAATGAGAATTATCTTCTCCCTTTCGGCCTTAAAGCAGCAAGGAGAAACCTGGGCCATCAGATCCCAGAGGAAGGAAATGAAGAGCTACAAAATTCCCTGAATATGGCTATTTCAGGGCTGACATGACCTGTGACACGCCTGTGTCACAGGACGTGTCACTTAAGCGGCACACGAACCGACTTATCCAGAACAGGACACGGTCATGTCAGACGCCCGTGTCACATTGCAGACATGCCCGTGTCACATTGCAGACATGCCCGTGTCACATGGCGGACACGCCCATGTCTAGCTCTCGGGACCCACACGAGACCTACTCGAGAGAACCACTCGAGTAATTGGACAAGACATGCCCGTGTCACATGGCTGACACGCCCGTGTCTAGCTCTCGAGACCCACTCGAGACCTACTCAAGAGAACCACTCGAGTAATTGGTAAGGACACGCCCGTGTTCCACCGGACGACTTACTCGAGACATTGAGACCTACGCGAGACACCCCCCGAGATCCACTCGAGTATTCACAGAGCAGGACACGACCATGTGACACGCCCGTGGCATAGTCCTTGTTCCCTTTCTCTCGAGAATTCATCGAGCGCATCTACTCGAGTGAAATTCGTCGACAAGAGGAGGATACGCCTCGAACATGCCCTCGGACATGCCGTGTCACAGGGCGTGTTCCCTCTCGAGAACTTCGTCGAGTGCATTTCGTCGATCACTCGACAAGCTGCTCAACTAAGTAGGACACGCCTTGGGACACGCCCGTGTCCCAGACCGTGTCGCCGAACCTGAACCCAAATTTGGGCTTTGGAGTGTTATACACACCTTACTACACGATTTGTTAATTAAGGATCTAAACAACAAATGTCCTTAACATATTTCACCACAATCATTTATAGTCTAAATTCCACAAACATTAAGGTTACTGTACTATGATCTCTTTACCAATACAAAGCAAACACGAGATTTACATGTGCATAAACGATTACTGTATAAAAACTTCAAACGGAGATTCCTAAGACTACATGAATCCGGTGAAGCCGTTTAACCCCTCGTTGGGAATGTATTTCCAAACGCTGCGACTTTCGTGTTTAGTCAAAAGCCCAGATCTGGACGCATCATGACTGAAAACGGCCTCGAAGACTGCTGCGCGTAGAAAACAGATTTCTGTGCGCATCTTAAAGCAGATCGGACGACATCGGTTCATCTTCTTCCTTCAACTAAACTTTGAAATAACATCCAGGATTTCTCCTCCCTTATTCACCCTCGTAAGGCCACTTCTCTTCACAAAACCAGTCAACAAACTACATTCGAACTGAGGGAAAGGTTGAAGACTCTAATTCCTAAGACACAAGTCCTAGCATGGCCATTCATAGAAACCTTCTTCTCACGAATCAAGACCCTTTTCAATCGATATCTCTCCTAGAAATAGCTAAAGATCTAGCACCAAGGGAGACGGTAGGAAGCTCACCTCGCTTCCGGCGTTTCAACAATTTCTAGCCATTGATCTTGTCATCCTTCTTGGTGGCATCTTCTTCCCGCTAGTTGGTGTTCGTCCTTCACAGGAAGAAAATCGGCTCTAGCACCATCTTCCTCTCCAGCAATTTCCTACAGCACGGCTTGGGAAAGAAGACTATAAATGGCTAGGGTTTTCTCCCCTTTTCATGTGAGAAGTTGGGCAACTGCATAGCCAATCAACTCAATAAATGAGCCCCTTCGAAACCACGCGGCCGGAAAATTCGCCAAAACCCGAAATTGAACTACACGGGTAGGGACACGCCTGTATCACTACCCGTGTCCTGCTTGGGAGGAACGTGGTCGACAATTTGTCGAGCTCTGCTCGACGAATCCTCGAGCTGCTTTTGGGACACACACTGGTAGGTTGACGTCTATGTCACTACCCGTGTCCTGATCAGGTCTGGTCGACAATGTTTGTTGAGCGGTAGCGTGGTCACACATGGGTAGGGACATGCCAGTGTCACTACCCGTGTCCTTCTCGGGTATGGTCGACGATGTTTGTCGAGCTCAGCTCGACGAATCGTTGAGCTCAGCACAGGGGTAGGGACACGCCCGTGTCACAAACCGTGTCCTGCTCTGGAAAAAGCAAATATTGCACAGTTGCCAGAGAACCACACGAGTATGGACATGCCCGTGTCACTACCCATGTCCTTCTATGCCAATCTCACAAAGAAGACACAAAGACACCAAAGTACAACACGGGTATGGACGCACCTGTGTCACTACCCGTGTCCTACTCTAGACCAACTTCTCCTCCCTTACTCGAGTGCACGCCTAACTGCCAGCACTCCCTGAGCCCAAGTCAACTCTCCTGACTTAAAAGTGCGCACGAGTGGCCTAGCGTGAATTGGGACAATACAAATCCTAAAAACAAAATAAAAGATTTCGTCCCCGAAATCAGGCTAAAGGTATTGGGAGAGAATTGCACGAAATAAATTAAAATATGCTTTTAATATTACCTTGATAAAACAACCCCGGGTAGTGCTTTTGCATCAAGTCCACCGGCTCCCATGTATACTCCTCCATCCGATGGTTAGACCACAACACCATTACCAAAGAAACACTCTTGCAGCGCAAACTCCTTGCCTCATTGTCTACTATCCGCACCGGCTCTAGTCGTACAGATCTATCGGTTGATACTGCTCCATTATTGGTGGGAATATGTTGATCGCGACGCAACAGTGCCTTCCGGAGAGACGACATATGGAATACGTCTTGAAGGTTGATGCTAAAGATCACGACAGTGAACCGGTCGCACAAGTATTATAAAATGGGCGAGTTTTCCCAAGTATCGATCTCTCAAGGAACATAGTAAGGTGGAGTTAATGTTGAGGAGGACTTGAGATTGAAGTCCTCGAGGTCGGCGTAAATGATGGGGGTTTTGATATTTACGGAAAAAGAAAATAAAAGGCTAACAACAAATCCTATGAAATGCCGCTATGCGATGCTTCGCCAGGCAGGATGGAAGACTAGTCGGGCCGCTATGCACCGAATCGTTGGGCCGATGGACGAGTAGGCTTGCGGATGAGGTGGTTAGAACGACAGAATGAGGGTCGAAAGCACCTCTTCGCTACGCACGCCACTAGCAATTGCTAGTGCCGCAAGGGTGGATGGTGGTGGATGGATTATGGCGCACCTCAAGCAAATATAACGAAAATACAAATCACAAAGACATGATTTAATATAAGCGTTTTACAACTAAGCGCACATCATCTATAAATAAAGTTTACAACAACACATAAACAACAATAAAGGAAGAACAAGGCAAGAGATCGACCAAATCCGAAGTCTTGCGGAGGATTCACGGTTGGAATCGTCGGGTTGTCAATCCGCGTCCAAGCTCGGTCCTCAACTGCGTCCGGGGTAGAGAAGGGCTGTCACCACCTTCCAATGGCCCGTCTTCTTCGTGTCACGATAGCGGACGAAAGTTGCAAGCTTCCCTTTGCTTGATGTCTATGGCGTTGAAGCTTGAAATGAGCCCAAGAGATGATGGAGGAGGCCGAGAGGAAGCTCCGGCTTGGATTTGGCGGTGAAAGCTTGCCCGGAGCACCTCCCTACGATGGAAGATGAAGGGGAACAGTGGAACCCTTCCTCGGAGATGAAAATGGCGGAGAAATGTCGAGCGATCTCCCCCCCCCCCAGATTCTGAATTAGGGCGAGACCTGTGATATTTATAGAAAACGGAATTGAACAATGTGCACGATCACGGGCGTACGACCAATGGTCGTGCGCACTATGTCCAGTGATCGTGCACACTGACATGGCATATTAGGAAGAAGAACTGGGATAACCCGCACGAGCAGTGGCGCACAACCATTGGTCGTGTGCACTAAGTTCAATGGTCGTGCGATTACCCCAGACAGGACTCCAGGAAAAGAGGAATCAATGCACACGATCATTGTCGCACGACCGTTGGTCGTGCGCACTATGTCCAGTGGTCGTGCGATTACTCCAGACAGATTTTGGAAATCAGGGTATATTGCGCACGATCATTGGTGCACGACCAGTGGTCGTGCGCACTATATCCGATGATCATGCGCAGTATTCCTGCTTCTAAACGTCCCCGGAACGCGCACACGACCCCTAAACCTAGCACTCATATGTGCAGACATTCCAGACGAGCACAAAAAGGGAGTACAAACATTAAAAGTACAAAAATACACAACCACGAGCCTAAGTGTGCACTTCCTATGGAAATAAAGATAAGATCAAATATATACGATAACGAACTAAAAGTGAAGTGCAAACGCGTGAAAACTAGCACAGATGAGTCCGAAAAACCCTATATAAATCAGACTCATCACACCCCTAGACTTAACTATTTGCGCGTCCCGAGCAAACAAAATCTAAGCAGATAGCGAAAATTACTAACTAACAAAGAAATTGAAAAACAAAGTACCATGCGAAGTCGCATGCTCGTGTGTGTAAAAATACAATAAAGAAAATTTGTAAGCATGCAGAATAGTTTATATTTTTCACAATGTGTATCAAAATTTTATTACTACTCAAAAATAGAATCACGGTGAATCAACCAGTCACGCATAGGAAGAAAGTAGGCAGGCCACTAAGGTGAGCTTTGCCAAAGATCGGGGCTCAGGATCACCTCCAAAGGAATCCACCAATGTCGGGGACCATAGGCTTGCCCGTTCACACTCTATCCACGACACTAGTTAGACTCAAGCGCAAATCCATAGGACTTTAGGATAATCACTGGGCTTGGGTTACAGTGAGGTAAACAGTGATAAAAAGAAAGGCTATGCACCTAACCCAAATGAGCTAGCCTAAAAAGAATCCAACCACTAAACATAATATATGCAGGTACACCACACCTCCAGACTTAACTTTTAACATATGGGTGTGTGCACCGCCTACTCCAAATATAATCACATTTCCAAAAAGATTTTCAATTTAAACTTTTTTCTTTTCACTTTTTTTTTCTTTACAAATATTTTTTTTCTTTTTCTTCATTTTATTCTCACAGTTCAGCAGATATAAAGTTGGGAGCACTTCCACATTTTCACAAATAATAACACCACATCACATCCCAACATGAAAATATAAAACACTAAACTCAACTTTGGTGTGCGACTAGGATAGGCTATAGTGCTTTGGTGAATGAAGGTGGAGCTGAATCAAAAGAAGGGTAGGCACAACGGTGCTAGCGAGGAAATGACGTTAGGAATTGTACAAAGCTCAACTGGTCCAAAATGATGGCCTACATCACGTTTACGCTAGACTAACCAAGTACCCATGCTTCGAGAGTAGCTCGGGGCAAATTCTTAGCCACAGAGAAAAGTGATCCTTCCTCCCAACTCGAGCAAAATGAGTCTAGTGACGGATACACACATTCATATACTACCGTTTGATTCACACTAGATTCACCAACTTTTGAGTAGATTAAAAAGATCTTTACGCAAATAGAAAAGTATAAGACCATAAGCATACATAAAAATTAAATCTACTCGAATTTCTACACGAGACGAGAGCAGTTGACTAGAAACACAACAAGGTCAACATTTTACTCTGTCTCATAATCCTAAGCGAGCACCATAATTTTCCAAAATATAACGAAGAAATGAGTTTAACTCGCGGCACACTAACAACTAAGCACGCGCTCATGTGGGTGCAGTGGTGTGCAGTGCAACAAACTAATCAAAATAAAACTATAAAAGCTTCTAGTATGCACATGAAATGTGCGCGTGCAATAGGTAACAAATCTCTCCCCCAGACTTAAACTAAACTACACAGCATATGATAGAGAAATTAAATTCATAAAGAGCTAAGGGAAGAGGTTACCCAATGCTCAGCTAGTGAGCATACCAGAAGACGCGTGGAAACCTGAAGTAGGCCCGCCATATGAAGAATCACAATCCCGCCAATACGAATTTGCCATGAATACCTGCAGGGGTGAGCTCCGCAAAAACAAAAGAAAAATATACAAAATACAAAGAAATACTAAAACTAAGCTAAACATGAAAAAATCAAAATACAGGAAATGAAAGATAAGTACTGGGGTTATTGTCATCCCAGCACGACTTATTAAATTCTATATAGTTCTAGCTAATGGGTCTATGAAAAGAAAAATGAACATGTAACTGGCATAATATCCGTTGCAGTAACGGGTACCGATATGGAGATAGAACAGTTACCCCTATACCTAAATAGAAATACCTCCCCAACACAGGTAAAGGAAATAGGAAGTAAGAAGAGAAGGAGCGCTGGTCCTCACTCTTCTCACCACAAAATGAATCCTTGACCAGCAAGGTATCGTCTACTACATGGAGAAGGCAGGAGGAGAAAGCAATCAATGGAGCTTTGTCAACAGAGGAGGAATCAACCTCATCGTGAGAGAGGATTCTACCATCGATGACTCAAGCTGAAAGATCCAAATCCTCCTGAAGCTCCTGCGAAGACTCAACCCGCCCAGGCTCAGATAAAGAAGGGGGATCAAGAAATAAAGGAGAAGAAGAACTAAAATAATCTGAAATAGGGGAGTGGTCCCGGTCGCACTCCCAGCAGGATCCCGACATAGATCATTGACGGCGTCATATGAGTCATGGAGAGGGGAATCCATGAGCTCGAGGTTCTCGGTGGTGGTTTGGACCTCCTCATCCATCAAGGAAGTGGAAACTTCCTCAACAAAGAGTGTCTCCTCATCAACGCACCTCGATGCGTCCACATGTTCCAAGACATAATACTTTCCATTAATGAAAATAATATCCTCGTCAAACATGGGCACATCCTCAGGCTCAGAATCACAATCCGGCCGAACATCATCATTCGACTCACTAAAAATTGGGATAGATAATTCTTGCAAAGAAGGCAGAGGAACAATAGCATCAGAGAAAATATGTGTAGGTTCCTCCGGGGGTGAATCAACAAGAGGGGAAGAGTGCATGGGGAGAGACGGTGCCACAATGTCGTCACATCGATCAGTAGAAAGTCTGAAGGGCATATCTGCAGCAGTCCCCCATAGATAAGGTGGTGCTGCAAATATATCATCAGAATAAGAAGGGGCAGCCATTTGAGAGGGTGATAGAGTGAATCGGATACCCGGTTCATCATCCTCCTCCAACTGGTGCTGAAATTCTGCGCAATCTTTGAACACGTGGTCGGTGCTACGACAACACAAACATCGTTTTCCATTACTCCTCGATCCAGGTGGGACCGGAGAGGAATAAGAAAAAGATGAATGCGTAGAAGAGGAGTGACCATAAGACCTGGGTTGGGTGTATGAAGTACTATAGGAAGACAGTGCTCCATACATAGAACCACGAGAATTATGCTCCCAATCTTCAGTGGGGCACTCATCACTACCATGCCTATAATCCCCGCACCATCGGCAACGAATATTCATATAAGAATACATGGTGCTACAAGATGAATTCACCAGTAGAAAGTTTCTAAGCAACAATTAACTACACACCCCAGAAAAAAGAATAGGAAAACCTTTACAGAAAAATTAAAACTAGAATAAGAACAAATAAAAACAAGAAACAGATTCTAAAAACTAAAGCAAAGAAGAAACATGAAATATACAAATGGAAAAGGGCCTCTATCTCCTATCTCCCTCTCCAAAAACTCACACGACTGTGTTCCCCGGCAACGGCACCAACAACTTGATGCTAAAGATCACTGCAGTGAACCGGTCGCACAAGTAATATAAAATGGGCGAGTTTCCCAAGTATCGATCTCTCAAGGAACATAGTAAGGTGGAGTTAATGTTGAGGAGGACTTGAGATTGAAGTCCTCGAGGTCGGCATAAACGATGGGGATTTTGATATTTGCGGAAAAAGAAAATAAAAGGCTAACAACTACACCTATGCAACGTCGCTATGCGATGCTTTGCTAGGTGGGATGGAAGACTAGTCGGGCCGCTATGCACTGAATCGCTGTGAGGATGGACAAGTAGTCTTGCGGATGAGGTGGTTAGAACGACGGAATGAGGATCAAAAGCACCTCTTCGCTACACACGCCACTAGCAATTGCTAGTGCGGCAAGGGTGGATGGTGGTGGATGGAATATGGCGCACCTCATGCAAATATAACGAAAATACAAATCACAAAGACATGATTTAATATAAGCGTTTTACTACTAAGCGCACATCATCTATAAATAAAGTTTACAACAACACATAAACAACAATAAAGGAAGAACAAGGCAAGAGATCGATTGAATTCGAAGTCTTGCTGAGGATTCACGGTTGGAATCGTCGGGTTGTCAATCCGCGTCCAAGATCGGTCCTCAACTGCGTCCGGGGTAGAGTTGGGCTGTCACCACCTTCCAATGGCCCGTCTTCTTCATGTCATGATAGCGGACGAAAGTTGCAAGCTTCCCTTTGCATGATGGTTATGGCACTGAAGCTTGAAATGAGCCCAAGAGATGATGGAGGAGGCCGATAGGAAGCTCCAGCTTGGATTTGGCGTTGAAAGCTTTCCTGGAGCACCTCCATATGATGGAGGATGAAGGGGAACGGCGGAGCCTACCTCGAAGACGAAAATGGCCGAGAAATGTAGAGCGATCTCCCCCACCCCCCGATTCCGAATTAGGGCGAGACCTGCGATATTTATAGAAAGCAGAATTGAACAATGCGCACGATCACGAGCGCACAACCAGTGGTCGTGCGCACTATGTTCAGTGATCGTGCGCACTGGCATGGCAGATTAGGAAGAAGAACTGGGATAACGCGCACGAGCAGTGGCGCATGACCAGTGGTCGTGCGCACTAAGTTCAATGGTCGTGCGATTACCCCAGACAGGACTCCAGGAAAAGAGGAATCAATGCAAACGATCAGTATCGCACGACCGTTGGTCGTGCGTACTATGTCCAGTGGTCATGCGATTACCCCATGCAGATTTTGGAAATCAGGGTATATTGCGCACGATCATCGGCGCACGACCAGTGGTCGTGCGCACTATATCCAATGATCGTGCGCAGAATTCCTGCTTCTAAACGTCCTCGGAACACGCACATGACCCCTAAACCCAGCACTGATATGTGCAGATATTCCAGACGAGCACAAAAAGGGAGTACAAACATTAAAAGTACAAACATACACAACCACGTGCCTAAGTGTGCACTTACTATGGAAATAAAGATAAGATGAAATATATACTATAACGAACTAAAAGTGAAGTGCAAATGCATGAAAACTAGCCCAGATGAGTCCGAAAAACCCTATATAAATCGGGCTCATCAAAGGTTCTCTAACTCTGGTGGTAAGTCCAACCGGTAGGCCAAAGGGCCAATCTTTCCCAATATGGTGTAAGGTCCAATGTACCATGGGCTGAGCTTCTTCACACCACGTAACCGTGACACTCCATGCATCGGCCGAATTTTCAGGAACGCTTTGTCACCCACCTGAAATTCTACCATCCGGTGCTTTGCATTATAATATTAAGTCTGCCGAATTTGAGCCTCAAGCATGCAGTCTCGTATTAGTCTAACAACCACATCAGTATCATTGATGTACTCAATTCCTAAAACCTTCGGGTGTTCATCTTGCATCCATTACAAGGGGGTTCTACACTTTCTTCCATAAAGGGATTCATGTGTTGCCATACCGATGTTGTCTTTGTGACTGTTGTTATAGGAGAATTACACAAGGGGTAAGAGACTTTCCCACGGCTCTCCTCTATCCAACACACACAGTCTCAATAGGTCTTTCAATGTTCTGATGGTCCTCTCAGACTGCCCATCTGTCTGAGGATGAAATGATGTGCTAAATGTAAGGCGCGAACCCAAATACGCTTGTACAAACTTCCATACTTTAGAAGTAAAATGACCATCCCGGTCAGAAACGACTGTCTTTGCCACACCATGGTACCGTACAAACTGCTCCACAAAGAGGCATAACAAAACATCCACATGAGCCTCTTTATTCATAGGGATGAACCTGGCTACTTTTGTCAGACGATCATTGATTACCCAAACCAAATCAATCCCTGAGCGTGAGCGAGGTAACCCGTGGATGATGTCCATGGAGATTTCCTCGAACTTCCACTCGTGGATGGGCAATGATTGTAATAATCCACCTGGGCTCTTGCATTCCACCTTTACCCTTTGACAGGCCTCGCAATGTGTAACACAATATCTGACGTCTTTCTTCATTCCCGGCCAACACATTGTCTTCCGCAAGTCGGCGTACATCTTGGCAACCACATGATGTACTAAATACTGAGTGCAATGTGCCTCTCTCAAGATATCTTCCCAAATTTTACCGCCTTTGGGAATGTAGAGCCGGCCTCGAAAATAAACGAGGTCGTCTTTTAGTGTATACTCATCTGTGGATCCACCCTCAACTTACTTACTCACGAGGGCCAGAGAAGAATCTTTTCCTTGCTCCTCCCAGATTCGGTCCCGAATATCACAGACTATACTCATGGTCTCCAAGTACTATGTATACTTTTTCGAATGGACTTTGTAGACCAAAGTGATCTCTAGTTCCTTGAGCATTCGAGCTAATTCCATACTCATCAACTGAGACTCAGGGCTCGAGTCCGGTACTTTTCTACTCAATGCATCAGCCACTGAGTTTACTTTTCCGGGGTGGTAGTTCAAGGTGAACTCATAATTGTACAAAAACTGCAACTAGCGCCGCTGCTTCAAATTCAGTTCCTTCTGAGTGTGAACTTACTTTAGATTTTTGTGGTCCGAAAATATCTCACAATGGACTCCATATAGGTAGTGTCTCCAAACTATCAGGGCGAATACTACGGCCCCCAATTCAAAATCGTGAACTAGATAGTTGAGTTCATGCTTCTTTAGTTGCCTTCAGGCATAAGGAATCACATGACCGTGCTGCATTAGTACTGCTCCCAATCCTTGATAAGATGCATCAGTGTACACTTGAAATCCTTCCTTCCTAGATGGAAGTGCTAGGATGGGGGCGGAGGTATGTCTATCTTTCAGTTCTTGGAACGCAACTTCGCACTTGGGTCTCCACTAGTATGGCACACCTTTCTTCGTCAGGGTTTTAGGAGGAAGGGAAATCTTTGAGAAACCTTTTACAAACTTGCGATAATACCCGGAAAATCCAAGGAAACTCCGCACATCGACCGCTGACTTCAAGGGCGACCACTCCCTCACGGCACGCACTTTGGCTGAAACCACCGCTAGTCCAGCCCCACTGATCACATGGCCCAAGAAGGCAACCTCTTGGAGCCAGAATACGTACTTAATGAACTTGGCAAACAAGGCATGGTCTTTTCGCTTCCTTAGTACCAAGGTCAGATGTTCGATATGCTATTCCTCTATCTTTGACTAGACCAAAATGTCATCGATGAAAATGATGATGAAGATATCTAGATAGGGCTCGAACACCTTGTTCATCAAACTCATGAAAGCTGAAGTGGCATTTGTGAGCCAAAACGACATCACGGTGAACTCGTACAAAACGTACCTTCAGCTGAAAGCTATTTTCCGAATGTACTCCTCTTGTATGCTCAACTGATAATACCCCGAGCTCAAATCAAACTTGGAAAACTAATGCGCTCATACCAATTGATCGAACAACTCGTCCATCCGGGGTAGCGGATAACTGTTCCACACCATCAGTCGATTGAGCTCCCTATAGTCTATACATAATCATAAGGTTCCATCCTTCTTCTTAAGGAACAGAACAGGGGCTCCCCAAGGTGATGAGCTGGGGCGAACAAACCCTGATTCCACCATTTATTGCGACAGAACTTTAAACTCTGTGAGTTCCTTCGGGGCCATTCGGTAAGGGGTCCTGGAGACGGGCTTGGCACCCAGTACTAGCTTAATATTAAAATCCACCTCTCTATGAGGGGGTAATCTTGGCAATTTCTCGGGAAATACCTCGGGAAAACCCAGCACTACTCACACATCCTTCATATCTATTTTAATCTCCTTCAGTTCAAAACATATCATGCATACTTCTTCCCCCCTTATGTGAGATTTCAAGGCCTGAATCGAAGATAATAACAAACGAGGTGCGAATTTTATACCTTGAAAGATGACATCAGTGTCCCCATGTCTCAAGTAAATTCGCTTCTCCGCGCAGTCAACTCTTGCGTAGTGCCAACCCAACCACGCCATGCCCAGAATAAGATCGAATTCTAGCATTCTCAAAACTGTGGCAGGGGTATCAAAGGTCTTTCCCCCAATGATTATCTCCATCTCAGAGCCGTCTGGGAGGCATACTCATCGAGCAATATCAGTGAAGTATTGCACTCCTTCTAGGTCTTTAATGAAGTCCACAAACACAAATGAGTGCGAGGCACCAGTATCGAAAAATGTATAAGCCGGTTTCCCGCCGACCACCATGGTGCCTAAGTACCAATAGAAATACTCAAAGCTAGATCTCTAGTACATCTTAAGCAACTTAAGGTTAATAATGAAGATGTCATAACTAACTGTAACATACCTGCAACACCTCCTGAGGGTTCTGCTCCTATGCAATGTCCAGCGCGAACACCTGATTCCGAGCAAGTCCGGGGTTTCCTCCTCATGGTCCTCATCCTCGATCATGCATATGTCCCCGCCCTCGTGGATGTGATGGAGGGAGAGAAAGAGGAGCATTCACAAACAACTGTGGTCAGTAACGTCGGATATGGCCTGGTTGGTTGCATTGGAAGCACACTCGCTCATTCTGCACCTCGGGTTGCTGAAACTGTTGAAGCTGTGGAGGTGGAGGCAATGCTGTCGGCTGTGGAACCGGGTGCTCCATTCTGAAATTCTGCTGGAAACGGCTGCCACCTCTCTGATGTCCTCTTCCTCCTCCATAGTCGTGTATCCTTCTATTGCTAGTGCCAGCCTCCATCACACCCTCAGCAAGTCTCTTACCACTTCCCACGTAGTATGCTTCTAGCCCCTTCGCCATGTCAATTATTTCCGCCAAGCTGGAGTCCGCTATAAACAAAAGGGCCTGCCTTAGGGTGTCCTGCAACTCTTTCTAGAAGCTCTTAGCATATCCTCTGTCATCCAAGTCATATGAGTCAGCAAATCTCGCGAGATGTTGACACTCTCGTTGATACTCCGTAACCGACTTCGATCCTTGCTTCAGCTGTAAAAATCACTCTTCAAGTTCATCTCGAGCAGACGAGGGAATGAAGTGCTCTAAAAAGGATCCTGAGAACTTGCTCAAGCTAATCTCCGTATAAACTCTCCCTTGAAAGGTGGATCCCATGAGGGACTTCCACCACCTCTTTGTGTGCAGTTTCAGGAGTGTCACTACTAGGGTCACACCCATATTGTTCGGACATCTAATTCCCGCCAGCAGTTCTTGCATGTTGTCTAGCCATTCCTCCATACGCACTGCCTACTCTGTCCCAAGGTAGGAAGGAGGGGAGAGAGCTCGGAAAGTGCTCAACTAATTGGAGCCCGGAGCTTGTTGTTGTATGGGGGCTTGTTAGGATCTAAAGGCATCCAAGATAGCTGTGAGCGTCTGCCCTAGCTCCGATTGCTGAAACTGTGTGGGTACCGACGGGGTGGGGGTGCCCCCCACTGGCTCAATGTGCACTGGGATCTACACATAGAGTACAAACCTATGGTCAGGTTGGCTAATCTTAAGGTCAAAGTTGGACATACATAGTGTAAATTACACATGGGCAAACCATTACTTCCGCTAAGTCAGTTTGTCCCCAAACTGACTAATCGAATGGGGGTGACACCATTGTTGAATGACTTCTTTAGTACAGGATCGTAGCAAGCTGATACCATTTGTAAAACCCCCCTACCGGAACACAAAACACGACACGAGGGGAGTCTTATGCTAAGAACAGCTGCCTTGCGGTGGCACCAACGCACGTGTTGGTCTGCACCACAAGGCGCCTATCCTACCGGCCATAAATAATACCAACCAATGCCAACCCAACCAAGAATATAAAACATAAGTCAATCCACACATAAGTAAATTAGTCCAAAAGTACATCCAAAAAAAGAAGCTACAACAAGCTTCTAAAATATCAGAGTACGGGTACAACTTGCCTAAAGTGGCTACATCAAGAGTCTCTCAAACTCACTTCGGTGACTGACGGTGGCGATGGAACTGTCCCTTCAGGCCCTGTCGTCCTGGCCTGGCTGTCCTACTACAAAATCTGCGGCAGCTCTGACAGCGGGGTTTCCTCCTAAAAGGAATACGTAGCAACCGTTAGTCAAAAAGACTAAGTGGCTTCACATCCGTTCCCCCGGCAACTCCTCGGCACCGGGCGATGAAAGGAACAAAGGTACAATATATATAAGTAGAACAGAAGTATAAACTGGTGGTATAAGGTGAACAATATCAATGTATATAAGCAGCACTATAAATGAGCAAACCATATACTCTAGCAGTTCTACCATCTACAACAGTATAAAATATAGAGGTACAACAGAAAGTAACTCAACTTATATGAATGCCCATACAGACATATAAGTTGAGGATCGGTTCAGCAGTATAGTAACTCATCGTATAAGAGTGCTCATACAAACTTATACGATAAGGATCTTGTGTATGCAATTTAATGTAATGATATGAATGCAATGCAATGACTCACCCATGATCACGCACATGCAATTGCTATGTCGACACAGACTTGTAGTTTCCACTTTTCGAGCAGGTAGCTAACCTCTCAAGCGTCAATTATCATGGCCAGGTGGTGATAGTGGAGCGGGATTCTCTACTACTAGGCAGGCATCCACACTACCAAGCCTAGGCATTTGTATGCCTCAACGCTAAGAACACAACAACAGAGCTCCCATGCGTAATATGGCTCAAAAGAAGTCTCGGGTAGATGTGCATCGAGAACCAAGCCCCGAACTGCCCCATGTTATGACCCGGAAGGAGCTTCGGAAAAAGCACGAGGACCAAGCCCAACCGTCTACTTGGCATGGGACGAGCCCCAGGAATAAGCACCGAGGACCAAGCCCAACCACCCAAAGTGTATCTGTCAACTCCCGTCGGTGTGATGACTGGCGAGCTCGTAGACCTGCCATACTATCATTAAACCAGGATTACGACACCCCGTGTCGACTCACAACGCATGCAATTTCACGTCATCGTGGCACGGAAGGAGTCTCGGGAATGAACACCGAGGACCAAGCCCAACTGTCCACTTACGTCTCTTCTCAACATTGCCAAACCATTGCCGTCAAAATCCCCGCACTTACACCCTTTCACAACCCCGTACCCCAAGGTACTTAAGGGTTCATTATCTGTGCAAGGGTACTTCACACATCCATCATCTATGATCACAACCATTTGTTTGTAACAATCATTCGCAATTATATACAACATGTTTAAGCCAAACTCATCATTATTCAACACATTTCCACTGTCAAGTAGTTCCCCATTATTTCACATATTTAAATCATTCTCTAACCTCCACCAAATCACCTCGGTTGAGTGCACCGTACTACACCATTTGTTCATTAAGGATCTAACCAACAAATGTTCTTTACATATTTCACCCCAATCATTTATAGTCTAAATTCCACAAACATTAATATTACTGTACTATGATCTCTTTACCAATACAAAACAAACACGAGATTTACATGTGCAGAAATGATTACTGTACAACAACTTCAAATGGGGATTCCTAAGGCTAAAGGAATTAAGTAAAGGTGTTTAAGCCCTCGTTGGAAAGGTATTTCCAAGGCATGCGACTTTCGTGTTTAGTCGAAAGCCCGGATCTGCACGCATCATGACTGAAAATGGCCTCGAAGGCTACTGCTCGCAGAAAATAGATTTCTGTGTGCATCTTAAAGCAGATCAGACGACATCAGTTAGTCTTCTTCCTTCAACTAAACTTTTAAATAACATCCATGATTTCTCCTCCCTTATTCACCCTCGTAATGCCACTTCTCTTCATGAAGCCAGTCCACAAACTGCATTCGAAGTGAGGGAAAGGTTGAAGACTCTAATTCCTAGGACACAAGTCCTAGCATGGCCTTTCCTAGAAACCTTCTTCTCACGAATCAAGACCCTTTTGAGTCGATATCTCTCCTAGAAATAGATAAAGATCTAGCACCATGGGAGAGGGTAGGAAGCTCTCCTCGCTTCCGGCGTTTCCACCATTTCCAGCCATGGATCTTGTTACCCTTCTTGGGGGCATCTTCTTCCCGCTGGTTGGTGTTCGTCCTTCACAGGAATAAAATAGGCTCCAACACCTTCTTCCTCTCCAATAATTTCCTACAGCACGACTAGGGAAAGAAGACTAGGAATGGCTATGGTTTTCTCCCCTTTTCATGTGAGAAGTTGGGCAACTGCAAAGCGATGTGCCAGCCTGTCATTGGACCGCCAATCAACTCAGTAAATGAGCCCCTTCGAAATGACGCGGCCGGAAAATTCGCCAAAACCGGAAATTGAAATACACGGGTAGGGACACACCCGATTCACTACCCCTGTCCTGCTTGGGAGGAACATGGTTGACGATTCGTCAAGCAGATCGAGCTCCGCTCGACGAATCGTCGAGCTGCTGCTTGGACACACATGAGTACGGACACGCCCGTGTCACTACCCGTATCCTGCACGGTCTGGTGGACGATGTTCTTCGAGCTCAGCTCGACGAATCGTCGAGCGATAGCGTGGTCACACACGAGTAAGTACACGCCTGTGTCACTACCCGTGTCCTGCACGGGTATGATCGACAATGTTCGTCGAGCTCAGCTCGATGAATCGTGGAGCAAGCACACGGGTAGGGACACGCCCATGTCACTACCCGTGTCCTGCTCTGGAAACAACAAATATTGCGTGCAATTTCCAGAGAACCACACGGGTATGGACACGCCCGTGTCACTACCAGTGTCCTTCTCTGCAAATCTCACAAAGAAGACACAAAGACACCAAAGTACCACACGGGTATGGACACGCCTGTATCACTACCCGTGGCCTACTCTGGACCAACTTCTCCTGCCTTACTCGAGTGCAAGCCTAACTGCTAGCACTCCCTGTGCCCAAGTCAACTCTCCTGACTTAAAAGTGCGTACGAGGGGGCCAATGTGAATTGGGACGTTACAACAACAACCCAGAGTTTCTTGCATATCTTTAGCAATTGAAAAAGAAGTGTGTCCCAATATAGAGTCTACACATGAGTCAACACCATGGATCTCATAATGAGGGATTACACTGTACAGTCCTGTGTTTGGTTACTCATTGTAGACTGACATTGGTCCATACTTGGAAATTATGACTTGCAAGCACTCAACTAGAAAAGACATCAAATACAAACTTAATTCATCTTAGTTCAAGGGTGACTTCATACAAATCTAGGTTAAGGTGGATACAATAACCAACATATAACATGAATTAAATTGACTAGACACTACCTGAGCTCCTAGGTATGTTGCGAACTGCTGAGATAAACATGAAGAAGTACAGCCCTGCTTGCCCCATAATAATGGTGCATAAATACAAGGGAAATGCCAAGGGATTCAAGAAGACGGAGGTGGGACCTAAGTCTAGAATGGTTCCCAAGTCTTCTGCACTAAAAGGGAAAGGTTCAGGGAAAGAGGGAAAGTGCCAAAACTGTGGCATGACTAGTCATTAGAGGAGGAATTATCCTTTATACATTGAGGGTCTGCAAAAGATGAGAGGAGGTATGACTTCAGCTTCAAGTATTTATGTTATAGGGATAAACCTTTCTACTCCTTTATCCTGGGTATTGGATATCGGATGTGGTTCTCACATTTGTATAAATGTGCAGGAACTGGGAAGTAGAAGAATGCTTAGTAAAGGATAGGTGGACCTACGCATTGGCAATGGAGAAAGTGTTGCTCTAGTTGTCATGGGGGTTTACCATCTTTCTTTTCCTAGTGGGCTTGTTTTGGATCTTGATAATTGTTATTATATTCCTACAATAACTAGAAACATTATTAATATTTCATGTTTGGACATGATTGAATTTTCTTTTCTTATTAAGATCATTTGTTGTTCTATATTTAAAAATGATGTTTGTTATACTGTAGCCTAAATGTTTAATGGTCTGTATGTTTTGAACTTAGACCATCCGATCTATAATATTGAAAATACTAAAAGACTAAGAGCAAATAACTCGAACCCTACGTACCTTTGGCATTGTCATTTCGGCGATATAAATGAGAAACAAATATCCAAGCTCCATAAAGATGGACTATTGGACTCATTTGATTATGAATCATTTAAGAGATACGAATCTTGTTTGTTAGGCAAGATGTCTAAAGTCCCTTTCACTGGAAACAATGAGAGGGCTGATGATGTCTTTGGTATAGTACATAGTGATGTATGTGGAAACATGAGTTCTATAGCTAGAGGTGGATTTTTCTACTTTGTTACATTTACTGATGATTTCAATAGATACAGATACGAGTATCTTATGAAGTGCAAATTCGAAACCTTTGAAAAGTTTAAAGAATAAAAAATCAACTGGGTAAGAAGGTTAAAGCACTCCGATCTGATCGAGGTGGAGAATACTTAACTCGTGAGTTCTTTGATAATCTGATAGAGTGTGTTATTCTATCACAACTCACTCCACCTAGAACACCACATCATAATGGTGTGTCTGAGCGGAGGAATCATACATTGTTAGACATGGTACGGTAGATGATGAGTCATGTAGATCTGCATGTTTCCTTTTGGGGCTTTGCTCTAGAAACTGTTGCTTTAACATTAAATAATGCTCCAACGAAAGCGGTTCAAAAGACACCATATATGATATGGACTGGGAAGCATCCCAGTATGTCGTTCATTAAGGTTTGGGGTTATGAGGGATACGTGAGACGTCAAATTCCTGATAAGCTGGAACCCAAATCAGTTAAGTGTTATCTTACTACTTTTACCTACCGTTTGAGGGCAAAGTGTTTGTCGTAAAGACTAGTGTCTTTCTTGACAAAGAGTTCTTAAGTAGAAAGACAGCCATGGTAGAACTTGAAGAAGTTCACGAACTACAAACTGTGAATGAACCGGAATTGGGACTTGAGTCAGGACTACAAGTAGTTGTAGCTGGCGAACCTGCTCAGGAAACACAAGTTCCACGTAGATCTAGTAGACCAAGATTTGAGCCTGACAGATATGGATTTCTCGTGTATTAAATAGGTAATATGTTGCTTATGGATCATAATGATGAGCCTGCAACCTATCATAAGGCTATGAGTGGACCGGACTCTGAAAAGTGGCTTGAGGCCATGAAATCTGAAAAGGACTCCATATATGAAAACCAAGTATGGACTTTGGTGGAACCAATAGAAGGGCTAAGACATATAAGGTGCAAGTGGGTCTTCAAGAAGAAGACATACATGGATGGGAATGTATAGATATTTAAAGGGCGACTGGTGGCTAAATGTTTCAAGTAAATTCATGGTATTGACTATGATGTGACTTTTTTTCGACATTGCCATGGTTAAGTCCATCAGAATTCGTCCTGCTATTGCTGCGTATTATGACTACGAGATCTGGTAGATGGATGTCAAAACGGTTTTCCTTAGTGGAAACCTCCTTAAGAAAGTGTATATGACACAACTTGAGGGTTTTATATCTCCAGGTGAAGCCACTAAAATATACAAGCTGAAAATATCAATTTATGTATTGAAACAAGCTTCTCGAAGTTGGAATCTTCCTTTTGATGAAAAGATCAAAGAGTTTGGTTTTATAAAAAAAGAGGATGAAAAGATCAAAGAGTTTGGTTTTATAAAGAATGAGGATGAACCTTTTGTTTATAAGAGGATTAATGGGAGCAAGTAGTCTTCCTAATATTGTATGTAAATGATATATTATTGATCGGGAATGACAAACCGACCCTGCAAGTTGTTAAGAACAACCTAGGGGACTGCATTTCGATGAAGGAATTAGGGGAAGCGACTTATATACTCGGTATTAAGATCTATAGAGAGAGATCAAAGTATTTGTTGGGTTTGACCCAAAGTACATACATTTATAAGGTGTTGAAACATTTCAGCATGCTTGAGTCTAAGAAAGGATTCTTGCCATGTCTTATGGTGTGAGTCTCTCAAAGGACAAGTGTCCTAAGTCTTATGAAGATAAGGACTGCATGAAGTTGATTTCATTTGCTTCGGCAATTGGGTCTATCATGTATACAACGATATGTACTATACCCGATGTCTCTTATGCTTTGAGCATGACTAGTAGGTATCAGTCTAATCCTGGTGAAGGTCACTAAATAGCCGTCAAGAATATCCTCAAGTACTTGAGAAGGACTGAGGATACATTCTTGGTATTTTGCGGAGAGGAAGAGCTCGTTATAAGTGGTTACATGGATGCTAGCTTCCAAACTGCTAGGGACGATTCAAAGTTTAAGTCAGTTTTTGTGTTTTGCCTGAATGGAGGTGTTGTTAGCTTAAAGAGTTCCAAGCAGGATACAGTTGCTTATTCTATTACTGAGGCCGAGTATATCTCCGCTGAAAATGCAGCGAAGGAGGTTGTATTGATTAGGAAATTCATCGACGAGTTAGATGTAGATCCTAACATTGTTCGTCCCATAGTTCTCTATTATGACAACAATGATGCAATTTCTCTTGCCTCGGGACCTATATCTCATCAACGCTCTAAGCACATACTCCGACATTTCCATCTAATTCGAGAAATAATCGATCGAGGAGATGTGAGCATATGTAGTGTGCCGACTAAAGAAAACATTGCGGATCCACTTACAAAGCCTCTCTCACAGAGAAAGCATGATGATCATGTTAGATCTATTGGTATACGATACCTGAATGATCTACTCTAGTTTTAGTCCTGCGGATTGTATGTTTGTTGGTTGTTAGATATTTCATTTGATGATTAAAAGTACTGTATACATTTCATTTATATATTTCGGCAAGTTCTTTTATTATGTTATTACTTTTATTGTGATAGAATAGTTAACTAAAATAAATGCCCTTAAAATGTTTGCCTTCATAGGTCAAGTAGTGACTTGATGTGAGAACCTATGATCATAAAAGCTTCATTCTTAAAGTGTCCCTAGTCATTATCTCATCTTAGAAGCTAAGGGCGATGATGATGCCTTTAAGACTAGCATGTGTGTTGACTGTGGACCCGTCCTCACAGTTCATGATATTTTGATATCAAGTCATCACATGGGTACTTGTTATGAACAAATTGTATTGGACAGAGCCACCGTGAGAATACTTTGTGGATTATTTTATAAATGTGTCACAAGTATGGCTCGAAGTGGAAATGGTGTCTGTGGTCCTTTGAACTGAAGTCACAGCTTTCATCTAGTGAGGAAGACTGTGTTTTGATTCCCTCAAAAGTACAGTCTTGAGAAAGTTGGATGATAAAGGTGGCTATTGGGTACGTTACGAATCATTTGGGGGTCTGCGTGTGAGCAGAGATGGGATTTGTCCTCCTATATGAAAGGAGTTGAATCTATGGGCCCCTTGATGGAATTTGACTGAGAAATGCATTGTCATGCTTGGTTGAGTCAATATATGATATTGCACTCACCAATTTCTGAAAGTCCATTCTAGATTAGGAAACTAGGATTGAAAAATTATTAGGGTGACACGGTCTATACCTCTAGTTCTATCCGGATGTAAGGGATGAATGGACAGGGGAACATTGTAACATTGGTCAAATGGCTTATGATTTTATAAACTCTTACTGTTTGGGGAGCAATGGTGTATAGCTAGATGGTGCACATTGTTTGTGAATCTTTTTTTGATACTTTTTAGATCAAGTGGGAGACTATTGGTGCTGCCATAGTATTCTGGAAGTGATCAAGCATGTAGCTTCACTACCAACTCAGTATGAGCCTATTAGGATCGCACATAAGATTGTGGAGGAATTTAGAGATTGGATCTGTATTATATAGCTCTATGCGATGGGCGTGGGGTATTCATTCGGGTAGATATGGATTATCCCAGTAGTTTTGCATATAGACTTCAGAATTGAAGTACGGACATAGGCATGGTGTGTGAAGCCTATCCGGACATGTTGGTCTGGATTGGTGATGTTTTCATTATTTATGATTACCAGAGAAGACTCCGTATTGTATGTTTTTGGGTTTCTACGTAGTAGATTGCAGTCGGGAAATTTGGGGACAAACCCCAAGGAGCACCCGAAAAACTAGGCTGAAACGCATTTCTGCCAAGTACCGTACCGCGGTAGTGTTACTGCCGGCGATAGCTCTGTGAGAGAGCTATTGTGAGGCCTGTTTTGCGGAGACCTAGTGGCCAGGTTGTGGGGCTGAGAGCTCTGGGAGCCCAGCTTGGTGGCCTGAGTGCCGACCTTGTGCATAACTGGGTTATGTATTATTGTATGATCGATTCTTCGGGAATTTGGGAGGCTGACCCGCGCCGATGACTTAAATTAACATGGCAATGTGAGCAACAGGTTGAGCTGAACCGTACCCGCTCTATGTGGTTTGGTTAAAGAGACCTAATGTACGTGGTACTTACCGGGGGCATGGAGGGTAAGTCTTAGGCTTTGGATAGAAAGACTTAAATGCTCACGATGGTTGCCATCTTATGGGCGGTGGTGAAGCCTCGAAATGGATCAGTTTCACCCATAATATTCCCTGAGAGTACGGAGTTTGTGGCCGTGCGTGCCTATGCCTGTGGTTAAGTGTACTTTAATTGTACTTTCTATGCCATGGTTGGATATACTAAAGAAATGTAAGGAAGGAGCACCTCCACCCCGAGTAAGCGGTGAGTTCGTTATAATTTGGTCAGCTTTAGATGGACGTTGCCTTGTTTTACCATTGTTCGTTGGATTTTTGTGCAAGAACATGTGAGCCAATTGGTAAGTAGCGGGCTAAAGTCCTTGATGCTATGCTGGCCCTTGAAGGCCAAAGCGAAGTGTTTTCTTTTACTATTGTCATGTGTGGCTGGCCTGTATACCGAAGTATGTAAAATACTTACTATTTATGCAAACTGTTGTAAGGCCTTAAGGCCAAGTCTTTTGTGAATGGTCTTGCATTCCTATTGTGGTTGTAGTGGACATTCATGTGTTGTTTATGGGTTCATATAAATATGTTAAAAAGCTTCCACTACAATGGTCTGAGTTAGGATTCGGATTCCTACGGTGGTATTTTGGTATTAATACATAGCTCCACTAACTATTTGTGGTATATGGCGTGGCGCCCCGGTTGGACCTTCTGTTATATTCCATATGACAGATGGGGGTGTTACAATTTGGTATCAAACTACGGTTTTGGTCTTGCTTCTTTGAATTCGTGGACGAATTTTTTAAGGGGTGGTGAGCTCATGTTTGTGCATCATCATTATAACATGAAAAGAACCCATGAATGTCCACTTAGGAATGAAAATACACATGCTTAAGAAACCTTCTTGTTCATATGATTACTTTTTGCAATTCTATTTGGTCACATAATGGTGTGCTGTACGACTATAGGTGACCAGGAGTGGCGCAGGCTAGTTAGAACGCCCGTCTTCCGGGGAAAGTAGCGTACCCAATGACGTGCCTGCAACCCCTCCTTCAGAGAAAACAATAAGACTTGTGGCTGAGGCGGTGTTTGTGATGTTAAACGCCCAGCTAGGAAGGCAAGTGCAGCATCCTTCCCCTGTAGTGGAGCAGGTACCGCTTCAAGCAGCATAACCTAGAATTGTGTAACAAGTGATGGTAGAGCCTTTAGTACCAAGAAGAGCAATAGAGAAGCAGCTCAAGCATGTAATGAGCTTTAATCCTTCGTTGTTTTTCGGGACTGGAACACCATCCCAGGTTGATGATTGGCTCTTTTGGGTGAAGAGAGACTTGATGGCCACTAAAATAGAGGATTGATAGAAGACCACCATAGCCACCTTTCTATTGGATGGAAAGGCAAGGTTGTGGTGGGAAGAGTTGGATCTGCATCACTTGGTTGGAAGGCAACTCACTGATGTCTCGATGGAGGAATTCTCGAGGTTATTCTTGGCAAGATACCTTCCCTCAGCACAGAGAATCGATGTGGAGAATCAGTTCCAGAGACTGACATAGGGAGATAGTAGCATGGATGAGTATCTCCATGAGTTTATGCGGTTGGGTCGTTATGTTGGCTCTACGTTTGTTGATGAGGAGCGTAAGACCAACCAGTTCTATGAGGGTCAGAGTGATGACCTGAGGCTACTACTTTCTAGGCCTATGACGCAAGGCTTCCTAACCATGGTCAATATGGCCCGATCATTGGAAAAAGATCTGAAGAGAGTCCAAGGGAAGAAGGACTCGAGTGCGAAGAAGACGGAGTTCAAAGTGTCGAAGTCCTCAAAGTTTGGATTCTGTAAGTGGAACAAGAAGGCTAGGACTTTGGGTCCAGCCCCTTCTTCGAGTGTGTCCGGGGCAACTACAGGCCGAGACTAGGGAGCTTGTTATAACTATGGAAAGTGGGGACATTTTTCCAGATATTGTTAGAGCAGACGTCTGAAGTACGAGAAAAAGCCTGGAGCATCTTACACGGAGAAGGGAAAGGCGGTGGAGTCAACCGCATCCCACCATGCTCCAGCCTAGCCTAAAGTGTAAAACATTAGCCTTCAGAAGCCATAAACCAGGCTGACGTGGTGACAGGTATAATTTTACTAATAACAATTTGGATTTATATACTTGTTGCCTATGCGTGGTAGCTTATGACCGATTGTGCTAGGCTTTATACAGATCCTTGATTGTCTGGCAAGAGCACTGTTTGATATGGGACCTTCACATTCCTTTTTGTCCGAAGAATTCGTATCACGCATTAGAGTACCTTCTTCGATGGAAAGGGACAAATTGGATGTGCTTCTGCCTAATGTGTGATCTATGCGCGCAGATAGAGTTTGTTGGGTGAAGGTACGGATTGGGAGTCACGAATATGACTTGCAAGCATCGCTACTTCCGATAGTGGAGTTCTATGTGATCTTTGGAATAGACCGGCTATCGAAGTAGTGTGCGTACATTGATTGCAACCGTAAGGTGGTCAGATTGCGACTGGATACAGATCGTGAGACGACGTTCTCATGCATGAAGGGGTCAAGCAAGACTTTGATGTATACTCTTCAGGTGGTTATGGCAGTTCGTAGTGGTGCAGAGCTGTTTTTCACTTTAGTGGTGGCTTCGAATCCCAAGCCTGGTTTGGACATCATCCCAATTTTTTCTGAGTTTCCTGAAGTATTCCCTGAAAATCTCCCTGGAGCTCCACATCAGCGAGAGATCGACTTCACCATTGAGCAAGTGCTAGGTGCCAAACCAGTGTCACGCCCTCCGTACTAGTTAGCACCTAAGGAGATGGCGAAATTGAAAGTACAGCTTCAAGAGCTGTTGGAAAAAGGTTATGTGCGTCCGAGTTCATCGCCTTGGAGCACCTCGGTCCTCTTTATTAGAATATGGATGGAAGCTTACGACCATGTATTGAATACCGAGAGTATAATAAGCTAATGGAGAAGAATAAATATCCAATCCCAAGGATTTATGATCTGTTCGACCAGCTGGTTGGGTCAAATGTGTACTCAAAGTTGGATCTGAAATTCGGATACTATCAACTATGGATAAGGGAATTTTACATTCCCAAGACGGCTTTCAGCATATATTATGGGCATTATGAGTTCACCGTCATGCCGTTTGGGCTGACGAATACACCATCCTTGTTTATGGATTTGATGAACATGACGTTCAGAGAATACTTGGACCAGCTCGTGACAGTTTTTAACTACGATATACTGTTATACTCGCAGTGCGAGGATGATCATTTCAAACATCTACACATGGTATTGCAGATCATGAGGAAGAACCAACTGTATGCCAAGTTCTCCAAATTTGAATTTTGGTTGTCTTCGGTAGCATTCCTTGGTCACGTAGTTAGCGGTGAAGGAATTATGGTGGATCTGGCAAAGATAGTTGCGATACGCGAGTGGCCTGTGTTGTCTACCGTGGAGGAAGTCCAAAGTTTTCTGGGACTTTCCGGCTATTACAGGCACTTCGTGGAGAATTCCTTGTGTATTGCGTTGCCCCTCACTACTCTGACAGGGAAGGATGAGAAGTTTGTTTGGTCGCCGGATTGCGCACAAGCTTTCGAAGATCAAAAGTGTCTCTTTACCACGACACCTGTCTTATGTTCGCCTTGTGGTTATGAAGGCTTTGAGGTTTATAGTGATGCCTTTGGGAGTGGTTTTGGCTGTGTTCTACTTCAGCACGGGTCGTTGATAGCCTACAGATCACATTAGTTAAAGTTGCATGAGAGGAACTACCCAGTCCATGATTTGGAGTTGGCGGCCGTGGTATTCACTCTCATGCTTTGGAGGTATTATCTGTACGGGGTAAAGGTCGAAATATATTCAGATCACAAGAGCTTGAATTATCTGATAGATAGGAAGGACCTGAACATGCGACAACATAGGTGGATGGAGTTCCTTGGGGACTACACCTATAAGATTCTTTATATTCCCGGGAAGGGGAACGTCGTGGCAAATGCTCTGAGTTGTAGGACTCATACATGGGCCAATTGGTTACAGATGCACGACGAGAAGCTTATTCAGGAGTTGGAGGCCTTGGAAATTGCTTTGGTTGAAAAGGGATCCAATACAAATGCATGTTTGAGTTGGACGAAGGTTCAATACGACCTCGCGGACAGGATTCAACAGGCTTTGCAGTTGGACGTGACCTTGAAACATCACCGGGAGGAAGCCATTGATGGGTCTAACAGCCTGTTCTCTATCCACGATGGCCTTTTTTTGGAAAGATAGTCGATTGTGCGTTCCCAATGTGGGGAAGTTACGAGAAGAGTTGATGTACAAAGTGCACTTTACAAAGTACTCGATTCACCCCTAGAGCACCAAAATGTACAAGGACATGAAGAAATCATTTTGGTAGCCTGGTCTGAAGAAATACATGACATTGTATGTGGAAAAATGTCAAACTCGTGCCTTGGTGAAGCTTGAATGCCAGAAGCCTGGCGGATTCCTGAAGTATTTGCCCATACCGGAGTGGAAATTTGATGACATCTCCATGGATTTTGTGTACGGTTTGCCGAGATCGCACAAGGGGAAGGACGCCATTTGGGTTGTCGTTGATCGTTTAACGAAGGTGTTGCATTTTATACCCAATAGGAAGGATGATTCAGTGGAGAAGCTGGCGAAGCTTTATGTGGACAGCATAGTCCGATTGCACGCCGTGCCCCAGAACATAGTAAGTGACTGAGATGGCCGGTTCATGCCTAATGACTGGAGGCTCATTCAACAGTTGTTGGGTACCAAGTTGCATTTCAGCATGGCTTTTCACCCACAAACAGATGGGTAAACTGAAAGAGTGAATAGGACAATGGAAGATATGCTTCGTATGTGTGCATTAGATTTTGGGAAAAGATGGGAGGACCATCTTTTTATGATTGAGTTCGCTTAAAATAATAGCTACCAAGCAAGAATTTAGATGGTGCCTTTTGAGGCTCCGTATGGGAGGAGGTATCGTACGCCATTATCTTTGGTTGAAACATGAGAATCGAAGCTGTACAAGCGAAGGGACGTTGAAGATGCTACTTCAACGATATGGTTGATTCGAGAATGACTACTTATTTCTCAAGATAGGTAGGTCAAGTACTACAATGCCAAGCATCAGAACGTGGAGTTTGCGGCAGACGATTGGGTATACCTCAAGATAAAGATGTTTAAAGGCATATCAAGGATTAAATGCTTAAAGAAGCTTAGTCCGAGGTATGTTGGGCCTTTTGAGATCTTGGAGCATGTTTGTGATGCCGCCTATCGTTTGGCACTTTCAGTGGAGTTGAGCAGTTTGCATGATGTATTTCACATCTTAGTGTTGCGGAAGGCTACTCAAGAGTCTACTAAAGTGGTTGCAGCGATTCAAGTGTCGGTCGATAGTGGGTTGACGACGAAGGTCAAGCCCATTCACATTGAGAATGTGGAAGTCAAGCAACTTCAAAATAAAGCCATTAGGATGGTCTAGGTCCGAAGGGACAATTGCGGTCGTGAGATGCTTTCATGGGAGTAAGAGCAAACCATGCTTGATGAGTATCCTGAGCTATTCTACTCAGGTACCATTTAATTTTGTGTACCCTTCCATTCTATAATTTCGGGACGAAATTCATTTAAGTGGAAGAGAACTGTAACGCCCAAAAACTCGAATACGAATTGGTTAATATGTATAATACCGTTAGTGAAGGCCTATGAAAATTGGGGATGAATTGGAAGTGTTTTGAAGGACTTTTGGAGCCCTTATAGTTTGACACGGGTTGTGACACGGGTGTGTCTAGGGCCGTGTCGTGCTATGTATTTGTCCTTTTAATTGTGATTAAGAAACACAGCCTGTGACACGGGTGTGTCCAGAGCCATGTCGTGGAACACGGCCTGTGACACAGTGTGTCCAGGGCCGTGTCGTGCTCTGTATTTGGCCGTTTTATTGTAATTACAGGACATGAACTGTGACATGGCCATGTCAAAAGCCCTGTACGGACAGGTCAAATCAAGGCCTTTCATTTTATTTATGTGGGATCCGACGGTCCAGAGTCTTTCCTGATGAGATAATGTCACAACCTGCATTTTCTCCGTATTAAATAGTACGTCAGAGTAAAAGAAAATATGCGCCGTGATGCCATGCCGTGCAGGGGACAACTGCAGACGCTTAGGTGACTCATCCTCACATTTACTTTAAGTGAAAGACTTATGAAATTAAGTTTTTTTAAAGAAATATATGTTATTTGAGTTACGGACCGTGTCCCTCGGTTGGGTGGATCACTAGTCCATAGGTGAGAAAATATATAAGTTTACGCAACGGAAAATACTTAGTTTGATTCATTTATAATCCTATATGAGAATGAAAGCCTAGCATATTGTAATGATGATGTGGCTTCTACATTTAATATAAATAAATGGACTTTTATAGAGCTTAAAAGTAGTTTTTTTTTATGAGTCCACTTTATATACCTATTTTCGAACTCATCTGGGCTAGTTTTCACGCATTTGCACTTCACTTTTAGTTCATTATCATATTTATTTCATCATGTCTTTATTTCCATAGGAAGTGCACATTTATGCCTATGGTTGTGTATTTTGTTGTTTTTATAGTTTGTACTCCCTTTTGTGATTGTCTGGAATGTCTGCACAGATTAGTGGTTGGTTTTTCCTTTCGGTACAGGGGTCGTGTGCGTGTTCCGGGATGGTTGTGAAATAGGAATACTGCGCACGATCATGGGATCTACTGCGCACGACCACTGGTCGTGCGCCCCCGATCGTGCGCACTACTCTACGTTTTCTATAGAATCAGCCTGGGGTAAGCGCACGACCACTGGACATACTGCGCACGACCACCGGTCATGCGCCACTGATCGTGTGCATTGATTCCTCATTTCTGGAGTCTTGTCTGGGTAATCGCACGATCATTGGACTTAGTGCGCACGACCACTGGTCGTGCGCCACTTCTCGTGCGCATTATCCCAGTTCTTCTTCCTGATATTCCATGCCAGTGCGCACGAGCACAGGACATAGCGTGCACGACCACTGGTCGTGCGCCTGTGATCGTGCGCATTGTTCAATTCTGCTTTTGTATAAATAGTGCAGGTCTCGCCCTAATCAGGAGATCCGCAGATCGGCCATTTCCTCCGCCATTTTCGCCGTCCTCCTTCATCTTCCACCCTAGGGCGGTGCTCCGGGCAAGCTTTCACCACCAAATCCAAGCCGGAGCTCCCTCTCGGCCTCCTCCTTCATCTTTGAGCTTCAAGAAGAGCTTGACCTAGCTTTCTTCACCAAGCTAGGAGAAGTTGTGCCATCCTCCACCGGATCGTGACACGAAGAAGACGGGCCATTGGAAGGTGGTGACAGCCCTTCTCTACCTCGGACGCAGTTGCGGACCGAGCTTGGACGCGGATTGACAACCCGACGACTCCAACCTTGAATCCTCAGCAAGGCTTCGTATTCGGTCGATTTCGCACACTCTTTTCTTGTTTGGTTGTTGAATGTGTAGTTGAACTCTTGTATATGATGAAGAATGCTTAGTTTGTAAAACGTTTATATTCAATCATGTCTATGTGATTTTGTGTATTTTCGTTATTTACTTGAGGTGTGCCATAGTCCATCCACCATCCATCCACCCTTGCTGCACTAGCAATTGCTAGTGGCGTGCGCAGCGAAGAGGTGCTTACGACCCTCATTCCGCCATTCTCACCACCTCATCCGCGAGCCTACTCTTCCATCCGCCTAGCGATTCGGTGCATAGCAGCCCGACTAGTCTTCCATCCCGCCTGGCGAAGTATGGCATAGCGGCGTTGCATAGGAGTAGTTGATAGTGTTTTATTTTCTTTATCCGCAATCCAAAACCCCCCTTAGTTAGCTCCGACCTGAGGAATTCAATCTCAAGTCCTCGAAATTAACTCCACCTTACTGTGTTCCTTGTGAGATCGATACTTGGGAAATTACCCATTTTATATTACTTGTGCGACCGGTTCACTGCCGTGATCTATAACATCAAGTTTTTGGCGCCGTTGCCGGGAAACACAGTCGTGTGAGTTTTTGGAGAGGGAGATAATAGATTGAAGCCCTTTTCCATTTGTCCATATCATTCTTCTTTTTTCTTATTTGCTTTGGTTATTATAATTTTTATTTTTTATTTTGCTTATTTATTTTTGCCCTTTTCTGATTTTTGATTTAGATAGCAGATCCGTGCTATTTTCATTCTAGCTGTGTAGCACTTTTTCAGTAATTATTTTTGTTCGTGATGGATTCTGATGTCGAGTGCCGTATCCTTGTCACTTTGCGCCGATCCATCGATGTCATTGTTGTTATGAATGCTGAGCATTGCATTCGGTGTTTGTTATGTCAAGGTGTGGGCCACATGTTGAAGGATTGCCCTCGTTTGTGCAACCCTTCTCCCTCTGAGGGCGTGTGCACAACAACCTCCCGTTCGCGGAAGACTGTTGTGGACAGGCCTACCAGGGTGTTGCCTGGCCCATACACTGACATAACGCACTTTGCTCATTCTTTACCCGTTGAGATTACTGAAGAATCTCTGACCGCATACAGCTCTTTCATGGGTCCCTCGATCCCTTTTTACGAGCTTTCCTCGAGTGATGATGATCACTCTGGTGTTAGCCAACAAAAAGAGGAGCAGGAACTCATGGACGCTCCTGTATGGGACGATGAGATTGTTCCGGTCATCGACGGGGTGGCGTCAGCAAATGATTTTGCGATGGGGCCTGCTCATTCAGTGCTTGATTTTGCGAGCAGCCTTGCCCCTCCGCAATTTTTGCCGGATTGTGCTATTCCTCTTTCTTGTGAGTCGGTTGATGATGCCGTGATTGTGGATGATTTGGTGCCCGAGGTTGTGCCAAAGTGGGATGATGATTCCTCTATCTCCGACGGAGACGGTGGATCTTCGGAACATTTTTACGCACCCCGGTGGGATGAGGAATACCCTCTTTTCGATGTAGAGGTTTGCACCTCCTTATTGGATGAGGCCGTTCCTCTTACCACCGCGGATCTCGAGTTCTCGGATTCTCCTCGGTATGACTCGTATGATACCGATGATGATCTCTGCTTGGATCCTGCTGAGAGTGATACCGGGATCACTCTCCCATTTTCTGATTCTTTTAGTTCTTCTTCTCTTTTATTACTTGATCCCCCTTCCTTATCTGAGCCTGTGCAGGATGATTCTCCACAGGTACGTTGGGATGACGATGAGCTTTATGCTCATGTCATTGCCATCGCCTCCTGCGGGCCTGTGATAGACGATACCTTGCCAGGCAAGGATTTATTTTGTGATAAGATGAGCGAGGACCAGTGCTCCTCCTCTTCTTATTTCTTATTTCCTCTACCTGTGTTGAGCAGGTATTATTATTTAGGTAGAGGGGTAACTGTTTTATCACCGTATCGGTACCCATTACCGAAACGGATATTGGAACAGTTACCTGTGCATTTTTCTTTTCATAGACCCATTAGCTAGAACCTTTTCATCGCCGAATAAGTCGTGCTGGGATGACAATAACCCCAGTACTTATCTTTCATTTTCTGCATTTTATTTTTCTTGTCTATTTTTAGTTTTAGCATTGCTTTTTGTATATTTTGTTTTGTTTTTGGGGAGCTCACCCCTGCAGGTATTCTTGGAAAATTGCATTGGCAGGGTTCTGATTCTTCGTATGGCGGACCTGCTTCAGGTTTCCACGCATCTTCTGGTATGCTCACTAGCTGAGCATTGGGTAACCTCTTCCCTTAGCTCTTTATGATTTTAATTTCTCCATCATATGCTGTGTAGTTTAGTTTAAGTCTGGGGGAGAGCTAGTTTTGTTACCTTTTACACGTGCACATCTCATGTGCATATTAGAAGCTTTTATTGTTTTATTTTGATTAGTTCATTGCATCACACACCACTGCACCCACATGAGCGCGTGCTTAGCTTTTTGCGTGCTGCGAGTTCAACTCATTTCTTCGTTAGATTTGGGAAAATTATGGTGCTGACATAGGATTGTGAGACGGAGTAAAATGTTGGCCTTGTTGTGATCCTAGTCAACTGCTCTCGTCTCGTGTAGAATTGGAGTAGATTTAATTTTTCTATATGCTTTTAGTTTTATATTTTTCTAATTGCGTAAATACTTTTTATTCTACTCAAAAATGGGTGAATCCGGTGTGAATCCGACGGTAGCTTAGGGATGTGTGTAGACGACCGTTAGGTTAGTATTGCTCGAGTCGGGAGGAGGGATAGTCTTTCTCGTTGGCTAAGAACTTGCCCCTAGCTACTCTCGAAGCATGGGTACATGGTCAGTCAAGTGTGTGCGTGATGTGGGTCATCACTTTATCTCGTTTGAGCCTTGTACCATTCCCGACATCTAACCGTTGCTATCCCCGTTGAGCCTGTCCCTTCCTTTGAAATCCCTTCACCTCGCTACCATAGCCATATAGCCTTTCCTACTCGCACATCTGAATGTGATCGCTCGGTTAGTTTGTTTTGTTGTAGTTTATATCTGTTTTGTGTGGGCAGTTTTGTTGGTGTTTGTGCAGCTTGTGGTGTTGCAGTGTTTTCCTATTTTGTTTTGGCTATTTGGATAAAAGAAAAAAATAAAAAAGGGAAAAGAAAAAAAATATGATAGTAAATAAAAAGAAAATTCCCAATGGGGAATACAAAAAAAAGAAGAAGAAATGTATTTGTATATCTATTATTGCTGAGTTTGGCAATGTGGTTGAGTTGTGTTCGTTTTGGGCTTGCGCGCACCGTCAAAAGTCCAGGTCTGGTGATGCGTCGCACGTGTTTGTCCATTGAGTTTAGCTGTGTACGTTTTCGGGCGATCTTATTTTGGGTGTGCGTGTCCGTCTTGTTTACCTTTATATACCCCGCCTTCACCTAAGCCTATATTATACTCCAAGTCCTACGGATTCGTGATTAAGTCTAACTAGTGCTGTGGAGAGAGTGTTAAAGGGCAAGCATATGGTCACCGACATTGGTGGATTCCTTTGGAGGTTATCCTGAGCCCTGATCTTTGGCAATGCTCGCCTAGCGATTAGTCTACTTTCTCCCTATGCATGACCGAATGATTCACCGTGATTCCATTTTTGAGTAGTAATAAAATTTTGATACGCATTGTGAAAAGTATAAACTATTTTGTATACTTAGAAATTTCTTCTATTATATTTTTACGCACGCGAGCATGCGACTTCGCATGGTACTCCGTATCGCAATTTCTTTCTTAACTAGTATTTTTCCCTATCTGCTTAGATTTTGTTTGCTCAGGACGCGCAAGCAGTTAAGTCTGGGGGTGTGATGAGTCCACTTTATATACCTATTTTCGGACTCATTTGGGCTAGTTTTCACGCATTTGCACTTCACTTTTAGTTCATTATCATATTTATTTCATCCTGTCTTTATTTCCATAGGAAGTGCACATTTATGCCTGTGGTTGTGTATTTTGTTGTTTTTATAGTTTGTACTCGCTTTTGTGATTGTTTGGAATGTCTGAACAGATTAGTGGTTGGTTTTTCCTTTCGGTACAGGGGTCGTGTGTGTGTTCCGGGATGGTTGTGAAACAGGAATACTGCGCACGATCATGGGATCTACTGCGCACGACCACTGGTCGTGCGCCCCCGATCGTGCGCACTACTCTACGTTTTCTATAGAATCAGCCTGGGGTAAGCGCATGACCACTGGACATACTGCGCACGACCACCGGTCGTGCGCCACTGATCGTGTGCATTGATTCCTCATTTCTGGAGTCCTGTCTGGGTAATCGCACGATCATTGGACTTAGTGCGCATGACCACTGGTCGTGCGCCACTTCTCATGCGCATTATCCCAGTTCTTCTTCCTGATATTCCATGCCAGTGCGCACGAGCACAGGACATAGCGCGCACGACCACTGGTCCTGCGCCTGTGATCTTGCGCATTGTTCAATTCTGCTTTTGAATAAATAGTGCAGGTCTCGCCCTAATTAGGAGATCCGCAGATCGGCCATTTCCTCCGCCGTTTTCGCCCTCCTCCTTCATCTTCCACCCTAGGGAGGTGCTCCGGGCAAGCTTTCACCGCCAAATCCAAGCCGGAGCTTCCTCTCGGCCTCCTCCTTCATCTTTGAGCTTCAAGAAGAGCTTGACCTAGCTTTCTTCACCAAGATAGGAGAAGTTGTGCCATCCTCCAGCGGATCGTGACACGAAGAAGACGTGCCATTGGAAGGTGGTGACAGCCCTTCTCTACCCCGGACGCAGTTGCGGACCGAGCTTGGACGCGGATTGACAACCCGATGACTCCAACCGTGAATCCTCCGCAAGGCTTCGTATTCGGTCGATTTCGCACACTCTTTTCTTGTTTGGTTGTTGAATGTGTAGTTGAACTCTTGTATATGTTGAAGAATGCTTAGTTTGTAAAACGTTTATATTCAATCATGTCTATGTGATTTTGTGTATTTTCATTATTTACTTGAGGTGTGGCATAGTCCATCCACCATCCATCCACCCTTGCCGCACTAGCAATTGCTAGTGGCGTACGCAGCGAAGAGGTGATTACGACCCTCATTCTGCCATTCTCACCACGTCATCCGCGAGCCTACTCTTCCATCCGCCTAGCGATTCGGTGCATAGCAGCCCGACTAGTCTTCCATCCCGCCTCGCGAAGCATCGCATAGCGGCGTTGCATAGGAGTAGTTGATAGTGTTTTATTTTCTTTATCCGCAATCCAAAACCCCCCTTAGTTAGCTCCAACCTGAGGACTTCAATCTCAAGTCCTCCTCGAAATTAACTCCACCTTACTGTGTTCCTTGTGATATCGATACTTGGGAAATCCCCCATTTTATATTACTTGTGCGACCGGTTCACTGCCGTGATCTATAGCATCAGTTTTGCAGTTAAAAATTATGCCACGACAATATTCCAGAATGCAGTTTTATATGCTTAAAAGTAACTATATGCATCATAACATAAATCCTTCCCAAAGAGCTAGTATAAGCAAACAATAAGTAGCAACAGTAAAAGTAAAAAGTAAACAGTCGTAAGAAGTCTAAGACTATGGGCATCAGCAACTGACACGAACCCATAGAGAAATAGTCATGTCTAACAAAACAACTACCTCAACACTCTGAGGTGGAAATAAACGGCCGCAGCAACTCACAGCACTAGAAGCACAACTCTGTCAGCTAAAACTGCTACTGCTCTGGACCTGAGACATTCAAAAGAAGAACACCTCAGAAGCAAGTTACAAGTGCTGCAAAAGAGTAAAAGGAAGGCCAACAAACCTTGAAGTGAACGAGGGATAATAAATTGACTGTAACAAAAGTTAGTAGCAAAACAACATAAACAAAATGTTAAATCTAGCTGAGCAAGAAGGTCAAAATCACAACAACTGGACAGAACAGAGTGTCAAACATTAGAAGTTCAAATATTCATCTTTCTTTATTATTCATGTCATTCATCATTTAAAATGAGACTGATCAGCTCAACAAGAAAGAGTATTGTGCTGGGGAAAAAGGTCCACAACGCACACAAACCCAACCAAAAGGCACCAGGCCTAGGGATAAACCCCAACGAGCACAGACCAACAGCTAAGCTAAAGTGTCGGGAATGATGGTCCACAACGCGCAGAGACTCAGCCATAAGGCACTGTGCCGGAGGAGAAACTTCAACATGCACTGACCATCAGAGATTTCTTTAGTTACATAATTATACATGTAGAGTTTCTTTTATTCAACATGGATTAACGGTCAACAAACAATTTGGACTGCATAAAGACATTGCAAGGGTTAAGAAAAGTGATGTACAATCAAAACAACGGGACGCATGAGGTGTCACAACGATCATAATGACTCGATAGTTAAAGTGCCACGACAACCAAATTTGTTTACCAAATCTATGGAATAAAATTTGGGAAAAATGATTCTAGGTGAAACACACTTCATAATCTAAGACAATTAACTAGCAATTCGAGGATAAGGTTAACTTAAACATGTCAAACCTACAACATATGGAAAAAAATATGGAAGAAAAGAGCAAGAGGGACGGCAAGAACACCACTTACCTCGGTTTCTACTCCAATCGGTCTTAAAATATACTCCACATCGTGGATCTAGCCAAAAGAAGGAGGGGGAAGCGAAATCTACAAGGATTTCGCCAAAAGAGAGGTTATGGCCGAAAACCCTAACGAAAAACTTCCACGAAAGGAGAAATACTTACCACGAACGTGTAGATCTCGACGAGAGCTTTGCGGATCTATGCTCGGTATGCGATTCAATGCGCCGTAGCTCCGACGGCAGTGATACAAAGCTACACTACTTAGAACCATCGCCGTCACTCTCAACCGAATCACGAGAGGAACCTTCCCTACCGGAAACCATCCCTACCGGATCGGACATGTAATCAGTCTTCTCCGCTTGAGAGGGAAAGTCAGCTGACCTTCTTATTCAAAGGGCTTTTTCACTAATTCTAGCGCCTCTACCTGTTGATTGCTTTGATTAACTTCACCGAGCTAAGTTCAACACGAAGATGGCGGTCAGGGAATTGGCAAGTGAGAATTATAGCTGGGGACAAGCACAAGACAACCTGTGTAACAAGGTACGGAGCATCATGCCTTTTGGTTTGACAAATGCACCCGTTACCTTCTGTGCACGTTAATGAACCAAGTCTTCCAATTCAAAGACTACCTCGCGATCGGTTCGTGGTAGTGTACTTGGACGAGATTTTGGTCTACAGCAAGGAGAACTTGGAGCATTGGAGTATGGTGCTAACCAAGCGGTAAGGAATGAAACACAATGACTTGGAGCATTGGAGTAGAGGCTGGGAGGGAGTCCAACTAAGCGTAGAAGGGAAAGCCTAAGATCGGAGATCATGAAAGAGGAGAAGTTCTCCTTCTAACTTGACTTTCTTAGAAGCAATTTCTAGTAGAGGCTGGGAGGCAAAGATGAACAGCGCCTCTACAAAATCAAGATTTTGATTTTCCTAATCTCTCTTTATACCACAACTCGTCGGCTGACGGTAGGGAATCATCATAGTCTGCACCTAACCAACCCGCTCGTGGTCTGATCTCTACTTTACATACCCTAAACCCTTCCTTTATCAAGTCCATTCTATTTATCTTAAGTATATGAATATATATATATACAGGAAGGAGGCGGATAATTTAAGTGTGAGTGCGTGGAAAATGAAAATCGATGCTTAAGATGGCCTTTAATCGAAAAGCGAACAACAAGAAAGATATAGATCTCGTCGAGATGAACAAATTTCATGTTAACCATTTTTTCTTTTGCCGCATTCTGGATGCTCAAAATGACACCCGAACGTTCACAAAAGTACAGGAATGACCTTCTCGAGAAACATTGTTGTTTCTCGAGAAAGAAAGCTTTTTCTCGAGAAACATTGTTGTTTCTCGAGAAACAAAGCTGTTTCTCGAGAAACATTGCTGTTTCTCGAGAAACAGCAAAACAAAGCTATTTGTCGAGAAAGAAAGCTTTTTCTCGAGAAACAACAAAACATTGTTGTTTCTCTAGAAACAAAGCTGTTTCTCGAGAAACATTGCTGTTTCTCGAGAAAGAATGCTTTTTTCTTGATAAACATTGTTGTTTCTCGAGAAACAAAGCTGTTTCTCGAGAAACATTGTTGTTTCTCGAAAAACAAAGCTGTTTCTCGAGAAACAATGTTGTTTCTCGAGAAATGACCTATTTTCTCGAGAAATAACATTATTTCTCAAGAAATCAATATTATTTCTCGAGAAATCAACGTTATTTCTCGATAAATCAGTTTTGTCTTATACTTCTGGATAAAATGACGATACAGGGGCTAAACGTACCCCGATTCGAACGAAATTCGCAACATAAGTGAATGCCAGCAGTACGAATCTAACGACGAAGACAAAACTAAAATCCGATGAGCCGTTCTCGAGATATAAATTTTAAAAGCCTACGATGAACATAAATTCTACAAAACTTCGAAAATTCGCCGAGGCTCGAATATCGCTCGGATCACGAGGAAACTTGACGAGCATGTCAAAAATTAATTAACTTAATTTCCTAACATGAAATTTTCCTTTTTTGACAAGGATTCACGAATTTGGCCACCCTGACCGAACAAACGCGAAAACGCACTAACGGCGATGTGCATCAACTCCACGTTAACGTAATGCCCACTTACGTCATTATGAAATCAACGAGAGGATTAAATAATTGTCGTAAAATCAGGGGCGTTACAGTCACCCCTCCAAAAAGGAAGTTTCGTCCTGAAACTTGGAACACAAAACGAAATAAGAGGGCAGAGGGAGAGACATGATAGAAGAATTTATTAAGCAATAATACTAACCAAGGAAGATTAGGAGAATAGCTGAGGATGAGATTCTCTCATTGTGGATTCCAATTCCCAAGTTGCACTTCTAGCTTCCTGATTGCGCTAGAGAACCTTAACCATCAGAATTATCTTCTTTCTTATTACACGATCTTGCATCTCCAGAATACGGACAGGCTCTTCGACATACGAGAGATTAGGCTGCAACTGGGGCACGGAGTCAAGGACATGCCGATCACTACGAATGCACTTTCTCAACTGGCTCACGTGAAACACGACATGAACACCAGGGAAAGAATAAGGCAATTCTTGTATATAGGCAGAAACTCCGATGTGCTCTAGAATCTGAAAAGGTCCCACATATCTGGGATCTAGCTTATGGTTCCTTCCAAATCTCTTAACAACATGCATCAGAGAGACCTTCAGAAATACCATATCCCCAACTACAAATTCCAGATCAACTCTATGCTGATTTGCATACTTCTCATATCGATCCTGAGCCAACCTCAACTTTTCACGAATATGCGTCACTGAAATGCTCATATCCTCCAGCGCTTCTGGACCGAGCAAATGCTTCTCACCAACCTCTGCTCAAAATAGGGGAGTTCGACAACGCCTTCCATATAAAGCTTCAAAGGGCACCATCTGCAAACTCTCCTGATAGTTGTTATTATATGCAAACTCCATCAGTCCGAGGCATTTATCCCAAGCCCCACCATGGTCCAAAATATAGAATATAATCATATCGTCCAAGTCTTATTCACACTCTCCGTCTGACCATTCGTCTGAGGATGATAGGTAGTAGAATAACTAAGGTCAGTACCTAGAGCTCCTTGCAAGCTTTTCCAAAAACGAGACATGAACTGGGAATCTCTATCTGACACGATACTCGTAGGCACACCATGCAACCTGATGACTTCGTCCAGATAAAGTTCAACTATATTTTCCATAGAATAATCAATTTTGAAAGGCCCAAAGTGGGCACACTTGGTTATTCTGTCCACGATAACCCACACTACATCATGCCCTCGAGGAGATCTCAGCAAACCGGTTAAGAAATCCTTGTATAAACACTCCCATTTCCAACTCGGTATGTCTAAAGGCGTTAACTTACCACCCGGCCTTCTATGATCAGCTTTGACACGTTGGAAGGAATAACATTCGGATATAAATCTTGCGATGTCATTCTTCATGCCTGACCACCAAATAATCTGCTTCAAATCTCTATACATTTTTGTGGAACCAAGATGATAAGTAACACTTGAACCATGCGCTTCACTGCATATCCTAGCTCGGATGTCCCCAACAACGGCAATACAATAACTATCGCGGTACTTTAGGGTACCAACATCATCAATTGAAAAGTCAGGTAATTCACATTTATCAGTCCTACTGCGGAGGTGCTACAAATCAGGATCGTCTTTCTGATGTACCCTAGTGAGAGTAATCCACGAAGGCTCTTCCACCTCCAAGCTACTCGGTGAAGCGCTATTCCCTATGGTTATGTCCATGAGCAAAAAGACCTCTACAAGGGATTGTACCGAGAGGTTAAAGATATGTGCGGGCTTCCGACTCAACACATCCGCTACTACATTAGCCTTGCCTGGATGATAAAGGATATCAACTTCGTAGTCCGCAATATATTCTAGCCATCTACGCTGGCGTAAATTCAACTCCTTCTGAGTGAAGACATATTTCAAACTTTTATGGTCTGTGTAGATTTTCCATGACACTCCGTACGTAAGATGTCTCCACAACTTCAAGGCATAAATGATGGTAGCAAATTCCAGGTCGTGCGTAGGATAATTCCTTTCGTGCACCTTCAGTTGTCTCGATACATACGCAATCACTTTGCCTTCCTGCATCAACACACAATCGAGTCAAACTCGTGAGGCATCCACATAAATAGCATACTTTACTCCTTCCATCGACAATGCCAAAACTGGAGCAGAACATAGTCTTCTCTTGAGCTCTTAAAAAGCTTTCTCACAGGCATCATTCCAAACAAATGCTGCGCTCTTTTGTGTAAGCCTGGTCAACGACGCAGAAAGCACGGAGAATCCTTTCACAAATCTCATGTAGTAACCTGCCAACCCTAAGAAGCTCCTTATCTCCTTAGGCGTTGTAGGTCTCCTCCAATTCAAGATTGCGGCTATCTTCACGGGATCCACTGAGATACAGTCCTTGCATACAATGTGTCCAAGTAATGACACCTGAGACAACAAGAACTCGCACTTGCTAAGCTTTGCATACAGCTTGTGCTCCCTCAGAGTAGTCAAGACCAAACGCAAGTGCAAGTCATGGTCTTCTTCATTTCTAGAATATACCAAGACATCGTCAATGAATACAACCACGAACTTATCCAGAAAGTCCTTGAACACCATGTTCATCATGTCCATAAAAGCTGACGGTGCATTCGTTAATCCAAATGACATTGCCAGAGATTCAAAATGACCATATCGGGAAAGAAAAGCAGTTCACGGAATGCCTAACTCACGGATTCTTAACTGATGGAGCCTGAACGGAGGTCAATCTACTAGGTAGATGTTACCTTTCCTTTTACCTGTCAACACAGTTGTGTTGTTCTCTGACTTGATCTTGCATAAATCTTTGCTGAAAGTCACCTGGTAGCCTTCATCACATAGCTGACTGATGCTTATCAGATTGTTCTTCAGTCCTTCCACATGGGCTACCTTCTTGAATGTCACTGTCCCAATCTGGACTGCACCATATCCTTTATTTTGTCCAAAGTTTGAATCACCAAAAATAACTTTGGGTCCAAGCTTGGCTTTAAAGAATGTGAGGTTGTCCTTGCTTCCTGTCATGTGCTTAGAGCACCCACTATCCAAGTACCATTGCTGGTTTGATGTTGGATAGGTCTTCACCTGCACATAAAATAATTCACTTGTTTTTGACCCAGTTTACCTTGGGCCTAGGTTGATAACCTTTAAACTCAGAAATGAAAGATATCCCAGGTTGACTCTTATAACCTTCAGGATGATATCTCCTTGGAGGTATTATGCATTCAGTATAAGGGTTAAATATTTGGGATGAAGGACCCCTAGGATTGGATTTTGATTTGTCCTTGAAAGAGTTTCCAGAGCTCTGATCTCTGTTCGACGATCATGGAGCTGCGTTCGACGATCTTGGGTCAGATCGTCGAGCTCCGTTCGACGGTCGACTGTGGCAGAGTTCAGGAATTTGAGATCGTCGACCTGAGTTCGACGATTTTGCCTGAGATCGTCGATCTACGTTCAGCGATCGTAGAGCTCCGTTCGACGATTTCTGCTGGAACTTAGTTTTCTTAGGCAGATAAGAATTCTTCCTAGCTACCTCTACAACTCCCTTCCCTTTATCAGAAATGAACTTGATTGGGGTTGTTAGAACTATAGGTTGGCTGGATGAAGCACCCAGGCCCAGTGTACTATTGTTTCTGGAGTTCACTGTGCTTGTGATGTCCATCAGCTTGATACTTCTCCCATTAAAGGATTCTTCAAGCTTCTTGGCCTTTGATAGCTCACCTTTCAGTGAAGCTATCAGCTCCCTACAACACTCCAACTCCTTAGAGAGTTTGAGGTTTTCTGACTTTAAGGAATTTTGTTCAGATAATTGATTTCTGAGAGAGATAATTTCCTTCTCAGATTTTAGCAAGTCTAAACATAATGCTTTAAACTCAGATTTAAAGTCCTCTGAATTGAAATCAAATGAACTAATTACCTGGTCTTCTTCAAGTTGAGTCTCTGAATCTGACTCTGAGTCTTCTTCATCTGAGTTATGTTGTGAGGCATTATTTGCCATTGCCATTCTTCTTGAAGTATTTCTCCTTTCTTCTTTCTTTCTTGTCCCTTCTGTCCTTATTTTTGTTCTCTGGACAGTCAGGTACAATGTGCCCTGGTTTCCTGCAATCAAAGCAAACAATTTCTTTGTTGTTAGACTTATCATACCTTGGCTTATCATGCTCTTTGTATGATCTCCTTCTAAAGTCCTTTCTGGCCATTTTGTAAAATATTTTGTCCAATAGACTGAGCAGTTCATCATTGCCTGTGACTTTGTCTTCATGCTGATCTTCAGTTGCTTTGAAGGCTATTGTCTTCTCTTTTCTTGTGGCTGGTGAAGTAGCCTTCTGCTCTTCTTCTCTATTTTTGATTAGCAGCTCATAAGATTTGAGCTTGCCCAAAAGAGCTTTTGTGGTGATCTCATTCAAACTTCTGGCATCCTTGATTGGCCAGATTCTTGAATCCCAAGTTCTTGGGAAGCACTTTAGGATTTTGTCATTAAGTTCAGTCAATGATATCTCCTTTTCCAAAGTCCTGAGTTCACTGACTATCAGACTGAGTCTATTGTACATGTCTCTAACTGACTCAGCTTCTCCCTTCTTGAAATTCTCATATTGAGATATGAGGTGGGATCTCCTGTCCTTTCTCTCATCAGCTGATCCTGAGACTATTTCAGAGAGTTTATCCTAGATTTCCTTTGCTGAGTTACATTCAGCCACCTTTTGAAAGATGTCATCAGATATGGTCTGGGCTAAGATATTCATAGCCTTTGCATCAGCTACCTTCCACTTCTTGATATCAGCATCTGTTCCTGATGGAGGTGGAACAACATTTGTACTTGTATTCTCTGGAGGTCTTGGACAAACTGTCAAAACAGAATTAAAAATATCCTCGTCAATAGAATTCATGTATAATCTAATCCTTACTTTCCAAAGTGCAAACTTAGACAGATTGCACACTGAAGGTCTGGTGCTAGCATAATCTTTATTTTGGGGCATGATTGGTGAAAACAAAATCTAATAATAAAATCAAAAGAAAACAGATCTAACTAGGAATCTTTGGGTTCAGGTGTTAGCCTGTGCAACCACCAAGGTGTGGTATGTTCAACCAACCTGGAAGATGTGGTATTTTTAACCAACCTCCCTCTAATACCAATTGAAAGTGCAGCTAGATCTGATATACTCTAGAGGGGGGGGGGGGGGTGAATAGAGTATGGTGCTTAAAAACTTTTTACAACAATTGTTGTAATCTGAGTGAACAGGGAAGTAAAAATTAAATCTAATCACAATCTACAAAAGAAACTAATCACAGATCCTAACTAATCACAGAACAATCACAGCCAGAAACAAAAGATAAAGACAAGCAAGCCAGAAGACACAAGGAGCTATAGTGGTTCCCCTAAACTTAGGTACATCCACTCTTCTACCACCCTAGGTAGGAATCCACTGCAGGATGAGTTGATCAGGTGTCCTGGGCACCAATGAGCTTTTGATAAGGTGCTCAAAAACCAAATCAGATTTTTTGATCAGGTGTCTTGACACCAATGAGCTTTTGACAAGGTGCTCAAAAACCAAGCACAAACTTTTGAAGGGAGTTTGAAAAACCCTTTACAGAGATGAGGATAAGAGAGTTATGGAAGTCTTCTCTTTCTCAAAGCAGCTGAGAATACAATGTGGATTTAGATGTTGTCAAAGCTCCCCCTGAGTTCTTGAGATGTTTAGGAAATGAAGCTTTGCTGTAGGGTGATAGACCTTCAGAAGTTGATCTCCAACAAACGATGATTTCAGCAACAGCTGAAATGTTAGGTGTATGGAGTCTTTGAAAGATGTTGGCCTTGAACACTTGAATCAAAGGGGATCTAAATATTTCAGATTTGTTGATCTCCTTTGGTGTGTGTTCTTGTATGAGTTCTTTGAGACAGAGAATGTTTTGTTCTTATTCTTCTTGTTCTGCTTATCTGTGTTGTCTGTTCTCTGTGTTGTGAGAGAGATTCAAAAATCTTGTATTTTATTCTCTGGTTCTGAATAGAAAATCATCCTCTGTCAAGAATAGCCGTTGGCCTGTCATTAATTGACTTCCTTAATTGCAAATATCTTCAGGGGAAAGTCCAAAGAAACATTTCTTGATAATCTCTTGAAACTTGGTCAAGAATAAATGAAAACGGCTAGAAAATCTTCTGAATTAATTTCTGAATAACTCCTTAACTATCCTGAATTTGAATCTTGAAAATCCTTTAACTCATCAGAAAAACGTCGAACTGAGCTCTGCTATCGTCGAACTGAGCTCTGCGATTTGGACTTAGACAGCAACAGAGATCGTCGATCTGAGCTCAACTATCATCGAACTGAGCTCAGAGATAGAGAATCAATACTGAGTCAAGATCATCGAACTGAGCTCGAAGATCGTCGAATGGAGTTCGACGATTGTTGAAGTTGAGCTCAGCGATCATCGAATGGAGTTCGACGGTCCGTCGAAGTTGAGCTAGACGATCGTTGACTGGAGTTCGACGATTCGTCGTACTGAGCTCAACGATATGACTTAGTCTCCAAACTGAAAAACTTTGGTCTTGAGGGCAGCTTCCAAACCTAACTATTAACCCTTAGACTCAATTATAGTTGACCTTTAGATCTATATAGGAGGTCAAAAACAGGTTTCCTAGAGACATAGTGATCCTGACCCAAATTAGTAATCGGGTGTTCCAACAGTAGCAAATACAACCAAAGATTTTGAAGTAATCTACTTTAGGTTTCTTCCCTTTGAGTAAATCTTAGGGAGTCTTGCCCTTCAGTTTATGTATCAAACTTCTATTCAACACATAGTTTGAGGTGTTCACTGCCTCTGCCCAAAAGGATAGAGGAAGATGAGCATCTGACAACAATGTAGTAGCAGATTCAATAAGGGTTCTATTTTTCCTTTCAGCTACCCCATTTTGTTGAGGAGTTCTAGGAGCTGAGAAAGTGTGTCTGATCCCTTCACTCTGACAGAACTCTTGCATAAGAAGAGAATCAAACTCTGTCCCATGATCACTTCTGATCAGGGCAATGTGAGTATTGAACTCACTCTGTATGCATTTGAGAAACTCTATCAAAAACCTAAAGTTATCAGACTTCTTCCTCAGAAAGAATACCCATGTGAATCTAGAGAAGTCATCTACAACCACTAAAGTATAGTATTTCCCTCCTAAGCTTTGTACTGTAATGGGTCCAAAGAGATCCATGTATAACAGATACAAAATCCTAGGTGAATCACTCTTATTAAGTGATTTGAAACTATTTTTGGTTTGCTTGCCTAATTGACAAGCCCTGCAAAGTCTTTCCTTCTTGTAGGGGCCAGAAGGTAGTCCTCTAACAAGGTTGTCCTTGGATAGCCTAGCAATGGTTCTAAGGTTTATATGCCCTAGTCTCTTATGCCATATTTCATTAGGTCTACAAATAGAGTTGAACTAGCATATATCTACCTTAGTTGAAAGAAAATCTACAAGATAAATGTTACCTTTCCTTTTACCTGTCAACACAGTTGTGTTGTCCTCTGATTTGATTTTGTATAAGGATTTGTTGAAAGTCACTTGATAGCCTTCATCACACATTTGACTGATACTTATTAAGTTGTGCTTCAGTCCTTCCATATAGGCTACTTTCTTGAAAGTGACTGTGCCAATCTGGACTTCACCATATCCTTTTTTTAGTCCAAAGTTTGAATCACCAGATATTACTTTGGGTCCAAGCTTGGCTTTGAAGGATGTGAAATTATCCTTGTTTCCTGTCATGTGCTTTGAGCACCCACTATCCAGATACCATTGTTGGTTTGATGTGGGATAGGTCTTCACCTGCACATAAAACAATTCATTTGTTTTTGACCCAGTTCACCTTGGGCCTAGGTTGATAACCTTTGAATTCAGAAATAAAAGACATCCCAGGTCGACTCTTATAACCTTCAGGATGATATCTCCTTGGAGGTATTATCCATTCAGTATAAGGGTTAAATCTTTGGGATGTAGGACCCCTAAGTTTGAAATTTGATTTACCTTTGGAAAAATTTTCAAAACTCTGATCTCTATTCGACGATCGCTGAGCTGAGTTCAACGATCTTGGGTCATATCGTCGAGCTCTATTCGAAGATCGACTGTGGCAGAGTTCAGGGTTCAGAGATCGTCGACCTGAGTTCGATGATTTAGCCTGAGATCGTTGATCTTCATTTGATGATCGTCGAGCTCCGTTCGACGATTTCTGTTGAACTCTTGTTTTCTTAGGTAAGTCAGAATTCTTCCTAGCTACCTCCACAACTCCCTTACCTTTATCAGAGATAAATTTGATTGGGGTTGTTAATATTATGGGTTGGCTAGATGAGGCACCCAAGCCTAGTGTACTATTGAATCTTGAGTTCACTGTGCTTGTGATGTCCATTAGTTTGATACTTCTCCCATTAAGGGATTCTTCAAACTTTTTGGCCTCTGATCGCTCACTTTTCAGTGAAGCTATCTGATGCCTATAACATTCCAATTCCTCAGAGAGTTTGAGGTTTTCTGATTTTAAAGTGCTATGTTCAGATAGCTGATTTCTGAGAGAAATGATTTCCTTCTCAGATTTTAATAAATCTAAACACAGTGCTTTAAACTCACACTTGAAGTCCTCAGAATTAAAATCAAAAGAATTTATTACCTGGTCCTCATCAGATTGAGTCTCTGATTTTGACTCTTCTGCATCAGAATTTTGTTGTGAGGCATTGATAGCCATCATGCAGAATTCTTTTTCATCAGCATCATCTTCATCGTCACTAGAACTGGATGAAGCTTTAGATTCTTCTTTTGTCTCACTCTAAGTTTCAGCAACAAACCCCTTGTATTTTTGTTCTTGCTGGAGGAGGATTTGTCATTGCTATTTTTCTTGAAGTCCTTTTCTTTTCTCCTTTCTTTCATGTCCTTCTTGACCTTGTTTTTATTTTTTGGACAGTTAGACACAATATGGCATGGTTTCCTGCATCCAAAACAAATAATCTCTTTGTTATTTGATTTGTCATACCTTGGCTTGTCATGCCGTCTGTATGATCTTTTCTTGAAATCCTTCCTGGCCATTTTGTAAAACCTTTTGGCCAGTAGGCTTAGCAGCTCTTCATTGCCTGTGACCTTGTCTTCAGGCTGATCTTCAATAGCTTTGAATGCTATTGATTTCTCTTTTCTGACTGCTAGTGAAGCAGCCTTCTGCTGTTCTTCTCTATTCTTGATGAGCCGCTCATAAGACTTGAGCTTGCCCAAGAGAGCTTCAGTTGTGATCTCATTTAGGCTTCTGGCAACCTTGATTGGCCAGATCCTTGAGTGACAAGTGCTTGGGAAGCACATTAGGATTTTATCATTGAGCTCAGTCAATGAGATCTCTTTGTCAAATGTTTTCAGCTCATTGACTATGAGACTGAGTCTATTATACATATTTGCTACTGACTCAGCTTCTCCTTTCTTGAAGTTCTCATATTGGGTTATAAGATGAGATCTTCTATCTTTTCTCTCATCAGCAGATCCTGAGACTATCTCAGATAACTTGTCCCAGATGTCCTTTGCTGAGTTGCATTCAGCTACTTTTTGAAATATTTCATCAGACATGGTTTGTGCCAAAATGTTCATTGCTTTGGCATCTGCAACTTTCCATTTTTTGAGTTCTACATCTGTTCCTGAAGGAGGTGGAACAGCACTTGTACTTGTATTTTCTAGGGGTCTTGGACACACTATCAAAACAGAATTTAAAATATCTTCATCAATAGAATTAATGTACAATCTTATCCTTGCCTTCCAAAGTGCAAACTTAGATAGATTGCACACTGGATGTCTGGTGCTAGCATAATCTTTGCTCTGTGCCATGGTTTTATATAAGGATAAATATAATACAAATAATAAAAAAAAAAACCCTCTATGAAAGATTGATCTTATCAGAGATCTTTTGGTTCAGGTGTTAGCCTGTAGGATTTTAACCAATCTGGTGATTTTAACCAACCTGCCTCTGATACCAATTGAAAGTGGAGGATAAGATCTATCTTAACTCTAGAGGGGGGGGGGGGGTGAATAGAGTATATTAAAATAATTTTCAAGATAAAAATTATTTGCAGTGGAAGACTTAATTTAAATAATATGTGTATAGTGCTGCAGAAAATAAAAATATGAATGCAAGAAATAAAACAACACAGCACACAGCAAAACACAAAGAAGCAACCAGAGGACACAAGGAGCTATAGTGGTTCCCCAATCAATCTAGGTACATCCACTCTTCTAACACCGTAGGTAGGAATCCACTGCAGGATGGGCACCAATGAGCTTTTGATAAGGTGCTCAAAAACAAAATTAACTAGATTTTTTGATCAGGTGTCTTGCCACCACTGAGTTTTGACAAGATCTCAGAAATCAACACAAACTTTTGAAGGGAGTTTGATAAACCCTTTACAGCAGAGAGAGAGAGAGAGGTGAGATGATCTTCTCTGTCAACAATCAGAGAGAAGATAGTGGATGTTGTCAAAGCTCCCCCTGAGATCTTGAGTTGTTCAGGAAGTGAAGCTTTGCAATAGGGTGATAGGCCTTCAGAAGATTTGATCTCCAGCAAAAGATGATTCCAGCAGCAGCTGAAATGTGTGGTGTCTGGAGTCTTGAATGATAAGACCTTTGAACACTGGAATCAAAAGAGATCTAGAAAATTTTCTGTATGTTGATCTCCTTTAGTGATGTGTGTTCTGAAGGAATTCTATGACTGTGAATATCTGCAACTTTTTTCTCTCCTTCTTGTTGTTGTTGTCATTAACCAGCAGAATGAATAATCTTTTATTCCTTAGATCTGAATAGAATAATTCTCTATCCAAGATAGTCGTTAGCCTGTCATAAATGACTTGCTTAAATGCATTTTATCTTCTGGAAGAAAGTCTAATAAAACATTCCTTTAGAATCTCCTTGAAACTTGCTCCAGATTAATTGAAACGGCTACAAGATTCTTGAAATAAATGCTGGGAATAAATAGAAGGGAATGCCAAAACTGACTAAATTTGAATCTTGAAAAACGTCGATCTCTCCAAAAAAACATCGACCTGAGCTCAACTATCGTTGAACTGAGCTCAGCGACTGGACTTAGGCTGAAGCAGAAATCGTCGATCTGAGCTCAACTATCATCAAACTGAGCTCAGAGATAGGGAAACAAACTAGAGACAGGAACGTCGATCTGAGCTCGAAGATCGTCGAACGGAGTTCGATAACTTGTTGAAGTGAGCTCTGAGATCGTCGAATGGAGTTCGACGATTCGTCGAAGTGAGCTCAGAGATTGTCGAATGGAGTTCGACGATTCGTCGACCTGAGCTCGACGATTCGTCGACCTGAGCTCGATGAAATGACTTAGTCTCCTGAACTGAAATATCTGGTCTTGAGGGTCTTGAGGGCAGCTTTCAAACCTAAATACTAACCCTTACACTCAATCTAATTGACCTTTAGATCTATACAAGGAGGTCAAAACAAATTTCCTAAAGGACATAGTGATCCTTGCCCAAATCAGTAATAGGGTGTTCCAACAGAATACAACTGTTCTGTAGTCAAAATCAGAAGTGATAATGGAACATAGTTCGAGTCTGGGTCCATGACAGAATTCTGTGAAAACCTAGGTATCTTTCATGAGTTTTCCCCTCCTCGTACTCCTCAATAGAATGGAGTTGCTGAAAGAAGGAATAGAACACTCATTGTGGCTTGTAGAACCATGTTGAGTGATGCCTCACTACCAGAATATTTCTGGGCTGAAGCCGTCAACACTGCATGCCACGTGCAAAATCGAGCACTCATAAACAAGAACGATAATAAGACACCTTAAGAACTACTAAAGGGAAGGAAACCGACTATTTCATATTTTAGAATCTTTGGTAGTAAATGCTTCGTCCTTAACAGTGGGAAATATCACACCACTAAATTTAGTTAAAAAAGTTTTGAAGGTATTTTCATAGGTTATAGTAGTCATAGTAAGGCGTATAAGATTTTTAATAAGAAAACCCTGGTTGTAGAAGAATCTATCAATGTTGTATTTGATGAGATGAGGTTGCTACAAGGCAGCTCTTCTAGTGTGTTTATTGAAGATACAGATTCAAGACTAAAGGAATTAAACTTGGATGAGCCAACTGAAGAAAAAGCTCAAAAGTTCATCAAGATCACCACTCCAACCCAAATTGGAGAGGTTGATGACCATGATGAAGATATCATTCAGGTTGATGAAGTCACTCCAATGGTAGAGGAAGCTCCATATGCAAGAAATCTAGAGCTCAGACACTTGAAAGATCACCCAATGGATCAAAATATAGGAGACCCCCGTGATGGTGTCAGAACTCGTAGAGGTACACCTAATGAAAATTTATATTTGAGCTTTCTTTCACAGGTTGAACCAAAGAAGTTTGAGGAAGCAAACTCAGACGCATCTTGGGTAATGGCAATGAAAGAAGAACAAAATCAACTCAAGCGTTTCCAAGTTTGGAAGCTTGTTCCAAGACCCAAAGGTAAGAACATTATCGGAACAAAGTGGGTCTACAGGAAAAAGATGGACGAAGATGGTACAATTATAAAGAACAAGGCTAGACTCGTTGCCAAGGGATAAAGATAAGAAGAAGGATTCGACTTCGATCAAACGTATGCTCTAGTGCAAGGCAGGAGGCAATTAGGGGTTCCTAGCATATGCAGCACTTAAGGGCTTCACTGTCTATCAGATGGACGTGAATTCGCCCTTCCTTAATGGTGACCTAAAGGAAGAAGTGTATGTGGAACAACATCCAGGTTTCGTTGATTCTAACTATCCTGAGCATGTTTATCTTTTATTTAAAGCATTATATGGTTTGAAACAAGCTCCTCAAGCTTGGTATGAGACGTTGTCTAACTTTGTTCTTGAGAACAAGTTCACAAGAGGAAAGAGAGATAAGATATTATTTCTTAGGGAAATAAAAGGCAAGATTCTGCTAGTGCAAATCTATGTCGATGACATCATATTTGGATCTACTGATGACAACCTCTGCAAAATGTTTTCCAAACATATGCAAGGGAAGTTCGAAATGAGCAGTATGGGAGAGCTGAAGTATGTCTTAGAACTTCAGGTGAAACAATCTGAAGATGGAATTCTCATCTCACAGAAGAAATTCACCACAGAGTTAATTATAAAATTCGAAATGGACAATGCAACCTTTATGAGGACTCCAATGGGTTCAGATATGTCTCTGGACAAGGATGAGAAAGGAAAACCTTTTGATGAAACCAAGTATAGAAGCATAATTGGATCGTTGCTCTATCTTACAGCTAGTAGACCAGACATAATGTTTTCAACATGTGTGTGTGCTAGATTTCAATTAAACTCTAAGGAATCTCGCTACGCTGCTACAAAGCGGATTTTGATATACCTAAAAGGTACACCAAATCATGGCTTATGGTACCCAAGAAGTAATGATAACGAACTAATTGGTTTTTCAGATGCAGATTTTGCTGGAATAAAAGATGTTAGAAAGAGCACTTCTGGGACATGCCAATTCCTTGGAAGGAGGCTCATTTCATGGAGCAGTAAGAAGCAAAATTGTGTGCAATTTGAACGACCGAGTCATAATACATTTCTGTCGGCAGTTTTTGTCCACATTTATTATGGATAAAGAACTAATGTGAAGACTACAATATGAAGTTCAAGAACATTCCGATGTTTTGCGACTCCTCCAGTGTAATTTCAATAGCCAACAACAAGTCTCTCACAGCCGGAGAAAGCAGAAAGAGCTGTGGCTCCACTTCATCCGGGAGCATGTGGAGCATGGAGATATCAATCTCCAATATGTTCTAACTGACAGGCAGGTTGCAGAAATTTTCACGAAACCACTGGACGATGACAAGTTCTCGTTCTTCAATACAGAACTTGACATGCTCAACAAAGAAGAATGAAGAAAAATGTCACAAGCAAAGTTCAAGATCGGTTTACACTTCTCAAAAAACAAAAAAATTCTTGGTTTGGACTTCATTTCTCGAGATGAATTGTTATTACTCGAGTACTCAGACATCTACTCGAGAACCACAGTAGATTTCCGAGAAATATTACTCCAATACTTAGTCTATTCTCGAGGACTTCAGAATTCTTCTCGAGAAAATATATCTCTACTCGAGAACAACATTTCTTCTAATCGAGAACAGGTTTTCTTCTTCTCGAGAAATACGTAGATTTCTTCTCGAGAAATGATATTTCTCTCGAGAAATCAAATGCCAAATTTCTCTCCAAGTTCGAATTTCTGATATTGGCACACAGTCACATCCTACTGTCATATTTCAGGCATGTGGGTATTATTATTTCCTTAATCATCATAATTTAAGAGTTATAAAGATAGATTATGTCCGGAAAAAGCTCCAAATCCCGAATCGCAGAACCATTCTCGAGAACAAGAAACCTTTTGTCTTCCCTGTCGCCACTATTCTCCTGCTGCCGTTTCAGTTTCCTTTTCTCTCAGAAGGCAAGACACCTGCTCATCTATCCTGATCGATGGATCCTCAGTCAAAAGTTGGTATTGGCAGTGAGTTAGTTTCCACATGGATTGCTAAACTCTCTGATGATTTCCACAATGTTCTATTACTACTAGAAGTTGCCGGACTTTCTTTCGTTTTGGAACATCCGTTCAAGATTCTACTTCCTGAAGTTGAGGAATTTTTCCAGAATGCCAAAATAAAGATAAATGGGAGGATTCTCAAGGTCAATGTTCACGGACTCAAGATCAAGCTATCTGCCCAAATCGTCTCCAAGCTCCTTCAGCTGCCTATCATCGAGGAGGAAGATAACCGAATTGTCGAATACTATGATCGCGCCTGTGGATTCTGTGGTATCTCCGTTGCTGTGAGGACTATTCACCGCCCTAATCTCAATGTAGAGAGCAATTTGCTTGTCGACATTTTAGAAAAGTTCTGTTATGTCGCACCAGTTCGATCAGCTACATCACAAATGACTTCTTTGACATGCTGACAGCTGTAATCTGTAGGAAGACATTTCAGCGAGGTATGATGATTTTTGACAAAATCAAAGACAGTATCAAGGCACCAAATTTTGGCATAATAGTTTCCCTTCTTATTCATGAGCTCAATCCAGAGATTTTTGATTTTTCTAAAGGTATTTCTTTGCATCATATTAAAAAAGTCTCCATTTCTTCCATTCAAAGATGGGAACTTGAAGTGTTAGGTCTCTTACCTAAATCAACTAGAGGGGGGTGAATGGGTGAGTTTTGCATCTTTTGCGGAATAAAAATTTTAGAGATCTAAGCACAAAAACTAACAACCACCAAGCAATCATAGAGGAGACAGAGATTTATAGTGGTTCCCCAACCTTGGTACATCCACTTTCCACTCACCGATCTAGCAAAGCACTAGACTCGGCTACTCCACTATCTCGGATTGAAACCAATCCTACGCCTCGGAACAACGTTCCTACAACTCGATACACAAAACGGATCTACACTTGGTATATGAAAACTTCCTACAACTCGGAGAACAACGCTCCTACACTCGAAAAATAATCTCCTACAAGAATAGATTGAAACTAGGAAATACAAACAGTTTCTTTTCGTAAGATCTGAAAAATTTCTGCCTAGATTTTCCTTCTTGAAATTTGTGGTACCGTCAGAAAGCTTTGAATAAGACACGACAATATCCGATCTGAAGATTCTTGACTCACACAATCCGAGAGAAGATGAAGAAGTTGAAGAACAATCTCGATCTGTAAGTCGACTGATCTGAATCTCCTTCAACGAAAGCCCTTGGCGATTTTCACGATCAGGAGCAGCAACGGCTTCCGTTTTAGGAAAGAGAAAATTGATTCAGAAATTATTAGAATATTTCTTTACAGCGCTTGTTATGGTTAGTCAGAATGACAAGACCTTATATAATATCTCCCTAACGGTCATAATTAGCATTAATGATGCCACGTGGACCAATCATGTCAAATTATTCGAAAATCCCGTCAGATAGGACTTAGCGAAAGTTTTTGGAAAAAGTGACTGAATTACTCGAGTAAAATAGGAACTACTCGGGTATTAAATTGAGTTCTCGAGAGTACAGTATCAGACAAGTCGAGAATAAGTCCTTTAGGAAATTTCAGAACAGAATCATAGTCACTCAAGTGGAATGATGGTTACTCGAGTGCTAGAAATGTTACTTGAGAGATGGAGGTGAACATCTTGAGAAGAGGACTTAGAGAAAATTTAGGGAGATTGTTGGGTATATTGGAAAATGTGTACCAGATTTGAAGAAGCCTCACCTTACTCAATGATATGCATCAAGGTGTATTTGATGTTGTTTTGAGTTTATATATGCAGGTTAAGAAAATACAAGAATGCAGGAAAAAGTTTCTAAGTACATGAGTCGACACCAGAAGAAGCAGTGTCGACACTTATGAAGGCTTGTGTTGACACTGAAGAAAAGCTGTGTCGACACTTGGAGTTAATTGTGTCGACACTTAGAATGGCTGTGTCGACACCTGAAGAAACTGTGTCGACATACAAAGGCAGTGTAGACACACAAAAAAGCTTAGTCGACATCAACTGTGTCGACATACAGAGGCAGTGTCGACACACAGAAAAGTTTAGTCGACACACAGAGGCAGTGTCGACACACAGAAGACTTTGTCGACATCAACTATGCCGACACACAGGACTTGTGTCGACACACAGCAGAGTTTCAACAAAGTAAAAGTGAAGAAGTGATTGTGTCGACACACAGAATTAGTGTCGACACATTCTACAGATGATGTGTCGAGAAGTAGTGTCAACACCAAAAGAGTTGTGTCGACACCACCAAGGCTTGTGTCGACACTTAATCTACTTGTGTCGACACATGATGAAGTTCAGTCTCGACACTTTGCTGACAGAGACAGAGTTTCAATAAGTGACTGGATGACTTGACAGCTTCCATTACCAACCGGTCTACTGCAACTGTCAGAGTTGTCAGAAGTTTGTTAGAAACCGGATCAGCCGGTTACCATGGAGAAAGTCTATATAAAGGCATTCTCCTTCAACAAAAATATATACAGGAAAGAATAAAAATATACAGTTAAAAAAACAGAAGAAGATTTTCGTCAGAAGATCAAAGAAGAAGTTGGAGAGAGAGAGCTCCATCTATTGAAGTGAAGAAAGGGACTTATATCAACAAGTCCCTCAAGTGCAGATTCTGAACCAGTCTGCCAAGAAGGATTCAGATTGAGGTCTGAATTTCAAGAAAGAAGCTGATTGAAGATCAACTTCAAAGGAGATCAACCCTACTGAGTTCATATTCAAGAAGCTTTGAAGAAAGCTAAGAGTGGTTGTTCTCTACCATCAGATTCTTCCAAGAACTGATCAAGAAGCCATCCATACTTTCTCTCTCTACCAAGGTGGTGGTAAAATACATTGTTTAATCTATTTTCTGTTGGATCTATTTAAGAACTGAGCTGTAAGCCTGATTTATAAATGCTGAGTTGTAGGAGATTTAGGTCTCTGAGTGGTAGGCCTTGTTGAAGGCTGAGGTAGGGCTGTGAGCCTGAGTTGTAGGAGATTGTGATCTCTGAGTTGTAGGCCTTGTTGAAGGCTGAGGTAGGGCAGATTGCCTGAGCTGTAGGAGTGTGGACTCACTCTGAGTTGTAAGAGCCTTGTTTGGGTCTGAGCTTCTGTAAGATCTGAGGATCTGAGGTGAAGGAAAGAAGTTAGGCCGAATCTAGCACACTGCTAGATAGGCTAAGGGGGAAAGTGGATGTACCCAGACCTTGGGGAACCACTATAAAAACTGTGTGCAATCTAGGATTGTACCCCTCTATGAATTATGTGCTGTGTTAGCTGTAGAATTAGCTGTTTCTGATTAATTAACTAAATAGATATTCTGCCTTAGAAGAAAAAGGAATTACACCTATTCACCCCCCCTCCCTCTAGGTATTTAGGAACTAATTCTTTCAAGTGATATCAAAGCGAGGTTCCTCAGAGTTAGACTTAACAGTCTGAGTGAGATCTGTAAGGCAGAATTTATATCAAGAAGATGGGTTCAGGAGACAAACATAAAGAACTTGGTTCAATGAAATTGCACATCTGCAGGAAAGCGATATTTGGAATATGGAAGGAAAGGGTCAGATTATTTATGGAGGCATCTGATCCTAGAATTTACATAACAATTAAGGAAGGGCCATATGTTCCAATGAAGATTTCTGTTCTTGATGCCAATCAAAGAATTCCAAAGGATTTTTCAGAGATGACTAAGGATGAGATCATCTTGGCTACAATGGATAAAAGAGCCCAGAATATTATAGTAAGTGCCATTGATGATTCATCATTCCAGAATCTAATTCACTGCAAAACCTCTAAGGAGATGTGGGACACATTGATTGTCTATATGGAGGGTTCTGAAGAGGTTAGGCAAGATAGAAAGTCTATGCTATAAGGGAAGTGGCCAGACTGGGAGAAATTTCACCTCCAACACTGTTTGGAAAATTACTGTCTTATGAGATGCAGCTGTTAGCCAGAAAGGAGGAAGAGAAAAATACAAAGGGTGACTACAGAGAAAAGTCAGTGGCCTTCAAGGTAGAAGCCACAAGGAAGAATAGGAGAATGTCTCCATCATCTCCTAAGAAAGATGAAGAAGTGATTTCAGAAAATTCTGATAATCACAGTATAGATAGCAGTAATTTTGATAAAGACTTTGCTGCATTCACAAGGCAGTTCCAGAGGTTCTTAAAGAAAAAATAGTGGAAGTCAAAACCATCTTCATCTCAGTCCAAGGATGAATATTATCAGAAGAGGAAATCATCCAGGAAGGACAGGAATGGGACAAAGCCTAGCAAGTCAACTACATCCAAGATTATATATTATTGCTGCAATAAAGTTGGACATGTTGTGGCTGACTGTCCAGACAAGAGGAAGGAGTCTGCTAATAGAAAGAAGTCTCAGCACAAGAGCAAGAAGGAGAAATCCTTGGTTGCTGAGAAAGAGAAAAGTTTGACAGATCAATCAACTTCAGAGTCTGAATCTGAGGCTGAGGCATATATTGGTTTATTTGCAGAAGAAGAGAATGAGTTCATGCAATTACTGGACTCTATCTATGAGCAAGAGGACAATCAGTGTAAAGGATTGATGGCAGTGTCCGAAAAAGACCAGTGTCAGGATCAGCCTGGCCCCAGTAAGGTAAAATGTGTATATGTAGATTCTGATTAATTCACTGGGTCAGAATCAGATGCATCTCCATCAAGAGATGAAGATGGGTCTGAATCTGAAGGAGATATTCATCAGCTGATAGATGAATATGGGGATTTATTGCAGGCACTTAAGAGAAGCAAAAACCTGGCCAAAAATAAGGCTAAGGAAATTGCAGCTCTCAAGTTGGCTGCATCTGATTCAGAGAAGTTGCTGGATCAAAAGATGAATGAGATTGCCAAATTGAAGAACATAACTGTTATTCAAATGGGAACAATCACATTCAAAAATGATCAGATTAAAAGTCTGGAAAACAGACTTCAGAAAGAGAAGGGGATTGTGGCTAGTTTCTCTAAGCCAAAATCTATCCTACACTTAATAGATGACTTTGTGTCACAAAAGGGTAAGGCAGGAATAGACTTTAAGAGCACTACATGGGCTACACAGTCCAATAAGAAAGGCAAAGCCCCAGCACAAAACAAAAGACCTGCTGCAAACAATTCAGCTAAGGTTGTACCTAAATAGAGGTATAATAAGTTTGAGTGCTGGTGCTGTGGCAAGATAGGCCATTATGCCTTAGACTGTTGGCACAATACCAGTGTCAAGGAGAATAGCAGTCTGCCTGTTAGAAGAACTGCAAGCAGATTTGTTAGATTTCAGACTAACTTGAACCAAGGACCCAAAAGTTATTTAGTTTCTAAGGTTAAGTAATATTTGTTGCAGGTGAGTCCAAGTTGCCATGCCCCAATATGGTACTTGGACAGTGGATGTTCGAGGCACGTGACTGGAACAAGGGGATTGCTGAAGGACGACTCACCAATGCTGAATGGGCCTAAAGTAATCTTTGGTGGTTCTGAAAATGGAATCATCAAAGGTTTTGGTAACATTTTTAACAACTTAATTACAATCACTCAAGTGGCCTATGTAAAGGGTTTGAAACATAACCTAATAAGCATAATCCAGCTGAGTGATCTGGGATATGACATTTCATTTGTCAAGAATGGGTGTCATATCAAGAGGTCAAGTGATCAAAAAGTAATGTTGATTGGCTATAGAAAAGAAATGTATACTGCCTAAATTTTGAGTGTGAGAATAAAAATTCTCCTATCTGTCTTGTGGCTGATGAGAAAGCCTCTCATTGTGTCAAATGGCACAAGAGGCTAGCCCATCTTAACTACAAGACAATTGGCCAACTCTTTAGTAAAGAGTTAGTGAGGAATGGTCCTCAAGTTAAGTGTTATAAGGATGAAATATGTTCAGCTTGTCAAAAAGGCAAGCAGACTAGATCCTCCTTTCATAGCCTTGAAACCAAGGATTCAGTAAGGTACTTGTACATCTTGCATATGGATTTATTTGTTCCTATGCCAGTTCAAAGCCTAGGTAGGAAGGTCTACACTTTTGTGGTTGTAGATGACTATTCTAGATTCTCATAGGTATTCTTTCTGAGATAGAAATCTGAAACCCCAAAGGTCTTCTACAATTTTGTCAAACAAATTCAGAATGAATTAGATAGTTCAGTGGTCAAAATCAGAAGTGACCATGGAACAGAATTCCAATCTGAAAGTATGACAAGGCTGTGTGAAGAATTTGGGATTCTTCAGGAATTCTCCTCACCTAGAACACCTCAGCAAAATGACATTGCTGAGAGAAAGAATAGGACATTGATTGAGGCTGGAAGAACACTATTGAGTGATACTTCTCTCCCAGAATATTTCTGGGCTGAGGTAGTAAACACTGCATGCCATGTGCTCAATAGGGCTTCCATCACCAAAAGCCACAAAAAGACACCCTATGAGGTTGTGAAAGGCAGAAAACCAAACTTATACTATTTTAGGATCTTTGTTTGCAAATGCTATGTGCATAATAATGGAAAATCTCACCTAACTAAGTTTGCTGCCAAATCCTAAGATGGGATATTTGCTGGGTACAACAACAATATTAAGGCTTATATGGTCTACAATTTGGCTACTCAAGTTATAGAAGAGTCAGTTCATGTCATCTTTGATGAAACTAGACTTATTAACAGTGAGTTGCCAAGTAGTTCTTGTAGCTCCACAGGTATACAGCAGAAGATGGACCAGCTTACTATTAGAGAAGTTCCAACTGCAAAGCAGGATGTGGAAAATGGTAGTTGCTGTCCAGGGGGAGTACAAGACACTCAAGATGCTGATGAAGACCATGAGGTGCAGCATAATGAAGAGATTAGATAAGGTCAAACTGTTGATAGATTACCTCCAGCAGTTAGATAGTTGAAGGATCATCCTGCACACCAGATCATTGGTGATCCAGGACAAGGAGTACAAACAAGGAGCAGGAACTTGAACACAGTTCTTTGCTCCAGCTTCTTATCTCAAGTGGAACCCAAGAGATTTGAAGAAGCAATACAAGACCCTCACTGGATTGATGCTATGCAGGAGGAGTTAAATCAATTCAGAAGGTGCAAGGTCTGGGATTTAGTTCCAAAACCAAAGGGCCACAATGTCATAGGGACAAAGTGGATTTATAGAAACAAGCTTGATGAGAGTGGGATCATAGTGAAGAACAAGGAAAGACTAGTTGCGAAAGGATACAGACAGGAGGAGGGCATAGAATTTGATCAGACTTTTGCCCCAGTGACAAGGTTGGAAGCTATCAGGCTATTTCTAGCCTATGCAGCATATCAAGTCTTCAAAGTGTTCCAGATGGATGTTAAGTCTGCATTCTTAAATGGAGACTTAAAAGAGGAGGTCTATGTAGAACAACCCTCAGGTTTTGTTGATCCACTCAATCCTACTTATGTCTATAGACTTAGGAAAGCTTTGTTTGGGTTGAAACAAGCCCCAAGGGCTTGGTATGAAACCCTGTCTACTTTCCTCATTGAGAACAAATTCTCAAGGGAGAAAATAGATAAGACTCTATTCCTTAGAGAATCCAAAGGAAAGATTATCCTAGTCCAAATATATGTTGATGACATAATATTTGGTTCTACTGAGAATAACCTTTGTAGAAAGTTTGCAAAACTTATGCAAGGAAAATTTGAAATGAGCAGTATGGGAGAACTTAAGTTCTTCTTGGGTCTCCAAGTAAGACAGACTGATGATGGATTGTCCATATCCCAGTCTAAGTTCACCCAAGTGTTAATTAAGAAGTATGGTATGGTGTCATCCACTACCATGAAAACTCCAATGGGGACAAGGGTATCTCTTAGCAAAGATGATGCAGGGAAACCTGTAGATGAAACTTTGTATAGAGGAATAGATGGCTCCCTCCTATATCTGACTGCTAGTAGACCAGATATCATGTATGCTACATGTGTCTGTGCTAGGTACCAGTCCTTCCCTAAAGAATATCATCTTACTGCTGTCAAAAGGATTTTGAGAAATCTTAAGGGCACACCTAATCTAGGCCTTTGGTATCCTAGGAATAGAGATTTTCTACTAAAGGGCTATTCAGATGCACACTTTGCAGGTTGCAAAGTTGATAGGAAAAGTACAACAGACACCTGTCAATTTCTAGGAGGAAGATTGGTGTCTTGGAGCTGTAAGAAGCAGACCTGTGTGGCAATTTCCACAGCTGAGTCTGCGTATGTTGCTACTGGAAGTTGCTGTGCACAACTATTATGGATACAACATCAGTTAGAAGATTATGGTATTCAGGTAAGTAGAACTCCATTATTATGTGATTCTACTAGTGCTATTTCTATTGCTCATAATCCTGTTTCTCATAGTAGAACAAAGCATATAGAAATAAGATACCATTTTCTTAGAGATCATGTGAGAAAGAAGATATCTCTTTAGAATTTGTTAGTACTGATTTACAACTAGCTGACATGTTTACTAAGCCTTTAGATGAAACTAAATTCAACAATTTCAAAATTGAAATAGGTATGTTGAACATAAATTAGTTTAACAAATTTGGCTAAGTAAAATTGTGTCGACATCAGAAGTTGTCTGTGTCGACACATAGTAGTTGGTGTCGACATTCCAGGAAAGTGGTGTCGACACATCTAGAGAATCAGTGTCGACACTTTAGAGAAGTGGTGTCGACACATCCAGAAGTGGTGTCGACACTTAGAGTAAACACACAGATTCGTCAACCTCAGATCGTCGAACTCGACTAAGACAAATAGAATTGATTTCGAGACATTAAAAGTCCGTGTCGACACATTTCAACTGTGTCGACACATTAAGAGATTGTTGACGCGACTTTTGACCTTCATTCTTTAGAAGTGTATAAATAGGTCAACAACAAACCCTGTCGACACACTCTCCATATTTTTGAGACCAAAACCCTGTATTGACAACTTCTCTCTTCTCAATCCAAGCTTTCACTCAACCCCAATGGCGCCAAAGCTAGAAGATAGTGTGAACGAAGGTTATGAGCTGTTACGCAACGCCTTTGATAATGCAGATCCCGAAATTAAAGCAGTAGTAACCCTAATTGCTGAAAATGGGTTGGAATTTCTGGTATCTGAACCAATAAAGATATGGAAGAAAGAAATACTAGAATTCTATGGTGCTGCTACTTTAGATTCTACTGGACTTAAAATCAAGTCTACAGTTCAGGGAACTAAGGTTAAACTTACCTTGAAGAGCTTGAGGAAAACTCTTCAACTTCCAAGAACTCAAGAAGAAGAAGTAGTACCCTCATCAAAGTCTAGGGAACAACTTCAATGGTGTGGATTGGATCCCACCTTGAAGATTGGATTTGCAATGAATAGAAAAGGGATGAATCTACAAGGCAAATTCCTTTTAGAAGTGGTTGGAAAAGTCATTCTCTGCAAGCCAGGGGGCATGATAGGATTTCAGCCTATATGTTCAGCCTGATGACCAGGATTATCTACAGACTAAACACAGATTGGTCAGCAGTAGTTTTTGAAAAGATTAAGGAAAGTATTAAGAAGCCAAATCTGGGAAGGATCCTGACTCTCTACTTGGCTAGAATAATTCCAGAGGTAATGACACAGACTGTTGGTTCAAAGATCAACCATATGATAAGGATGGGTATAAGGATTATCTCTAGATGGGATAGATTCCTAACAAAGGACATGCCTGATGTAGAGAGGCCAGAGGTTCCTAAAGAATCTCCTACACAGGATATTGCAGTTGGTACTCAAGTGCAGGGGGAGCCTCATCTTGAGGAAGAGCCAACCCACTTGGAAATTGAAATGGCTACATAAACTATTCTTGAGGTAATTCAAGAGGTTAATCAATCAATTCTCATTGATAAGGATGCAACACTAATTGAATCTTTGATTGATTTTGACCAGCCACCTCAACTAAACAGTCAACCACAAGATGTTATCATGGAGCATACATCTGCTACTACTAATTCTCCTAAGTTGGTGGTGCCTCAAGTCCCTACTCAACAAGAGTTCACCCTTGAGGAGTTGTTTCCAAATATAGTACAAGCAAGAACTGAGGGGGAGCAAACTAAATTTGAGGGGGAGAAAGCAGACTTTGAGGGGGAGCAAGTTAACATTGAGGAGGAGCAAGTAAGTACTGTGGGGGAGGAGCAAGGGTCTCAGGGGGAGCAACCTAGGACTGAACAGGAATTGCCTCCTAGTCCTAAGGAAAGTGTTAATATTGCCAGTACCTAAGCTTCAGAAGATGAACCAGAAATTCAAGCCAAAAAGAGGAAGCTGATGGTTTTCAAAAGGAGAAGCTAAAACTATAAAAGGGAATTACAAACTGCTCCACAATCTGCCCCAGCTACTGATTATAGTTTCTTGTTGATCTCATTTCATGTAAAGTTAGATGAACAAAGGATTTCCATGGAAAAATATATGGATGAGACCCATAAAGATATGCAATTCTCCTTGGCTCAAGATATAAAATCAATAAGATTTGAAGTAAATCAGAATAAGAAGGAAATGACTGATTGTTTTCACAAAGGAGGCAATGCTGTGGTTTTCCTAGCAACACATCAAGAAAAAATCAAGACTCAATTTGATGATATAGCTATTAAGCAAGGCTATATCCTAGAGAATCAACTTAGAATGAATGATAATCTAACAGAATCACATAATGTGATTGTTACAGAAATGAAGAATATTGCTACTGCCCGGACTGATGCAAGGGCTAAAGCCAAGGCAGATTTTGACAAGCAATTACAGGAAGGCCTAGCAGCTGTCCAAACAGCTATTGGGCTATCTCAAAAGATTATTTCTGCTCAGCTACTGAAGCTAAAGTCATTTTATAAGGATGGTTTAAATTATCTTGATAAATAAATCATATTTCAGAAAGATGACCTCAGGGATCATATTGCCAGAGAAGTCATAAAGTGGGAGAGAGTGTTAGTCAAAGCTGGCTCAAACCATGCTAAATGGATATCTAATAGCATCAGAGCCACACTTGAATATCCACCCCTCTGTGATGATGATAATGTAGCTGAGTCAGGTATACACCCTGCTTATTCACCAAGAAGTACAGCAATAAAAATGATTCACCAAGAAGTACAGTCAATGTACAGCCCTCCATAGGGTAATAAAAATGTTATCATTGAGAAAGTTGACATGTCAGAGACAGATGTGAATAAGGTGCAAGAAGCTCAACTGTCAAAGAAGAGATTCAGAGTATAGGCTGAGTTAAAGCCTGATTTTGAGCAGTGGTGTCCAACTTCCAGGAATATCATATTGACTGCCTGGAAAGCTGTGAAGGACAAGTCCCATGACAGGGGCAAATAGTACACAGAGCAAGAATGGCAAAAGCATGAACCTAGACAGGAAGCTATTCTGCAATATAGAAGAAAGGCAAAAGCTGGGAAGCTCCCTACTGATGCTCAGGAGCCTAGCAAATATTTCCCTAAGCCTTTTCACTATTTTGAAAGACAAAGAATAAGAGCTGAAGAACAAAAAAATAAGGATCTGAAGGGCAAGAAGCCAGCTGAAGATACAGATGCTCCAGTACAAGCCAAGATCCAATCAGGCAAAGGAATAGTCATCAAGGAGGCTGAGCAGCCTTAGGATAGATTTACTAGATTTTACAACTTCGTCATCTTTAGTGTTAAAAAAATCTATGTAAACTATTATTAAAGAAACTTTTGAAAGTTAAAACAAAACAATGATTAATGCTCATTGTGTTAGCATTACTATTCTGTGATGATATCTTATATATGTTTTGTTTATAAGTTAACCTGGCATATAATATTTTTATACATCATAATATGTGTTTGTTATCAATGGTGTATATCATTGAATAAGGGTTATGACTTCTCCAAATAGGGGGAGATTGTTGGGTACATTGGAAAATATGTACCAGATTTGAAGAAGCCTCACCTGACTCAATGATATGCATCAAGGTGTATTTGATGTTGTTTTGAGTTTATATATGCAGGTTAAGAAAATGCAAGAATGCAGGAAAAAATTTCTAAGTTCATGAGTCGACACCAGAAGAAGCAGTGTCGACACTTATGAAGGCTTGTCTCGACACTGGAGAAAAATTGTGTCGACACTTGGAGTTAATTGTGTCAACACTTGGAATGGCTGTGTCGACACCTGAAGAAACTGTGTCGACATACAGAGGCAGTGTTGACATATAGAGAAGCTTAGTCGACATCAACTGTGTCGACATACAGAGGCAGTGTCGACACACAAAGAAAGTTTAGTCGACATCAACTGTGTCGACACACAGAGGCAGTGTCGACACACATAAGACTTTGTCGACATCAACTATGTCGACACACAAGACTTGTGTCGACACACAGTAGAGTTTCAACAATATTAAAGTGAAGAAGTGATTGCGTCGAGACACAGAATTAGTGTCGACACATTCTACAGATGCTGTGTCGAGAAGTAGTGTCAACACCAAAGGAGCTGTGTCGACACCACCAACGCTTGTGTCGACACTTCGTCTTCTTGTGTCGACACATGATGAAGTTCAGTCTCGACACTTTCCTGATAGAGACAGAGTTTCAATTAGTGACTGGATGACTTGACAGCTGCCATTACCAACCGGTCTACTGCAACTATCAGAGCTATCAGAAGTTTGTTAGAAACCGGATCAGCCGGTTACCATAGACAAAGTCTATATAAAGGCATTCTCCTTCAACAAAAATATATACAGGAAAGAATAAACATATACAGTTAAAAAAACAGAAGAAGATTTTCGTCAGAAGATCAAAGAAGAAGTTGGAGAGAGAGAGCTCCATCTATTGAAGTGAAGAAAGGGACTTATATCAACAAGTCCCTCAAGTGCAGATTCTGAACCAGTCTGCCAAGAAGGATTCAGATTGAGATCTGAATTTCAAGAAAGAGGCTGATTGAAGATCAACTTCAAAGGAGATCAACCCTACTGAGTTCAGATTCAAGAAACTTTGAAGAAAGCTAAGAGTGGTTGTTCTCTACCATCAGATCCTTCCAAGAACTGATCAAGAAGCCATCCATCCTTTCTCTCTATACCAGGGTGGTGGTAAAATACATTGTTAAATCTATTTTCTGTAGGATCTTTTTAAGATCTGAGCTGTAAGCCTAATTTATAAAGGCTGAGATGTAGGAGATTTAGATCTTTGAGTGGTAGGCCTTGTTGAAGGCTGAGGTAGGGATGTGAGCCTGAGTTGTAGGAGATTGTGATCTCTGAGTTGTAGGCCTTGTTGAAGGCTGAGGTAGGGCAGATTGCCTGAGCTGTAGGAGTGTGGACTCACTCTGAGTTGTAGGAGCCTTGTTTGGGTTCTGAGATGCTGTACGATCTGAGGATCTGAGGTGAAGAAAAGAAGTTAGGCCGAATCTAGCACACTGCTAGATAGGCAAAGGGGGAAAGTGGATGTACCCAGACTTTGGGGAACCACTATAAAAACTGTGTGCAATCTGTGATTGTGTGATTTTGTGAATTCTGTGCTGTGTTAGCTATAGAATTAGGTGTTTCTGATTAATTAACTAAATAGATATTCTGCCTTAGAAGAAAAAGGAATTACACCTATTCACGCTCCCCTCTAGCTGTTTAGGAACTAATTCTTTCAGAGATAAAATTGACTACTCGAGTACTAGAACTAGACTACTCGAGAAGTAAGCAGACTACTCGAGTTCAGAAGCTACACTACTCGAGTGGGGTAGATACTTCATGAGAACTTTCCATCTGTTAGTCAAGTCAAAGTGCTCATCTACTCGAGTGGTTAACTTGACTACTCGAGTATAATACTTAGAATATTTTCAAAGGGAAAATCTGTCAACCGAGAGGGAGAAGAAGTCTACTCGAGTAATGGACTTGGCCACTCGAGAACTAGATTCAAGCATCTCAAGAACCATTTCCTTTACTCGAAATCTAGACTAGGCTTCACGAGTATAACTAAGGATTCAACCTGAGTACTACAATTCTACTCGAGTGAAACACTTAGAAAATTTTTGTTTTTGAGGATTTTCCTTCCTTCAATGAAATCATCAACATGTCTTTCTCCAACAATCCCAGTGCTTGAAAAATGAAGTGTATCCCGATAGATCGGCTACACATGAGTCAACACCATGGATCACACAATGAGGGATTACATTATATGGTCCTGTGTTTGGTGACCAATTGTAGACTGACATTGGTCTACACTTGGTAATTAAGTCCTGTAAACACATAACTCAAACAATACATCAAATACAACTTAATTCATTTTAGTTCAAGGGTGACTTCACCAAATCTAGGTTATTGTGGATATAATACCCAACAATCTCCCCCTATTTGTAGATCACAACCCTTTACACTAAGGTGAATTTTATAGACAAATAGAGAACTAGATATAAAGGAGATAAAACAGAGTAATAAGCACAAATATTATAAGCAAAGAATAGATTATCAAAATTAAGGATGTATATAAATAGAATTGTCCAAAAATCATTTCTACACAATTCTCATCCACACTCTTATAACTTTCTTCAATCTTTGGCTTGATGTTGCTATTGTTGTTGTTGTCTGTCCTTCTTTTCTTGGTGCCTTCTTTGATAGCTGAATGGCTTTGGATATTACTTGGGAGGTTTGGAGGTGCAGTAGGATTGTTCCTTCCATGCTCTCGATCATAGAGTCTTCTTTTGGTCATAGACTTCTCATACAAGTCCCACTCTTGGGAGCTGTAATGATCATGTCTATTCTCATTAAAATCAAAAACTAACTTGGGAGTATCAAGTATTAGTGACTTTGAGGTAGGACTCCAGAACTCTGCAAATTCAGGAGCTTTCCTTTTCTCTGCCTTTGTAACTGGAATGGATCTGCTACCAGAAGCTCCATCAATATACTTCCTTTTCTTTGTGATGTGAATCTCAGGAGGAGCTTGAAGAAATATATATGCTAGATCTGATTCCCAAACCTGAGAATAAGTTTCTAGAGGAGGAGATTCAGAGCCTTCAGGTCTTAGAGAGAAGATAGGCTGAGGAACTGGAGCTAGAGATAGAGGAGCTAGGGGATTTAGATGGTGAGGATTTATATTTGGATCTGCTTGAAAATCAGGGAATATCTGGTTGTGCATCCACACAGCTGTATCATAGGTATGAAATTTTACACTGTGGATCTGATTCTGCACATCATCATGAATTTCCTTTAGCTTTGCTTCCCAGAGAGTTTGCTTGGCAGCATCTGAAGTTTCTAAATATCCTTTGACTAATGTCTCCCCCTTTCTGACTTCTACAGTGAGTTCATCTATGGCAAATTCTTTGAAGGAACCCACTTCGTCACAAATTTTGAAAGTGTGCTCTTGGGCCAGCTTTTCTAACTGAATCTAATTATTTGCAGGAGTAATAGATTGTTCCATCACTTTGCCAACACTGCTAATGGTGTGATCCAATGCTTTTCCACCTATCTTGAATAATTGTCTGAGCTCATCAGTTTTGTGCTGAATTTCTGTAAAACCTTTGCTCATTTTTTTCAAGAGCAGAAACTTTCTCTTGAACTACCTTTAAGGAGTCATCAAAATATTTTCTTTGGTCGAGCAGCATCTGTTCTATCTTACTAAGAATATCATTGGCAGCAGGAGTTGGAGTAGTTGTATGAGGAACTAGAGGAGGAGGAGCAGACCATGGAGGAATTTCTTTAATGATGACTAAGCTCTTAGCTCTGTTTGTGTGAATTAGAGCATCTACATCTTCATCAATGAAGGTGGGAAGAGGGAAATCCAAGCTCTTCAAAGGAGCTTCAGCTGGTTGTGGAGTTTGTTCTTTCTCATCAGAAATCAATATTGGCTCATCTGGCACTTTGTAAGCAGCAGGAGATTGGTGAACAGTGGATTTTGTTGATTGAGTAGGTGAGGGTGATGGTACTGGAGTAAGTTCATTGGTTGGTTCTGTAGGTTGTTCTTTCTGGAGGGGAGGAAGAGGCTCTTCAGTGCTGAGCTCTACAATCTCTGGTTAATTGCTTCTTTTGTAGAGAGTATGGTGTCTTGTACTTGAGCATCTGATGGAGTTTCTTTTGGAGTGGTTGGAGGGAGAGAAACAGCAGTAGGTGGAGTAGGTATCCTTTCTACTGCTGCAGAAGGAGAAGGCTCCCCCTCAGCAGCTGCACTAGATGAGTTGGCAATATGAGGTTGAGAGGGAGATGGAGTCCTATCCTTTGAAGCTGGATGGTCATGAGCTATAACAGCCTGGGCAGGATTTAGCAACTTCAGTTCCCATCTTTGAACAGAGGAGATTGATACCTTCTTTATATGGTTTAGAGTGGTGCCTTTTGGAAATCAAAAACTTCTGGATTTATCTCATGTAATAGCAGAGAGATAATCCTTGTATAACTAGGAGCCTTGATGCTCTCCCTTATCTTATCATGAATCAACATTCCAAACTGAAATCTTTTTCTGCATATAATGGCTGTAATAATTTCAAACATATCAAAAGAGATGTCCCTGATGGAACTTGTCTTATAGAGGAGTATCTTGCCAATAATGTCCACAAGGAAATTACTCTCAGGATTGAGGTCTGGTAGACGAATGGAATGCACTTCTGGTGAAAGTCCACAAAATATACAAGCTCTGTCTGAATCTTTATGTGTGAGAGGATCCTCTTCGTCAACCATAGGAAGTCGAAGAAGTGTTGAGACAGAGGTCTTGGTAAGCTTTATCTTGATTCCCTTGACCTTAGACATACGGACCTTACCATTTCTTCTCACTTTGATGTTCTTAAAGAATTCTTCAGCTTCAGGGAATAGTATTTTGCAGGGGTGCTGGAGAACGAATGTTAAGCCAGTGGTGTCGAGAAGAATAAGAAGATTCTTGAAATCATCAGATAGTTCGACAATTCCATCGACGACTAGCTCACTACCAATCCTAATCTTGGAAGGCGGTGCTATTGTCCAGAAAGAAGTGAGAAATTTGCTGCCCGGAAGAAGGCGACGGCGTGCTCTGCCACAGCGACGGAAGACGAAGAGACTTTTGTCTTACTAGAGAGAGAGGGTTTTGAATTCGTGTAGTAAATGAAATCCGGTTTTTCTATTTATATAACCATAATTATCGATGATTAAAAAGGAAATTAATCGAACATACCTTAGAAAATGGCGGTATCAGCTTTGGATTGCGAATAAAGAAATTTGAACAGAAGTTGAGAATTTGTCTTACTGTTTCTCGAGTAGACCGGCAGTACTCGAGTGAGATAATGATGGTACTCGAGTGATATCTTTATACTTCTCGAGAGGAAGCTCGTTACTCGAGTCGTATTACTCGAGTGACTTGATGATTTCTCGAGTGGTCTAAAGAAGTACTCGAGTGGTCATCTTCTTACTCGAGACATTAGGTCTTAACTTTAGAAATTTAGACTTTTGAAGTTATTCCTTGATCTTTGAGCTATGTTGTGAGTCCACCTTCTCTAATCTTCATTGTTGAGCATTCCAAGTTCTTTTTTGAAGAACGTGAACTTGGTCTCGTCCAGCAGCTTCGTGAATATGTCTGCAATCTGCCTGTCCGTCGGGACGTATTATAGATCTACGTCCCCTTGCTCCACATGCTCACGGATGAAGTGGTAATACAGCTCTATGTGCTTTGTCCTGCTGTAAGAGACTGGGTGTTGTTTATTGCAATCGCACTGGATGAGTCGCAAAACAACGTGTTGTTTTGGACTTTGAGATTGTAATCTTACAGCTGATTCTTTATCCATAGCAACTGTGCAAAACAACTGCCTGCAGAGATATACTCTAACTCGGCTATTGAGATTGTGACACAATTCTGCTTCTTACTACTCTAGGAAATGAGTCTTCTTCCAAGGAATTGGCAAGTCCCGGAAGTGCTCTGCCTGTTATCCTTGCTACCTGCAAAATCTGCATCTAAGAAACCAATTAGATTGCTATCATTATTTCTTGGGTACCATAAGCCAAGATTTGGTGTACCTTTAAGGTATCTCAAAATCCGCTTTGCAGCAGCATAGTGAGATTCCTTAGAGTTCACTTGAAATCTAGCACATACACATGTTGAGAATATTATGTCAGGTCTACTGGCAGTAAGGTAGCACAAGGATCCAATTATGCTTCTCTACTTGGTTTCATCAAAAGGTTTCCCTTTCTCATCCTTGTCCAGAGACACAGCTGACCCCATTGGAGTCCTCATAGAGGTTGTGTTCTCCATTCCGAATTTCATAATTATCTACTTGGTGAACTTTGTCTGCGAAATGAAAATTCCATCTTCATATTGTTTCACCTAAAGCCCCAATAAATACTTCAGCTCTCCCATACTGCTCATTTCAAACTTCCCTTGCATAAGTTTAGAAAACTTATTACAGAGGTTGTCGTCAATAGAGCCAAAAATAATATCGTTGACATAGATTTGCACTAGCAAAATCTTATCTTTTATTTCCCTAAGAAATAATGTCTTATCTATCTTTCCCCTTGTGAACTTGTTCTCAAGAAGAAAGGTAGACAGCGTCTCTTACCAAGATCGAGGAGCTTGTTTCAAACCATATAATGCTTTAGATAATAGATAAGCATAATCAAGAAAGTTAGAGTCAACGAAACCTGGAGGTTGTTCCACATACACCTCTTCCTTTATGTCACCATTAAGGAAGGAAGAATTCACGTCCATCTGATAGACAGTGAAGGCCTTAAGAGCAGCATATGCTAGGAACAACCCGATTGCCTCTAGTCTTGCCACTAGAGTATACGTCTGGTCAAAGTTAATTCCTTCTTCTTGGCGATATCCTTTGGTGACGAGTCTGGCCTTGTTCTTTATGATTGTTCCATCCTTGTCCATCTTGTTCCTGTAGACCCACTTTGTCCCGATGACATTCTTACCTTTCGGTCTTGGAACAAGTTTCCAGACTTCATAATGCTTGAACTGATTTAGTTCTTCTTCCATTGTCATTATCCATGACGCGTCTGAGTTTACTTCCTCAAACTTCTTTGGTTCAACTTGTGAGAGAAAACTCGAATATAGATTCTCGTTAGTTGTACCTCTACGAGTTCTGACACCATCCTAGGGGTCTCCTATGATTTGGTCCATTGGATGATACTTCAAGTGTCTGAGCTCTAAGGTCCTTGCATCTGAATCTTCTTCCAGAGGAGTGACTTCATCAACTTAGATGATTTCTTCATCTTGATCATTAACCTCTCCAATCAGGGTTGGAGTGCTGATCTTGATGTACTTTTCACCTTTTTCTTCACTCGGCTCACCCAGGTTAAGTTCTTTCATCTTTGAACCTGCATCTTCAATGAACACACTAGAAGAGTTACTTTGCAACAAGCTCGTCTCATTAAATACAACATGAATAGATTCTTCTACAACCAGAGTTTTTCTATTAAATATCCTATATGTCTTACTATGGTTACTATACCCTATGAAAATACCTTCAAAACTCTTTTCAATAAATTTGGTAGTGCGATACTTCCAATTGTTAAGGACGAAGCACTTACAGCCAAAGATTCTACAATATGCAACAGTCGGTTTCCTGCCCTTTAGAAGTTCGTAAGGTGTCTTATTATGGTTCTTGTTTATCAGTGCTCGATTTTGCATGTGGCATGCAGTGTTGACGGCTTCAGCCCAGAAGTATTCTGGTAATGAGGCATCACTCAACATGGTCCTGTAGGCCTCTATGAGTGTTCTATTCCTTCTCTCAGCTACTTCGTTCTGTGGAGGAGTACGAGGAGAGGAAAACTCATGAAAGATACCTTAGGTTTCACAAAATTCTATCATGGCCCCAGACATGAACTCTGTTCTATTTTCATTTCTGATTTTGACCACTGAATAGTTGTATTCATTCTGGACTTGCCTGACAAAATTAGTAAAGATGTCAAAGGTATCTAACTTGTGTTTCAGAAAGAACACCCACGTAAAGCGTGAGTAATCATCGACATTAACCAATATATAATCCTTACCTCCCAAACTTCTAACTTGTATGGGACCGAACAAGTCCATATGAAGTAGATGTAAACATCGATTAGAATCTTTGCCAATAACGCTTTTAAACGTAGACCTTGCTTGCTTGTCTTTTACACATGCGTGACAAGTTCTATCTTTAACGTATTTGACATTTGGGGAATCACGTAATAAATTCAGAGAAAATAATTTATTAATAGTTTTGAAATTAATATGTGCTAGCCTCTTGTGTGATCGGTCATCAAGAGAAGCACTATCTTTATCCATAAAACACACTAGTGTAGAAGAGTCTATACAAATGAAATTCAAACAAAATATATTTCTACTTCGAGTGCCCGATAGAATCGATTCCATATTGTCAACCGATTTTATCAAGCACTTATCAGCATGAAATTCAACAACATATCCTTTATCGAAGAGCTGGCCTATGCATATAAGATTGTGTTCTAATCCTTCAACATAAGCCACATCTGAGAAGGATACACTACCGTTAGAGATCATACCATAGCCTTTAGTAATTCCTCGGTCTGAACCTCCAAAGATGACCTTTGGCCTGTTCAAGACTGGAGAATAGTTCTGAAGAAAGCTTCTTGTCCCGGTCATATGTCGAGAGCATCCACTATCCAAGTACCAGATAGGAGTTTTGTTAGCCTTTGGACATACCTGCAATTACAAATCAATTTACCTTTGGAACCCAAACACGTTTGGCCTCTTGGTCTCCTGTTAGAACACTCCCCCTAGAAGTATTAGCATTATGAGTGGTCTTTCTTATATTACTAACTTGAGGAGTCACATAACTTCCGGAGTTAAACCAGCAGTCAATGGCAAAGTGACCAATTTTGCCACAACACCAACAGTCAAACCTATTATATCTTTGCCTCACGATCTACTGCTTGACCTTTTGAAATGGTTGTCTAGCAGGGGCAACATTCTTAGAGGAAGAAGCTTCATGGTGATGGAAATCACATGTCTTCTTCTCCTTGAGAGGCTTTTCTACAATAGGCTTTACCTTTGGTGCCTTCTTGATGTTATGACCATGATTATAATGGCCATAGCTCTGAAGAGTGATTTCTTCATAGGGTGCCTTAAAGACACTTTCAGCAAAGTTACGGGGACGAGTCCATCCTTGGAAACGAGACTTCGACTCTACATAAGTATGCCTAGCAAAGTGACCATAGGACGAGTAAAGATCAAACACATTTGATGGAAATACGACCATCTTGAAAGAAGTCTGATCTTGAGGAGCTTTCCCTTTTTCTTTGGCCAAGGCCTTCTTGGCCGCCATATTCTTTCTCTGAGCCATATTCCTCCTAGAAGATTTACTAGAAGCGTCAACATGGCCTAGCCCAGCACCCTTGGCCTTAGTTGCGAATTCAGCAATGAGAGGAAGGACAGTCTTGGGCTTCGAGAAACTTTTAACAAGTTTCTTTTTTGCTTCAAGTTGTGCTTCCAATTCTTTTATGATCTTCTCCTTAAGGTCTAGATGCTCGAGAGCCTTGTTATATTCTTCAATGGCAGCATTGAAGTTCTCTTTGAGTGAGTCGGTCTTAGCGACTTCCTCTCTCAAAGTGCTCTCTTCAGCCTTGAGAGACTTTATCTCTTTGGCTTGAGTTTTCATGACTTTTCGACACTTGTCGTAAGCCTTGATCAACTCCTTATATTGGGCCATGAGTTCAGACTCATCGTCAGAAGAGCTGTCCTCATGATCATGTTCAGAAACATCAGATTCAGAAAGAGGAGTGTGAGAATTTACCTTCCCAGTGAACTGGGGTTCTTGTTCATCATCAGTCTGAGCCATTAGCCCGAAGTAGGCTTCCACTTCTTCACTCGACTCAAATGAGTCAGATTTGCTAAGAGTCTTGCCCTTCTTGGCTATTAGTCTCTTTTCTATTCTCTTCTTATGGTAAGAAGATTTCTTTTCTTCTCTTTTCCACCCTCCTTGTGGGGGCAATCATCAATAACATGACCTAACTTATTGCAGCAATAACAAACGATGTCAGTAGAAATATGTTTGTTCTGTTTAGTAGTATACCTGTCATGGCTGCTTATGCCTTTTCTGTGTCGATCACCATCATGACGTGATCTTCTGTACGAGACATCCTTGCCTTTCCATTGCTTCTTCTTGTTAAAGATTTTCTTGAACTGTCTTGAGAGTAGTGAGAACTCTCCTTCAGATAGTTCTGAGCCTGAAGTACTTGGCTCTGAGGTTTCTTCTTCACTTATTGTGCTTTGGCAGGAGAGGCAACCTTGTACTTCCTGGAGGTGTCTGCCTTGAGAGCTATAGACTTCTCCTTGGATGAAGTCCTGTTCTTCTCTTCTTCAACGTTTCATGAAATAATTTGTAGCTCATATGACATAAGCTTTCCGAAGTGATTTTGCAGGTCAGTCTCAGCTAACTTTCCAAATTCTCGAATAGCACAGGCCTTGTTATCCCATTCCTTACTCAGGGATCACAAAAACTTGTCATTCAGTTCTCCGTTGGTGAAGACTCAGCCGTATACTCTTAGGCCGTTGACTATCTTGATGAAGTTTTCAAAAGTGTCTGCAATGGTATCCTTGGGTCCTTGTCGGAAGGCTTCAAATTTTTGATTATGAAGGGATCTTCTATCATCCCTAACTTCTTCTGTGTCTTCCATTAAGATGATGATGGACTGCCACATTTCCTTAGCGGATTGGCAGTGGATCAGGTTCTGCTGCATCGAGTCATCAACTGTACTTGCTAAAATATTTTTGGCGTTCTTGTCTAAAGAGACAAGTGCAATCTCATCTTTGTCCAGATCCATCAACTTCTTAGGAACCTTTTTTGTAGGATCTATAGTGGAGACAGTCATATTAACATAAGGACCTTCTTCAACAATCATGAAGATCCTTGGATCTATAGCTTCCATGAAAAACTTAATCCTCTCTTTCCACATGGGAAAGTTATTCTTTGTACACAAAGGAAGATTAACAAAGTCCTTGGCCTTGTCAATGCTTGGTTAACTCAAAAGACAACTTAGGTCAGATCTGATCAAGGTGTTAATCTTTTAATGATCAACCTCCCTTTGATACAAATTGAAGTGTTAGTTGTCTTACCAAAATCACCTAGAGGGGGTGAATAGGAGAGTTTTGCATCTTTTGCGGAATAAAAAATTTAGAGATCTAAGCACAGAAAATAACAACCACCAAGCAATCACAGAGGACACCGAGATTTATAGTGGTTCCCCAACCTTGGGTACATCCACTTTCCACTCACCGATCTAGCAAAGCACTAGACTCGGTTACTCCACTATCTCGGATTGAAACCAATCCTACGCCTCGGAACAACATTCCTACAACTCGATCCACAAAACGGATCTACATTCGGAAGATGAAAACTTCCTACAACTAGGAGAACAATGCTCCTACACTCGGAGAATAATCTCCTACAAGACTAGATTAAAACTAGGAAATACAAACAGTTTCTTTTCTTCAGATCTGAAAATATTCTGCCTAGATCTTCCTTCTTGAAATTTGTGGTACTGTCAGAAAGCTTTTAAGAAGACATGATAAGATCCGATTTGAAGATTCTTGACTCACACGATCCGAGAGAAGATGAAGAAGTTGAAGAATAATCTCGATCTTCAAGTCGACTGATTTAAATCTTCTTCAACGAAAGCCCTTGGCGATTTTCACGATGAGGAGTGGCGGCGGCTTCCGTTTTAGGAAAGAGAAAATTGATTCAGAAATTCTTAGAATATTTCTTTACAACGCTTGTTAGGGTTAGTCGGAATGACAAGACCTTATATAAGATCTCCCAAATGGTCATAATTAGCATTAATGACGGCCACGTGGACCAATCATGTCAAATTATTTGAAAATCCCGTCAGATAGGACTTAGCGAAATTTTCTCGAAAAAGTGACTGAATTACTCGAGTAAAATAGGAACTACTCGAGTACTAAACTGAGATCTCGAGAGGATAGTATCAAGCAAGTCGAGAACAAGTCCTTTAGAAAATTTCAGAATAGAATCATAGTCACTCGAGTGGAATGATGGTTACTCTAGTGCTAGAAATGTTACTCGAGAGATGGAGGTGAACATCTCGAGACGAGGACTTAGAGAAAATTTAGTGAGATAAAATTGACTACTCGATTACTGGAACTAGACTACTCGAGAAGTAAGCAGACTACTCGAGTACAGAAGCTACACTGCTCGAGTGGGGTAGATACTTCACGAGAACTTTCCTTTTGTCACTCGTATCAAAGTGCTCATCTACTCGAGTGGTTAACTTGACTAATTGAGTATAATACTTAGAATATTTTGAAAGGGAAAATCTGTCAACCCGAGAAGGAGAAGAAGTCTACTCGAGTAACAGACTTGGCCACTCGAGAACTAGATTCAAGTATCTCGAGAACCATTTCCTTTACTCGAAATCCAGACTAGGCTTCATGAGTATAACTAAGGATTCAACACAAGTACTACAATTCTACTCGAGTGAAACACTAGAAAAATTTTGGTTTTGTGGATTTTCCTTCCTTCAATGAAATCAGCAACATGTCTTTCTCCAACAATCCTAGTGCTTGAAAAATGAAGTGTATCCGAATAGAGAGGCTACACATGAGTCAACACCATGAATCACACAATGAGGGATTACATTGTATGGTCCTATGTTTGGTGACCCATTGTAGACTGACATTGGTTTACACTTGGCAATTAAGTCCTGCAAACACATAACTCAAACAATACATCAAATACAACTTAATTCTTCTTAGTTCAAGGGTGACTTCACCAAATCTAGGTTATTGTGGATACAATGCCCAACATAACTCAACATTCAGAAGCTGCTCAAACTATCAAAGCCAATGATCTTTAATTGGAAGAGGATAAGACTTCATCTTCTTGTTTACATCAAGAAGCTGGCACATCTTGTGCAGCTACTAAGGGGGAGCCTGCTCCTACAATCCGAGAGCTAAGTCAGTCTGCTCTTCCTTCAAATACTGCTCCACCTGCTGCTATTAATACAGTTCTAGAAGATGATTCAGCCCCATCTGCTAATGCCAGAGACACCTCTCCTCCAGAAGATAATTTAGGATTTATTCCTACAGGCATGGCTGATCCAGAAATCCTAACTAATACTCAGGTAAATGTATAAATTCTGTCTACAACTGTAGATATTGATAAGATGATAGAGGATCTCACATCTAAAGAGCCTCTATCCCCTCTGCCAGAAGTATACCATCCATCTCAGTAAGAAGATTCCTCTCAACCAGAACCATCCCATCCAGAACATTGTCCTGAACCAAACCAGTCTCCTCATTCAGAACATCCATCAGAAACTGAACCATCTCCAAAGTCCCAGTCAGTGTACTGTCCAGGGGGAGAAAGATGAAAATATAGTTTTTCTTTGTGATACTGAAGAAAAAATACCTGCTGAAGATGCTGAACCTCCTCTTCCTAGTCCACATTTCAACATTCCCACCATATTAGCCAAAGATGCTGAAGATGAAAACACTACAGTCAGAAGAAAACAAAGTTCTACCTCCACAGTACTCATTGAAGAAATTGTCCCCTGGACTACTCCAGTTCTACCTACTCCACCTCTTCAAACTGCAGTTCTATCTGAAAACAATATCTTGAGTAAGATTGAAGCCATGATGGCTGAGTAGAGAAAATATTTTGAAACTTCTCTTAAAGTTGTAACTGATATGGTAACTTCCTTGGACAAAGAGATGAACCAAGGATTTGCTGAAATCCAAAACAACACAGATGAATTCAAAAGGCTTTTACAAATTGGACGGAAAGCTATATATCACACCATTACAACTATTGGTGAAGTAATGGATCAATCTGTCACTCTTGCAGATAATCAGATACAATTAGAAAAGAAAGCTCAAGAATGCAACTTCAAAACATGTGAAGAATTTGGTATTTTCAAAGAAGTCATTAGCACCCTATCTGTAGAAGTCAGAAAGGGGGAGGATTTAGAGAAAGAACAGCTAAAGAAAAATGTACAAACAATGAAAGATCAATGAGATGGTCAAATGAAAGAAATTCAAGCATCAGTACTAAAGGAAGTTAAGAGTACAAAGCTTTATACATATGTTACTGCAATATGGATGCACAATCAGCTTTTCCCAGACCTCTCTATTGACCCTCCTACACCCCCTCCTGCAAGCTTGGATGTAAATAACCTTACATTCTCCCCAAGGCCTGAAGATTTTGAAGCTCCACTTCCTCCTGAGACTTATGAACAAGCATGGGATCTTGAATAGGCTAATGTGCCTCCTCAAGTATTTCCTGAGATACAAAAATCTAAAAGAAGAGTGTATGGTAATGGTGACTCTGCTAGCAGGTCCACTCCTATGCCAGAGCATGTTGAAAGAGAGTTTGCTGAAGTATGGAGCCCAACATCAAAATACATCATTCTTGACACTTTAAGATTGGATGTGGAATTCAGTGGACACAAGGATGATTACTACTCTCATACTGAATGGATGCAATATGAAAAATCCATGACCTTCAGATGACTACATGATAAAAAGTACAGTCGATATGATCCAACTGCTCCTCCGAGGCTAGCCAAATATTTTCAAAAGCCATACATGTATTTACAAAGACAAGAAGACAAACTTAAGAAGCAACAATAGCAACAGACCAAGAAGGGATAGAAGATGATTAGAAATTTCACTTTTGAGATTTTGTGGGATTGAATTTTTCCTGGACAATATTTATAAATTTAAATCCTTTAATTGTGATGATCTGATTTTTTTTAATAGAATTCCTCATTATTACTCTATTTGTTAGTTACTTTATTTCTTTATCTTGATATAATTCACCTTAGTGTAGAGGGTTCTGACTTCTACAAATAGGGGGAGATTGTTGGGCATTGTATCCAAATTTACCCAGATTTGTATGAAGTCATCCTTGAACTAAGATTAATTAAGTTTGTATTTGATGCATTCTCTAGTTGAGTGCTTGCAGGTTATAATTATCAAGTGTGGATCAATGTCAGTCTACAATGAGTCACCAAACACAGACCATACATTTTAATCCCTTATTGTGTGATCCATGGTGTTGACTCATGCATAGCCTCTCTATTGGGACACACTTCTTTTTCAAGTGCTAGAGATATGAAAGAATCTCTGGGTTGTTGTTCTCCAGGAAGAAGAATTAAAAATTCTGTTAAGAAATTTTTCTAAGTATTATTCTCGAGAAAGACTTACAGTACTCGAGTAGTATTGAACTTAGTACTCGAGCAAGCTCAGTCATGTATTTTAGTAGCACAAGCTGTTCTCGAGAAAGCCTAGTGCAGTTCTCGAAAAGCCTTGTGGTACTCGAGTAGATCCTGACTCCTTCTCAAGTAAACTCAAAATTTAAGTCAAATTTTTTTCCAAGTCTTTTTCTCGAGATGGCCAGAATTATTTCTGGAGAAGTAGCATAATTTCTCGAGAAGGCTAGAATCATTTCTCTAGAACCAGAAGTTATTTCTCGAGTAACAAATATATTTTCTCGAGATGCATTATTCTTCTCGAGACACAAAAGAACTTTTCTCGAGTAACAGGTCTATTATTTATCGAGATACAAGAATTCCACCTATACATTTTTCTTAAGTATTTTTGTCGAGAACTTCTTACCTCTTCTCGAGAAACAAAAATTTCTTCACGAGAATACTTAACTCTCTCGAGAAATGACGTTCAGTTTTCTGAAATTCTCTACGTTTTGACGGATTCGATTTTAAATCTCATTAAGGCTTGATTGGTACACATGGCTATCATTTAATGTGATTATGACCGTTAGGCAAGTATTATAAAAGGTCTTATCCTCATCGACTAACCCTAATAAGAAGAATTTCCAAGTTTCTTAATCTTTCTTAAGTTTCTAAATCGAGAAGCGCAGCTGCCGCCGCTCTATCTTCATCGCCGATCTTCTCTCTCGATCCAAGAGATTCAAAACAAGAAGTTTCAACAAATCAAGATTTTCAACATCGACAGATCTATTCCTTGATCGTGTTGATTCTAAAGTTTTCAGATCTAAGGTTTCTCAGATTTCGTCCTCAACTTTTCTGATAAGGGTTGCTCAGTTTTTGAAGAAGGAAGAAGCAGAGTACAACTAGATCTGTGAAGATAAGACATTGTATTTCTGATTGTAAATTCATTTTATTGTTGTATGAGTTATTCTTCGAGTCTTGTTGGAGTTTTACTCCGAGTTATAGGAGATATTCTCCGAGTTGTTGTATGAGTGGTTTTTGCTCCGAGTTGTAGGAACTTTGTTTTGAGTTGTAGGATTGTTATCAATCTGAGAGAATAGTGGAGTAGACGAGTCTAGTGCGTTGCTAGATCAGTGAGGTGGAAAGTGGATGTACCCAGGGTTGGGGAACCACTATAATTCTTAGTGTCGTCTATATATGCTTGTTTACTTTCTATGCATCGCTCGTACAAATTTTTATTCCTCAAAAAGACACAGAACTCACATATTCACCCCACTCTAGGTGATTTAGGTAGACAACTTAAACATTTTCATTATAGTTCAAGATGAACTGCTCATAACTATCCGACAATGATGGTAGGATCAGGTCTGTGGCCAACTCTTGGCCCAAAGGGAACCCTAGTCTTTCAAGGTTATTGATATACCCAATCATCTTGAGTATGAGAGCACCTACTATGTCCATAGCTCCCATATTGCACTGGAACAATGCCTTAGTGACATCGAATATCTCTTAAAGAGCTTGCCCTTAAAACATTTTTTTGAGATGTTCGTCAATTTCCTTGCAACCAATGTGAAAGTTAGGGGATAGATTTGATTACTTTAGAGGTGGGGGTGAATAGAGTAACTTAAAATTTTTTGGCTAAAGAAAAAGTTATCAGAGAAATAAGTGATAATAGTATTAGTATGAAAAGAAATGGAAGCTAAGCTAAACTACACTATCACAGTATAACAAAATAAAGAGAAAATGAATAACCAGACAACACAATAATTTTATAGTGGTTCCCCAAACTGGGTACATCACTCTTATACCACCCTGGTAGGATTCCACTATCAGGTTTTTGATCAGGTGACTGCCACCACAAGATCAATTTACAGGGAGATCTCACAACAATTTAGGCTTTTGATCAGGTGCCCACAAACCAATAATAAACTTTTGAAGGGAGTTAATAAACCTTTATACAGGAGGTTGAGGGAGTTGATGGTGTCTTCTCTTTTCTCTATTCAACAGAGAAGACTCAATGGATTACTATTGTCAAAGCTCCTTCTGAAATGTTGAGATGTTTAGAAATCTTGGAGCGTTGCTCAGGGTGCAGGTCTTCAGCCTTGTCTTGTTGAAATCCAGGAGCTTGTAGATAGATCTAGAGTTGTTGTCCTTGAGGATTCCTGGAGTAGATGTTCAAGAGGACTCTTTATATAAGATTGATGTTCTTCTTTAGTATTCTGAAAGATGAAGGAGAAAACAAAACGTTTTCAGCACAGAGAAGAAGCTGATATTCTTTGGTATATTTCTGTATCTCTTCTCTGTATCACTTATTGTGTTCTGTATTCTGTGTATGTCACTGTATATCTTTCTTCTTGCTTGCTTGTATCACATCTATGTGTATTGTTGTCTGAAAGAAAATTCTCTTATATATTCTGCTGTCGAATTCTCCTTTTGAATTTTGAATTCCAAGCATTAATTACTGACTAATTCCGGAGAATGAAATGGCTGGAATATAATCTTTAATGAGTTTCCCCAACTGTCGCATTAAAATAAGCAAGTAATTAACACTGATGAAATCCATAATTAATGCTGCCAAGAACGGCTATATTCTTGAGAATATAAACATTAATTACTCAGAGAATTACTGCTAAATAATATAAGAAATTGGGGATAAAAAAGGAAAACTTATCAATCTGACTCGGGACAGAAATCGTCGACCTCTAGGGTAGAATTCATCGACTCGAGTTCCAAGTTCGTCGAGCTGAGAAATCCTGTTCGTCGACATGAGCTCAGCGAACTACAAACTGGAAATATCTTGCCAATTATGCGCTCCAAATTCATCGAACATAGAATCTGTCTTCTTCGACCTGAGTTTAGAGAAAATAAACTGGAAAGAATCTGTCAAAGCTGAACTCTAGATGTCGTCTAGCAGAGAATGTGTCTTGAAGAAGAAATCATCGACCTGAGCTCGAATATCATCGAGCTCAACCCAGAGAAAGATTTCTGAGTTCGTCGATCTGCGATCGACGATCGTCGAGCTGAGTTCGAAGAACTTCAAACTAATAATCTGAATTTTACTAACTCTTCAGTCAACTGAAGTCCTCTGCAAGCTGGTACATGAAGATTGATACTAATGACTAGCCAAAACTCTATGACTAACAGACTTGACCCTAGTTATACAAAGTGGGTCAAACATCCTAATTAGTGAACTAGCCCAAATTTAAACTAGGGATCCAACAATTTCCCCCTATTTGGGTGAGGTCACTAATACAAACAAAAGAAAACACTCACAAAGCAAAATAAAAGATATCTGACAAAAAATAAAGATCTAGTAGATATATGTACAACAGGTGCTTTATGATTAAACACAAAATAGTTCAGAAAACAAACTAAACAAACAGTTATTTATTTTTACTGGACTTCTCTTTCTCAGCTTTTTCAGATGGTTGTCTGTAAATGATTTCTCTGTTAGGGTTTGCAGCTTCTCTCTTAGATATGGTCATGTCAGATGCTCCAATAATATCGCAAAAAGTTGCCCTTGGTACTACAACTTCAGGATGGAGACTCATATAATCATCTACATTGAAAAATTTGTTGGCACTATTATACCTTTTGATCTCTTCTTTTCTGTATAAGGACATGGTGGAGTACTGAGATGGGTCCTTGCCTTCTTCTTTTGCTTTATTGATCAGAGAAAGTCCAACTAATTCCTGAAATCTGGCAATTTTAGCAGTGGGTTTTTGTTCAGGATCTACAAAGGGAATTGTAGTGGATACTGGCCTTTTGGGACTGGTTTCCTTCTTTGAATCATCAAGAAAAACTGGAGTACTTATCTTTTTTGAAGTTGGAGGAGGGTTGCTCTTCGAATATTGTTGTTGTTGTCCACTGTTGCCTTGAAAACTAGGCATGGAGTGTCTTTGATAAGTCTCAGTGACTAGATCTGATCTATGAGAGACACTTCCAGAGGACCCAGCTGATGGTAGAGGAGGAGGAGGGTGAAGTGCTTGGGAGGAGAACTATACCTTCTTCTCTTCTTCCTTTATTTCTGCTAATTCTTAGACAACCACATCCATTATGGCATCCCAGGGTAAGGTGTAATCTTTTGCAAAATGTAGTAAGGTGTGTCATGAGTTGGATTGGTCTTGGGAACAGCCTTGGGAATAGCTTTCCTTTTCTTAATTATCTTCTTCTTAGCTTTAGGATCATCAGAATTTTCAGAGTCATCATCATCATTGTCTTCAGAGGACTCAGGAAGATTATCATACATATCATTAATCTCCTTCAAGGCTTCCTTAGAAATTTGCTTTTCAGCTTGAGGTAGCACTTGAGATTCTGAAACTTATGGAACATCAATACTTTCAGAGACTGTTTGATTCTCTTCCTCTATATCTGCAAGTATGATATCATCCAGGTCTGGTATAGGACTTTCATCCATTTTGTAAGTAGGAGGAGAGATAGCCATTAGAGCCGATTATATAAGTGGCTCAATGACTGCAAAACATGCCTTTAGTTGCTTTACAACCTCAGGGATTATGGGAGGAGTATAGCAAACTATAGACAAAAAATTTCTAGACAAACTTCTGGTAAGTAATTTATATAAGCAGAATCAAATAAATTCAATAAACTGAATAAATCTATTGTGGGATTGACAAAACAATCACCAACAGTCAAAATTTCTAGAAGATCTACTGGCTCATCTGTACAACTCATATCAATCTCAACTTCCTCAACTTCTGTATTCATATATACATCTGCATCTACTGCTATATCCAACTGTACATCTACTGCTGCTGCTGGAGGAGAGAACACTAGAACTTTTTCATTGGATATCTCCCCTGCCTGGTTTCAGAGGGTTCTGAAGCCAGGCCCCAGAAGAAGAAGGGACAGTTGGGGCAACAGCAATGAGAGTAGAGAGAGAGGAAATGGAATTAGCAAGAGGTTCAATAGCCTCTGCTATGAGATTTTTGATGAGAGGAGTGAAGAGCTCCAAGAGAGTTGAGATGGAAGGGGAATCCAATTGTACAAACTCAGAGGGTGTCTGAGTGGATACAGAATGGATTGATGGAAGAGGATGAAGGGAAAGGTGTGGTGTCAGTCATAGGTTCATCTATGGATGATGGTGTGTCGATGGGAGATGATGATAAAAGATCAAAAGATGGAATGTATAGAAGGTCGGTGGGTGGTATGTCAACAAGGTGTTGTGGTAATCGGGATGAAGAGGGTGAGTTGTGCTCTAGAGATTGAATTGGTGTTGGGTGATGCACTGGAGAGACAGGTAGTGTTGGAGCATGAATTTGTGATGTTGATGGTTTTTGGTGGGGAGTAGATGAAGGAATTAGAACTTGTGTAGACGTAGGTTGTTGTTGGGACGGAGGAGAGGGAATCTGGATGGAGGGAATGATATATTCTGGAGGTGGGGGATTAGCTGTTACAGCTCTTGTATCATCAGAGGTTCTAGAAGAGGTTGAAGCCTTAGATGGTTTAGAGATGGTCCTCTCCCATCTTCCAAACAAGGCACAAGTTAGCCTTTTGGAAGTATTTATGAAAATGGTTTGTGAGATCAGGGATTCAGATGATTTTTTCAGAAGGAAAATTCCAAGAATTCTTCCAAAGAAAACTTCCTTATTACTATTCTTCTTTCTTACGAAATCAAACAAAATCCTTGCCCAATTCACTGCTTTCTTATTCACTACTATACACATTACAAGAAACTGGTGCCTGTTAATGTAGTAATGGGCAGTGTGCTTGCCTAGCAAGACTTTTCCCACTACATCGGCTAAAAACTTATATTCAGCAGATAAGTCTTTCTTTAACAATTTATTCGGGTTCTCACTAGTATGACACATTTTATTTAACATATCATCAAAGTCAGCACTATCCATCTCAATATCTTCATCACCATTAACTAAACCAAATACTTCAGTTAGAACTGTGGGAGTAAGAGAGACCTGATTGCCAGAGATTGTGCCTGTCATTGTGCAGGCATTTGGAGTAGTAGAAGTAAACACCCATTCTATAATCTTAGTCGCGACTATCTTTATCCTGGTAGTCATGAATTTCTTCAACTATTGCTCCTCAAACAACTGCAGTATGTCGATGAATATCTGATCCGAATGTTGAAAGGATTCAAAGTCGATATCAAATCTTGTGTCAAATTTCATTCCAGAAAGAGAATTCGCTAGAATCGCCATTGTTTCCTGAAATAACAAAAATAGAGATCAAGTGCAAAGGGAACAGAAAGCACGGGATGGAGCTCGAAGAAAGCCTAGTTATTTGGTTTTCAGAATATGAAGCGGCAGACTCCGTCCTGTGAAATAAATAAAATTCTTCGATCCGAGTTCGACGAAATATTTTATTGACAAAAGAGTTCGTCGTTCTAAGTCTGAATAAGGGAAATGTTTTCGTCATTCTCAGGTCGAAAATTTTTTTTGAAGCAGTATCATCGATCTCCGTTTGATGAATAAGACTTCACACAGAGATTTCGTCGATCTCTGGTCGACAAATTTTCTCAAGAACTTTCCTCAGTTCGTCGATCTCCATTCGACGAACTGTGACAAATTCTTTAACCTCAGATAGTAAGTTAAATTAATGCTTCTCCATTTATCATACCTAGCTTATTCAGAAAGAACAGATGATTCTTTTCATCTAAAGTTTTGGTGAAGATGTTTGCCTTTTGCAAATCAATGGAGACAAAGATAAGATTAATTTTCTTTTTGTCTACACACTCTCTAATAAAATGATGTCTTACATCTATATGCTTAGTTCTACTATGATGCACTGGATTCTATGCAATGGAAATTGCACTAGTATTATCACAAAGTAGAGTTGAATTATTTAGGCTCTATTTGTTTGGGTGTTTCGTTGCTCCGTTTTGGGCAAACGCCGCCGGAAGGTTGGTTAACAAATGAACCTCCGGCGGCGTTTGCTCCGTTTCCACCCGCCCGACTTGAGAAACGCACTCAAAAAGCTCCGTTTGGAGCAGCCACCTCCACCCTCCGTTTCGAACACACCGTTTCCGCCCGCCGGATCGATCCGCCACCGCCGAAACAAATGAAGCCTTAATTTGACACCATAATCTAGGAGTTCGTTCTGAACCCACATCATCTGTGAACAACAACTGCCAGCTGTGTTGGAACACCCTATTACTAATTTGGGTCAGGATCACTATGTCTCTAGGAAACCTTTGTTTGACCTCCTGTATAGCTCAATAGGTCAATTAGAATTGAGTCTAAGGGTTAGAAGTCTAGGTTTGAAAGCTGCCCTGAAGACCAGGATTTTCTGTTTGGAGACTAAGTCATATCGTCGAGCTCAGCACGACGATTCGTCGAACTCCGATCGACGATCGTCTAGCTCAACTTCGACAGATCGTCGAACTCCATTCGACGATCGCTGAGCTCAACTTCATTATATCGTCGAACTCCGTTCGACGATCGGTGAGCTCAGGTCAACGATTTTGACTCTGCTTTGGATCTTTATCTCTGAGCTCAGTTCGACGATCTTTGAGCTCAGATCGACGATATTTTGCTGATGTATATTTCTAGATCGCTGAGCTCAGCTCGACGATAGCAGAGCTCAGTTCGACGATTTCAGATAACTTCAAGGATGTTTCTAGATTCAAATTCAAATCAGTTAAGGAGTTATTCTGCAATTTATTCAGAGATTTCCTAGCCGTTTTCATTCATTTCTGGACCAAGTTTCAAGGAATGTTTCTATGGACTTTCCTCCAGAAGAGATTTTGCAATTAAGGATGCAATTAATGTCGATCAACGGCTATTCTTCTCAGAGAATGTTGTGTTCAGTACCAGAGAATAAAAATGAAGAATTATTATTGAATCTCATAAGAGAGATACACAGACACACAGACAGACATCAATAATCTTCAACACAATCTTCTGTCTCAAAGAATTCTCAAGAACACTCATCCAAGGAGATCAATCTTTTCAGAAATCTTCAGATCTCTTTAGTTTCAAAGTGTTTAAGGCCAATATATTTCAAGACTCCAGACATTCAACATTTCAGCTATTGCTGAAATCATCTATTGCTGGAGTTCAATCTTTGAAGGCCTATCACCCTCGGCAAAGCTTTTCTTCCTGAAGATCTCAAGGATTCAGGGGGAGCTTTGACATCAACAATCCACATAGTCTTCTCAGTTGTTTGAGAAAGAGAAGACTTCCATCACTCTCTCACCCCCTCTCTATAAAGGGTTTCTCAAACTCCCTTCAAAAGTTTGAGCTTGATTTTTGAGCACCTTGTCAAAAGCTCATTGGTGGCAAGACACCTGATCAAAAAATCTGCTTTGGTTTTTGAGCACCTTATCAAAAGCTCATTGGTGCCCAGGACACCTGATCAACTCATCCTGCAGTGGATTCCTACCTAGGGTGGTAGAAGAGTGGATGTACCCAAGTTTAGGGGAACCACTATATTTCCTTGTGTCTTCTGGTTTTGCTTGTGTTTATGTTTGTTTCTGGCCTTGATTATTCTGTGATTAGCTTTTGTTTAACTTAGTTCTGTGATTAGATTTTTTATTGCTTCCCTGCTCACTCTTATTACAACAATTGTTGTAAAAAGTTTCAAAGCACCATATACTCTATTCACCCCCCTCTAGAGTATATCAGATCTAGCTGCTCTTTTAATTGGTATCAGAGCGAGGTTGGTTAAACATACCATACCTGATTGGTTGTACAGGCTAACACCTGAACCCAAAGATCCCAAGTTAGATCTGCTTTCTTTTGTATTTTATTATTAGATTTTGCTTTCACAAATCATGGCCCAAAACAAAGATTATGCTAGCACCAGACCTCCAGTGTGCAATCTATCCAAGTTTGCACTTTGGAAAGCAAGGATCAGACTGTACATGAATTCTATTGACGAAGATATCTTTAACTCTGTTTTGACAGTGTGTCCAAGACCCCCAGAGAACACAAGTACAAATGCTGTTCCACCTCCATCAGGAACAGAAGCTGATATCAAGAGATGGAAGGTAGCTGATGCCAAGGCTATGAATATCTTGGCCCAGACAATGTCTGATGACATATTTCAAAAAGTGGCTGAATGCAATTCAGCTAAGGAAATTTGGGACAAACTTTCTGAAATAGTCTCAGGCTCAGCTGATGAGAGGAAGGATAGGAGATCCCATCTCATCTCTCAATATGAGAATTTCAAGAAGGGAGAAACTGAGTCAGTGGGAGATATGTACAACAGGCTAAGTTTAATTGTCAGTGAACTCAGGACATTGGACAAAGAGATCTCTCAAACTGAACTCAATGACAACATCCTAATGTGCTTCCCTAGTACTTGGGATTCAAGAATCTGGCCAATTAAGGATGCCAGAAGTCTGAATGAGATCACTACTGAAGCTCTATTGGGTAAGCTCAAATCTTATGAGCTACTCATCAAAAATAGAGAGGAAGAACAGAAGGCTGCCTCACCAGCCACAAGAAAAGAGAAGACCATAGCCTTCAAGGCAACTGAAGATCTGCGTGAAGACAAAGCCACAGGCAATGATGAACTACTCAGTCTGTTGGCCAAAAGATTTTACAAAATGGCCAGAAAGGACTTCAGAAGGAGATCATACAAGGAGCAGGATAAGCCAAGGTATGACAAGTCCATTAATAATAATAAAGACATTATTTGCTTTGGTTGCAGGAAACCAGGGCACATAGTTCCTGACTGTCCAGAGAACAAGAACAAGGACAGAAGGGACAGGAAAGAAAGAAGAAAGGAGAAAGACTCCAAGAGGAATGGCAATGGCAAACCCTCATCAAGCAAAAATAAACATACAAGAAAGGGCTTTGTTGCTGAATCCTGGAGTGAGACTGAAGAGGAGTCAGAAGCCTCATCCAGTTCCAGTGATGATGAGGATGATGTAGAAGAAAAAGAGTTCTGCATGATGGCAATCAATGCCTCACAGTATAATTCAGAAGAAGAGAAGTCAGAGTCAGACTTAGAGACTCAACCTCAAGAAGATCAGGTAATTGGTTCTTTTGATTTTAGTTCAGAGGATTTTAAATCTGAATTTAAAGCACTGTGTTTAGACCTGCTAAAGTCTGAGAAAGAAATTATCTCTCTCAGAAATCAATTATCTGAACACAATACTTTAAAGTCAGAAAACCTCAAACTCTCTCAGGAGTTGGAGTGTTGTAGGGAACAGATAGCTTCACTGAAAAGTGAGCTCTCTGAGGCCAAGAATCTTGAAGAATCCCTTAATGGGAGAAGCATCAAGCTGATGGACATCACAAGCACAGTGAACTCCAGATTCAATAGTACATTGGGCTTGGGTGCTTCATCCAGCCAACCCATAGTTCTAACAACTCCAATCAAATTCATTTCTGACAAAGGAAGGGGAGTTGTAGAGTTTGCTAGGAAAAAATTCTGATCTGCCCCAGAAAACTAAGTCCAAGCAGAAATCGTCGAACGGAGATCGACGATCGCCAAACGGAAATCGATGATCGCCGAACACAGATCGACGATCTCAGGCAAAATCGTCGAACGCAGCTCGACGATCTCAGCCAAAGTCGTCGAACGCAGGTCGACGATCTCAAATACCTGACCTCAGCCATAGTCGACCGTCGAACGGAGCTCGACGATCTGACCCAAGATCGTCGAACGCAGCTCCAAGATCGTCGAACAGAGGTCAGAGATCTGGAAATTTTTTCAAAGGCAAATCGAAATTCAATCCTAAGGGTCCTTCATCCCAAATCTTTAACCCTTATACTGAATGGATTATACCTCCAAGGAGATATCATCCTGAAGGACATAAGAGTCAACCTGGGATGTCCTTTATTTCAGAATTTAAAGGTTATCAACCTAGGCCCAAGGTAAACTGGGTCAAAAACAAATGAATTGTCTTATGTGCAGGTGAAGACCTATCCAACATCTAACCAGCAATGGTATTTGGATAGTGGGTGCTCTAAGCACATGACAAGGAACAAGGACAACCTCACTTCCTTTAGAGTCAAGCTTGGACCCAAGGTTATCTTTGGTGATTCAAACTTTGGACAGACTAAAGGATATGGTGCAGTCCAGATTGGATCAGTAACTTTCAAGAAGGTAGCTTATGTGGAAGGACTGAAACACAACCTAATTAGCATCAGTCAGCTGTGTGATGAAGGCTACCAGGTGACCTTCAGCAAAGTCTTATGCAAAATCAAGTCAGAGGACAACACAACTGTGTTGACAGGTAAAAGAAAAGGTAACATCTATCTAGTAGATTTTCTTTCAACTGATGTAGATATCTGCTTGTTCAATTCTGTCTGTAGACCAAATATTTCATGGCATAAGAGACTAGGACACCTAAACCTTAGAACTATTGCTAGGCTATCCAAGGACAACCTTGTTAGAGGACTACCTTCTGGCCCCTACAAGAAGGAAGGACTCTGCAGGGCTTGTCAATTAGGTAAGCAAACTAAAAACAGCTTTAAGTCACTTAATAAGAGTGATTCACCTACGATATTGTATCTGTTACACATGCATCTTTTTGGACCCATCACAGTACAAAGCCTAGGAGGGAAATCCTACACTTTAGTAGTTGTAGATGACTTCTCTAGATTCACTTGGGTGTTCTTTCTAAGGAAGAAGTCTGATAACTTTAAGTGTCTGACAGAGTTTCTCAAATGTATACAGATTGAGTTCAATACTCACATTGCCCTGATCAGAAGTGATCATGGGACAGAGTTTGATTCTCTTCTTATGCAAGAGTTCTATCAGAGTGAAGGGATCAGGCATACTTTCTCAGCTCCTAGAACTCCTCGACAAAATAGGGTAGCTGAAAGGAAAAATAGAACCCTTATTGAATCTGCCACTACATTGTTGTCAGATGCTCACCTTCCTCTATCCTTTTGGGCAGAGGCAGTGAACACCTCCAACTATGTGCTGAATAGAAGTTTGATACATAAACTAAAGGGAAAGACTCCCTATGAATTACTCAAAGGGAAGAAACCTAAAGTTGACTATTTTAGAGTCTTTGGTTGTATTTGCTACATTCATAATAATGACAAGAAATATTTAGCAAAATTTCAAGCTAAAGCTGATGAAGGAGTGTTTCTGGGATACTCCATGATCAGCAAGGCTTATAGGGTCTATAATAAATCATCTTTAAAAATTGAGGAATCTGTTCATATATCTTTTGATGAAACTAACATGTCTTTCAAGGAGAAGATCTCTTCTACCATAGAACCTTTGCAGGAACATTCTCTAGTTGAAGACCTGAACAAGTTACAGGTTACTCAAAGGGATGAAAGCAGTGAAGATGAAGAAAATGCTCAACATATTGAAGAACAACTTGAAGAGTCAGTTGTTGTACCACAAGAGGAAACAACAACACAGGTTGGTGAACAATCAACACCCCCTGTTGATTTAGTAACATCAAGAGACCATCCAATTTCCCAAATAATTGGAGAAATCTCAGCTGGTGTGCAAACCAGAAATCAGGTCAACCAAAACCTGTTGCACACTTGCTTCCTATCTCAAATTGAACCTCAGTCCATTCAAGATGCAGAGCAAGATCCACACTGGATCATTGCAATGCAAGAGGAGTTGCATCAATTTGAGAGGAATAAAGTATGGGAACTAGTGCCAAAGCCTAAGGATCATTCCATTGTTGGAAAGAAATGGGTATTCAGAAACAAATTGGATGATCAAGGAGTAATTGTAAGAAACAAGGCAAGGCTAGTTGCTCAAGGATATTCTCAAGAAGAAGGGATAGACTACGACCAGACCTTTGCACCAGTTGCAAGACTAGAAGCCATCAGAATATTCTTAGCTTATGCAGCACATAAAGGCTTCAAGGTATATCAGATGGATGTCAAAAGTGCATTTCTAAATGGAGACATCAAAGAGGAAGTTTATGTCAGACAACCTCCAGGTTTTATCTCTCCTACTTTTCGTGATTATGTTTTTAGATTGAATAAAGCATTATATGGTCTCAAGCAAGCTCCTAGAGCATGGTATGAGACCCTAGCATGCTTTCTTTTGGAAAATGGTTTTATAAGGGGTAGAGTAGACCAAACTCTTTTCATTAGAACCCATAAGTCCCATACTCTACTAGTACAAATTTATGTAAACGATATTATTTTTGGTTCTACTGACTCCAAATTGTGCAGAAGGTTTTCTAACCTGATGCATTCTAAATTTGAGATGAGCAGCATGGGTGAGCTATCCTTCTTCCTAGGATTGCAAGTCAAACAGCATGCTGAAGGCATCTTCATTTCTCAAACCAAGTATGCAAATGAATTGGTTAAGAAATTTGGTATGTCTGAAGCATCTTGTATGAAAACACCCATGCCTACTAATGCTGTATTTGATGCTGATGAACATGGGAAACCTGTTGATCAGACAACATATAGAGCAATGATTCGCTCTTTACTGTATCTTACATCTAGTAGACCAGATATAATGTTTGCTACATGTATATGTGCTAGGTTCCAAGTAAGCCCTAGAGAGTCACACCTAACATTAGTAAAGAGGATTCTCAGGTATGTTAAAAGTTGTCCAAATCTAGGTCTCTGGTATCCAAAAGATTCAGCATTTGATTTAACTGGATTCTCTGATGCTGATTATGCTGGATGCAGAATTGACAGGAAAAGCACCAGTAGAACTTGTCAGTTCCTTGGTGACAGACTTGTCTCTTGGTTTTGTAAGAAATAAACATCTGTGCAACTTCAACTGCTGAAGCTGAATATATGGCTGCAGGTAGTTGTTGTTCACAAATCTTGTGGATTCAAAACCAACTCCTAGACTATGGCTACAACTTAGAGAAGTCTAAAATCTTTTGTGATAACACCAGTGCTATTTCTATAGCTCAAAATCCAGTCCTCCATAGTAGGACAAAACACATAGAGATTAGACAACATTTCTTAAGGGATAATGTTGAAAAGAATAAAATTGAACTACAATATATCCCAACTGATTTACAAAGGGGAGATATTTTTACCAAACCATTGGATGAAAAGAAACACACCTTCTTCCTAAATCAGTTAGGAATGTTAGATGGAGGAAGTCTTAAATAATATCCAAGATTTTGAAAGCTTAAAAATTGACCAAGACTAGGCAAAAATCCTGATGTTTTCTTAGTGTCTAGAGTTTTTCTGATCTCTGAACTACGCTCGACGATTTGCCCCCAGATCGTCGAACGGAGATCGACGATTTCCAAAATCGTCGAACTGAGTTCAGCATCTCTCAGATAGTATGAACTATCTCTTCCGGTCAACGATCGTCGAACGACGCTCGATGATTTTGTTCTCTGAACGATCGTCGAACAGAGCTCGACGCTCTCCAATATCGTCGAACGGAGATCGACGATATTGAAGACTCTTCAGATTCCTTTAGAAGCCTCGATCGTCGAACTGAGTTCAACGATCTTTCCAATTCTGCGTCGAACCCTAATATAAAATTCATTTTTCACCATCGTTCTCCTTTGCGCTTTCGATTTCTCTGCAAGAATTTTCTTTCCCTCCAAACAGTTCTGCACTTGGTCGTTTTGTTTGTTGAATTTTTGCAGGTACCCATGGCTGTGTCTGTTGCTGTTCTTGCTGCCATGAAGTTTGATGCCGGTTTCGATATTGACATGGAATCCTTCAGCACAACTGACCAGGCCTTTCAAGATATTTTGGGATTATTCAAAGACCAGAACTTGACTGCCATTATGACCACCAGGATCAAGCTGGCATCTGATGAGATAAAGGAATGAGTTTATACTGCCCACAATCAAGATAACAACACCATTGTTGGGTCTATATCTGGAACTCAGGTACCCTTAACCCCAGAAATTCTAACAGAAGTTTTTGAGTTAAGAAATGGTGAAGATACTGCTGACTTATCTGGAGAAGAGTATTCTGAACTGCTTGCCAGAATGGGTCATTCAGAGGGCAACCCTAGCAAGCTCTTCAAAAGGAACCTATCTGTGGAATAAATATTTATGGCAGATGTTGTTGGGAAAGTGCTACTGTCTAAGCACTCTGCCCATGATACAATCTCAAGGTATCAGCTCTGCCTCATGGGAGCTCTTGTAGATAAGAAAAATCTGAATTGGGGAGAAGTCTTCTTTGACCTTATCAAGAAGAAGATAAACAAAAGTTTTGTGAACTTTGGAAGGATCATTGGGGTGTTTCTGCAGCACAGGTGCCCTGCCTTGCTGGTCTCCTCTGGAATCCACATCAATGCTTCCAAGAGACTGTCTTGTGCCCTCTTTGGAAAGTGGGACAGACAAATCAGCAAGCCCAGCAGGCCCTCCTCCAGCACTCCTTCAGGCACAAGGACTCTAAGAGTAACTTCTCCACAGGTCTCTGCCCCTGCAGATGACCTGCCTGTTGTTGTTGCCTCTCCTCCTCCTCCTCCAATTCCATCCCTTCCCATACCATCTACCATTCCAGCTCCATCCATCATCATATCCAGCCCCTCTCCAACATCCACACCATCTCCAGTACCTACTCTTCCAACACCAGCAGAACATTTCCATCCATTATTCTCCTACCCTCCACCTGATGTCACTTCATCACCCTCCATTCCATCATTCACCCTCATTGATGATTCCTTTATGGATGATTCACCATCCTCTCCTCCTGAGCTACCCTCATCCTCCACTTCCTTTCAAGACCTTCTACACCAAATCATTGACCAACCCACATTCACCCCATCCATCTCCATCCCACTGTCCTCCATATCCACCTTACCCACACCTCAGCCATCCCTGCCCCACTACTCCAGCTCTCCACTACCCTCACCATCAGCTGCTCCTCCATCTTCTACCTCTGCTCCAGCCCTTGAGCAAGTAGACCTTCCAGCCCTTACTGACAGGTTGTATGAGTTGCTTGCCCCCAGACTCTCTCTTCTGTTGGAGACCTCCTTGGCTCCATTACACCTGTCAGTGGCAGCCCTCTCTGCCAGGCTCTCATCCCTCTTCCCTCAGGCAGCCCCTACAGCAGTGTGCCTTGATCCAGACTTGTCTGAATCTAGGCAGGGGGAGATGCCCTATGAAGTGAGCCTTCATGCTGCTGCTGCTGCTGCTGCTGTTTCTGTAAGCCTGTCTGCTGCTGCTGCTGTTATTACTGCTTCTTCAGCTTCTGCTCTTGCTGCTGTTGCTGTGCCTCAAGCACAAAGTTCTCCTACTGCAGTTCTTGCAATAGACCTCAGGTCTTTGCTATTAACTTTTGATTCTGCATACTTCAGCTGTCTGCCAGAGGTCAATGCTGTCCAGCCTCCAGAGGATCTATCCAAGGCACTTGTGCCATTTTCTTGCTGTGACCCAAGCATTATCTCCTCTTTTGTCAATTCAGTTTATGCTGCTGCTTCTTCTGAAGAAAGAATTGTTGTTGCTTCTGATATTATTGCCTCTACTGCTGCTGAACTTTCTGATACTGCTGTTGAAGTTTCTGTTCTTACTGTTGAACCAATTTCCAAGGAAATTCTTATGACAGAGGCACCTGAATTTGAGCCTTCTGCAGTTTCTGATGATATTCCTCCTGTTGATGCTGTTGTTAGTGAAGTTGTTGCTGCTGTCACTCCTCCAGAGCCCATAGTTGCTGCTGCTGTTGTTACTGCCTCTACTGTATCTACTGCTGTCATTTCTGCTTCTGCTTCAATATCTGTTGCTGTCACTGCTGTTACTACTCCAACACCTGCTGCTACAACCTCTGCCTCATCTGCTTCTGTACAGCTCAAGAAGGATCTGATGAAGAAAATAGATGCTCTTTATGATGACCAGAGTTCTGAAAGTGATGAATTTAGAACAGACTCTGATGACTCTTCTGCTACCATTGCTAAGAAAAGAAAGGCAAGGAGCAAAGCTATGAAGAGAGTAGCTCCTGCTAAAGTCAAAGACAATAATGATATTCCATACTACATTCTACATGACTGCCCTATTACTGAGCACTGGATGCAGTACTCCAAGAATCAGCTGAAGGCAATGAAAAAGAAGAGAAAATAAGAAAAGGGTTCCTCTCAATTCCAACACTCTCATCCTCCTCCACCACCTCCTCCTGATGCAGGTGCAGGTGGAAGCTCTGCAGCTCAACCCCTAGCCAGAAGTTATGCTCCCTATCAGCCTCATGCTAGATCTTATAATAGGGGAAGTCAATCCAGGGGATCTCAATCTAGGAGAGGAGGATACAGAGGAAATCAAAGAGATCTCCAAGTCTACTCCAAAGGTTACTCCAGGCAACACCCATATTCTAGGGAAAGACAAATTTCAACTGATACAACATCTGGTCCTTTCCCTTATAAGCTAAAAGAAACTGTGCCTTCCACGCCTTCTCAAGACAATCCCTCTAACAGATATGAGCCACCTGTACCTTTTGAGGATCCTGAGAACAATCCAGCTACCTGGGCTGCCAGATTAAAGGAACTAGCTGCACTGGATCAGATCAAAAAGGCTAGAGAGAAAGGAAAAGATTCATCCAACATCTCAACTATGTCTGAACAGAGACAGAAAGAACTAGAGAGATATGCATCAAGTAAATTCTTTGATTCTGACAGGTATATGGAATTACATCCTGAAGCTGTGGTTCCCAGGCCTAAAAAGCAAACATATTTAGGTGCAGCAGATGATACCAGATCAAACAAGGAAGCCCTCAATCCTAACAGAGAGATCAAACTTGTTAAGTGCAAGGAAAAGAAATGATAATGTAAGGTGACATTCTCTGTGATTTCTGATTCCTATCTGGATGATATATATCTCTGTGGTTCTGCAATGTCTAGCTTGTTGTTTTTCTGTTTTGCTGCTTGTATGTTGTTATTTAAATTTTTCCAAAGTTTGTAAATAGTAATCCTAACCCAAATAAGGGGAGATTGTTGGAACACCCTATTACTAATTTGGGTCAGGATCACTATGTCTCTAGGAAACCTTTGTTTGACCTCCTGTATAGCTCAATAGGTCAATTAGAATTGAGTCTAAGGGTTAGAAGTCTAGGTTTGGAAGCTTCCCTGAAGACCAGGATTTTCTGTTTGGAGACTAAGTCATATCGTCGAGCTCAGCACGACGATTCGTCGAACTCCGATCGACGATCGTCTAGCTCAACTTCGACAGATCGTCGAACTCCATTCGACGATCGCTGAGCTCAACTTCATTATATCGTCGAACTCCGTTCAACGATCGGTGAGCTCAGGTCGACGATTTTGACTCTGCTTTGGATCTTTATCTCTGAGCTCAGTTCGACGATCTTTGAGCTCAGATCGACGATATTTTGCTGCTGTATATTTCTAGATCGCTGAGCTCAGCTCGACGATAGCAGAGCTCAGTTTGACGATTTCAGATAACTTCAAGGATGTTTCTAGATTCAAATTCAAATCAGTTAAGGAGTTATTCTGCAATTAATTCAGAGATTTCCTAGCCGTTTTCATTCATTTCTGGACCAAGTTTCAAGGAATGTTTCTATGGACTTTCCTCCAGAAGAGATTTTGCAATTAAGGATGCAATTAATGCAGATCAACGACTATTCTTCTCAGAGAATGTTGTGTTCAGTACCAGAGAATAAAAATGAAGAATTATTATTGAATCTCATAAGAGAGATACACAGACACACAGACAGATATCAATAATCTTCAACACAATCTTCTGTCTCAAAGAATTCTCAAGAACACTCATCCAAGGAGATCAATCTTTTCAGAAATCTTCAGATCTCTTTAGTTTCAAAGTGTTCAAGGCCAATATATTTCAAGACTCCAGACATTCAACATTTCAGCTATTGCTGAAATCATCTATTGCTGGAGTTCAATCTTTGAAGGCCTATCACCCTCAGCAAAGCTTTTCTTCCTGAAGATCCCAAGGATTCAGGGGGAGCTTTGACATCAACAATCCACATAGTCTTCTCAGTTGTTTGAGAAAGAGAAGACTTTCATCACTCTCTCACCCCCTCTCTGTAAAGGGTTTCTCAAACTCCCTTCAAAAGTTTGAGCTTGGTTTTTGAGCACCTTGTCAAAAGCTCATTGGTGGCAAGACACCTGATCAAAAAAACTGCTTTGGTTTTTGAGCACCTTATCAAAAGCTCATTGGTGCCCAGGACACCTGATCAACTCATCCTGCAGTGGATTCCTACCTAGGGTGGTAGAAGAGTGGATGTACCCAAGTTTAGGGGAACCATTATATTTCCTTGTGTCTTCTGGTTTTGCTTGTGTTTATGTTTGTTTCTGGCCTTGATTATTCTGTGATTAGCTTTTGTTTAACTTAGTTCTGTGATTAGATTTTTTTATTGCTTCCCTGCTCACTCTTATTACAACAATTGTTGTAAAAAGTTTCAAAGCACCATATACTCTATTCACCCCTCTCTAGAGTATATCAGATCTAGCTGCTCTTTCAAGCTGCTATGTACTCATCTTCTACTGTTGAAGTAGACACAGATGTTTATTTCTTGCAAAACCAGGACACTAGCCTATCACCAAGGAACTGACATGTCCATGATATGCTCTTTCTGTCCACTCTACATCAAGCAAAATCAGCATTTGAGTATCCAGTCATCTCAAATCCTGAATTAGTTGGATACCAGAGTCCTAAATATGTGCAACTCTTTATATATCTCAAAATTCTTTTTAGGAAAATAAGGGGAGATTCTTTAGGGTTCACCTAGAACATAGTACAAAGAAATGTAGCAAACATGATGTCTGGTCTACTTGTTGTGAGATACAACAGGGACCCAACAATGGCCCTATATAGTTTCTAATCAACAGGTTTCCCATGTTCGTCAGAGTCAATCACAGCATTAGCAGCCATAGGTGTGCTCTTAGCTGAGGCATCTGCCATCCCAACCCTTTTTATTAGCTCCTTAGCATATTTGTATTGGGATAAGAAGATGCCATCAGGTGACTGCTTCACTTGGAGGCCAAGGAAGTAGCAGAGTTCACCCATGCTACTCATTTCAAACTTGGAATGCATAAGATCAGAAAACCTTTTGCATAGTTTGGAATAAAAAGAACCAAAGATAAAGTCATCTACATATATTTGTACAAATAAGATTTTATCATGATGATGCTTTATGAACAAAGTCCTATCTACAATGCCTCTAGAAAAGTTATGCTCTAAGAGAAAGCTAGCTAAGGTTTCATACCAAGCTCTTGGAGCTTGCTTTAGACCATAGAGAGCCTTATGCAATTTAAAAACATAAGAGGGATGAGATGGAGAAATAAAACCTGGTGGTTATTCCACATAAATCTCTTCTTTAAGTTCACCATTAAGGAATGCACTCTTGACATCCATTGACATCCATTTGGTATACAGTGAACTTCTTGTAGGATGCATAAGCTAGGAATATTCTGATACCTTCAATCCTTGCAACAGGGGAAAATGTCTGATCATAATCAATGTCTTCCTCTTGTCTATATGCTTGTGCTACTAGCCTTGTCTTATTCCTGATGATAAGACCTTGAGCAACTAGTTTGTTTCTAAATACCCATTTAGTTTAAATGACTGGGTAGTCTTTGGGTCTTGGAACTAAATCCCAAACTCTACATCTCTCAAATTGGTTGAGCTCCTCTTGCATTGCAATGATCCAGTGTGGATCTTGCTCAACATCTTTTATGGATTGGGGCTCAGTTTGAGATATGAAGAAGGCATGCATCATGTCCTGGTGGAGTTAATGCCTTGTCTGCACACTCACTAATATGTCTACAATCACTTGAGATACATGGTGATCTCTAAGTGTGACTAATTCAGTAGGAGGAGTTGGTTCATATGCGAATAGGAAAAAGCAGACCGAAAATTTGGAGTAATGCAAACTTTATTATCCAAAAAAGGTGTCAATTACAATGGTATAGCCTCCCTTTTATAGAATGAAGGAGATGAGAGAGATTACAATTATACAATGTGGGACTAAAAATTTACAAGTATATACGGCTTTACAAAAAGTCAAACCGGACAGGTCGTGCGGTTAGACAAGACGGCTAACCGCTCGACAACCAACAGAAGGAGAGAACAAGTGCCACATAGAGTAAGCCGCCATAGGAGACTGTTAGACCGCCCGTTCTCCAAGTCGTCTGATACAAACAGCCAGACCGCCCGGTCTCCGAACAGCAACAGACCGCCCGACCTCCATACTACAATACTCCCCCTCAAGCTGGAGTATAAATATCAATCATGCCCAACTTGTCGCAAATGTTGAAAAAGGAAGCGGACACCGGCTTGGTGAAGATGTCTGCCAACTCGTTGTCTGAAGTGATGAACGGAGTACAAATCTATTTCTTCAAGATCTCCTCCCGAATAAAATGACAGTCGACTTCTATGTGCTTCGTTCTCTCATGAAAGACCGGATTTTTGGAGATGTATATCGTGACCTTATTGTCACAAAACATAGGAAGAGGATAGTTGTAGACCTCTCCTAAATCAAGCATGAGAGCCCGTAACCATTTCAACTCACACGTGGTCGATGTCATACTACGATATTCTGCCTCTGCACTAGGCCTGGAGACCATAGACTGTTTCTTGCTCGTCCAACTCACAAGATTGCCTCCAACAAATGTGCAGAAACCTGATGTCGACATGCGGTCCCCTTTGTCATCGGCATAGCTTGAATCAGAGTACGCTTCAACCCTTAGGTGACCATTCTTCTGAAAAAGGAGTTCTTTCCCTGGTGCTGCTTTAATATACTCCAATATCCTCAGGAAAGATTGTAGATGACACTCCCTAGGAGCTTTCATGAACTGGCTCACCTTGACGACAACATAAGAGATGTCGGGTGTGTTTACCATGAGATAAATGAGTTTACCCACCAGACACCGGTACTTCGTAAGATCAGATAGAAGAGTCGAGTCATCTATCCAAGTTTTATCTTTTCCAGTAGCCATGGGAGAATGGTCAGGTTTAGCACCAGTCAATCCTGCCTCTTTTAGAAGATCAAGAGCATACTTCTATTGGGAAAGGATCATGGAGTTTGGCTTCCAAGAGATTTCAATCCCCAGAAAGTATTTCGGGGAGCCCATATCCTTTGTGACAGGTGCTGACAGAGGTGTTTCTTTGTCAACGTTACCCCATCCTGGTCATCGCTAGTAAAAAGAATGTCATCAACATAAACCGCAAGAACTACCAGACCAGAGGCGGTTTTCCAAACGAACAAGGAGTGATCGGCTGAGCTTCTTGTAAAACCAATGGCCGCAACAATGTCGCTATATTTGTCAAACCAGGCACGAGGACTCTGCTTGAGGCCATAGATAGCCTTCTTTAGTTGGCATACTCGCGTCTCCCCCTGAGTAATATACCCAGGAGGTTGCTCCATGTAAACAACTTCCGATAAATCACTGTAGAGGAAAGCATTCTTAACATCCAGCTGTGAAATGGGTCAATCCCTATTGATAGCGATAGAGAGAAGGACTCAAATGGTGCTGAGGCGAGCAACGGGAGAGAAGGTGTCGAAGTAATCAACATCATAGGTCTGAGTGAATCCTTTAGCCACTAGACGAGCCTTATAGTGATCCACGCTGCCATCGGGATGGAATTTGACAACAAAGACCCAGCGGCAACCAACGACATCCATGCCCAAAGGTGGGGGAAGTAGGGTCCAGGTGCCTCGTTCAGTAAGGGTAGCAATTTCCTCATTCATGACAGCCTTCCAATGAGGAATAGTGAGAGCCTCCTAGTAGGTGCGGGGAGTGGCAGTCGCTAAGATAGCCAATGCAAACGCTCTGCGAGAAGGAGTGAGACGATCATATCAAACAACAGCAGCCAGCGGGTGCTGGGTACATGCCCACACCCCTTTGTAAAGAGCAATGGGAAGATCCAGGTCGCCATGTTCCTCAGTATCCGGAGCATTCGTGGCAGAGAGAGCTGGCCCGGGAGAGGAGAGAGACGGCCGCAGAGAAGAGGGAGATGGCGGTGGTGATGAGGAAGAGAGGGAAGGAGGAGACGGTGGAGGTGAAGGTGGGAAAATCTCGACGAGAGTAGACGGGGTGGAGGGGACTGTGGGAGATGGAGGTGGAGGTGGGTCGGAGGAGAAATAGGACATATTCTCGAAGAAGGTCACATCTGCGGAGAAGTATTGTTTCCAAAGAACAGGATCAAAACAACAGTAGTCTTTTTGAGTAGTTGAGTAACCTAAAAAGATACATTTGGTGTCATGTGAGTCAAGTTTGTCATGTGTTGCGGAAGGATTGTTCACAAAGGCCGTTCACCTAAAGGTACGCAAAGGAAGAGGAAATGCATCCTTATCACGATAGAGAAGAAAGAAGGGAGTTTGTCCGTGGAGAACCATGGACGGCATGTGATTAAGGAGGTAGCAGAAGAGGAGGACAGCATAGCCCCAATAGGAGCGAGGAATGTGCATTTGTGTCATCAGAGTGCAGGCGACATCAAGAAGGTGACAGTTCTTGCGTTCCGCCACCTCATTTTATTACGAGGTATAGACACAAGTAGTTTGATGAAGAATACCATTTTGCACACAAAAAGAAGTGAAAGCATTGCTAAGATATTCCTTAGCGTTGTCAGAACAAAATATTTTAATAGACATATCAAACTGATTTTTAATCATATGATAAAAAGATATCCATACAGAAAAAAGTTCTGAGCGATCCATTAAAAGATACAACCATGTACATCTAGAGAAATCATCAATAAATGTTACAAAATATGAACTACCCCGACCAACGTTGAGGGTAGGAGCAGGACCCTAGATGTCGGAGTGAACAAGTTCAAACAGCCGGGAAGATCCACGACCTTGCTTTGGTGGGAAGGAGGAGCGTTGATGCTTGTCATGTTGACATGCTTCACAGTTGAGCGATGGGCCTTACGGAGGAAGATGTGGTAGAAGTAGATGAAGAAGACGGGGAGGAGCATGACCAAGATGAAGGTGCCACTGGAGTAGATCAGTAGAAGATGCGGAGAAGGCGGAGAGTGCAGAAACGTTGTCGAAGAAGTAGAGGCCGCCACTCTCAGTCCCAGTAGCAATCGTCCACTTGGTTCCTGGATCCTGAAAAGAACAAGTAGTAGACATGAATGTGATAGAGCATTATAGTTGTTTGCAAAGGGAAGTAACAGATAACAAGTTGCAAGGGAACTTGGGCACGTAGAGGGTGTCTGCCAAGCGAAGTGACGGAGTTACTTGAACAACCCCCATTCCATTGACCGGTGAGGGAGAGCCGTCCTCAACAAGGACCGGGGGTAACCGGTCATGCTGTTGTAGGAGAAAAAAATAGTGCAGATTTCCGGTCATATGATTGGTGGCACCGGAGTCGATCAGCCATTTACCTTGAGTAGCGATGTAGGCATTAGCTGAAGACGTGACCACAGAGGCGGACTGCTTCGAAGAGGAAGTGGAGGCATCACCAGATGGTCGAAGATGAGGATGCTTCTACCAACAGCGATCAACTGTGTGGTCGGTGCGGCCACAGTGAGAGCAAAGAAAGCGGGAAGCACCACGGTCGCTGGAGGGGAGGTGGCGGCCAACAGATGCACTACACTGAGTATGGTGAGCGGAGTTGTCTGATGGAGGAGGGGAGGATAAGAGAGGACGTTGGAGCAAAGAAGTAACAGCGGCGATGCGGGAAGCGGTGGCATCCATGGTGAGGGACTCCACCTCGCCAAGGATCTGTTGACGGATCATGTCATATGACTCTGAAAGGCATAGAAGATAACACTCAACTAGAAGCTCCTAAAAGTGTTTGTGTTGCTCAGCGATATCAGCAGAGAAGGGGCAAGTTTGTAGAATTTCGGCTCCGAGAGCCTGAACTTGCTGGTAAGCAGGAGCTGGAGACATGGAGGGACGAGCAAAGAGGTCCGCATATAAAGTATAAATGCGAGACGTCTGAGCCCCCTTTGAGTAGAGAGCGACAAGATGTAGCCAAGCGGCCTTGATGGTTTCATCATGACGGATGACAGGGAGGCATTCATCAGAGAGGCTGTTATCCAGCCATGTCCGGACAAGAGCATCGCTGGCATGCCAGTCGTCAAAGAGAGGGGAATCATGTGGAGGAGGGTCATCAGTGAGATGATGACATTTGAGTTGAGAGCGGAGGAGGAAGGTGAAGGAGACACTCCAATCTGGATAGTTGGGACCAATAAGCTTGGAAGCGGTGCCAAGATTACCAGAAGGTGTGGGAGGTGTAGGAGGATGAGCGGAAACGGGAGTAGTGGTGGTGGAGATATCGAAGTTGGCCATAGAAGAAATCGGCGAGAGAAAGAAGCCGCGGCTAGAAGGAGAAGTCGCTAAAAGGAGTGCGGCTAACAAGGTCGTGGAGACTTAAGGACAGGTCGTGGCGACAAAGAAGAGGAGAGCGGCTAGAACAGGTCGCGGCCACTTAATGACATTTCACGGCGACAAAGAAGAGGAGAGCGGATAGAATAAGTCGCGGTGACGGAAGTACAGGTCGCGAAGACAAATAAGAAGAGAGCGGCTAGAACTGGTCGCGGTGACTTAAGGACAGGTCGCAACGACAAAGAAGAGGAGGCAAGAGGCCGTAAAGAGAAAGAGCAGTAACAAGGAGAAACAAACCGTGCGAACAGGGCAACAGTTAGAAGAGGAATCAAGATGAGAAGATCGGTCTTGGAAAGAAGAAACAAGACGCGAAGACAGAGAGCGCTCAAACAATCACGAGGAAAGGGCCGAGTGCTCTGATACCATGTGCGAACAGGAAAAAGCAGACCGAATATTTGGAGTAATGCAAACTTTATTATCCAAAAAAGGTGTCAATTACAATGGTAGCCTCCCTTTTATAGAATGGAGGAGATGAGAGAGATTACAATTAAGCAATGTGAGATTAAAAATTTACAATTATATGCAGCTTTACAAAAAGCCAAACCGGACAGGTCGTGCAGTTAGATAAGCCGGCTAACCGCCCGACAACCAATAGAAGGAGAGAACAAGCACCACATAGAGCAAGCCACCACAGGAGACCGCTAGACCGCCCGGTCTCCAAGTCGTCTGAGACAAACTGCCAGACCACCCGGTCTCCGAACAACAACAGACCGCCCAGCCTCCATACTGCAACAGTTCAGCAACAGCTTGGGGAATTAATTCCTCTTGTGGAATTATGGTAGCTGTTGATGGCTCTTCACTATGTTCAGTGCTAGAATCTTCATTGTCTTCAACAACATGTGGAGAAGGATGTGCAACAACCTCATTGCTAAGGGTCAACTCATCCAACTTCTCACATAGATGTGGTTCTTGCAAAGTCTCACTGGTAGAAGAAATATTCTTCGTGTAAAACATGTTAGTTTCATTAAAATAAATGTGAATAGATTACTCTATTTTCATAGTTGATTTATTATAAACCATATAAGTCTTGCTGATTTGGGAATATCCAAGAAAAATTCCTATTTCAGCTTTGGCTTCAAACTATCTAATGTATCTCTTGTCATTATTATGAATGTAGAAAATACAACCAAATATTCTAAAATAATCTATTTTAGGTTTCTTCTCTTTGAGTAGTTCATATGGAGTCTTGCCCTTAAGATTATGAATCAAACTTCTATTCAGTACATAGTTTGTTGGCAAGTAAGCATCTGCAAGTAATGTGCCTGCAGCGTCAATTAGAGTCCTATTTTTCCTTTCAGCTACCCCATTTTGTTGAGGAGTTCTAGGAGCAGAGAAGCAATGTCTGATACCTTCCTTCTCACAGAATTCTTGCATGGGAAGAGACTTAAACTCTGTACCATGATCACTTCTGATCAATGCAACTGGAGTAGAATACTCAATCCTTATGATCTTAAGAAAGTCTGTAAGAACCTTGAAGCTATCAGACTTGTTTCTCTAGAAGAACATCTAAGTGAAACTATAGAAGTTATCAACTATCACTAAGGTATAAGACTTCCCTCCTAGGCTCTGTACAGCAATGGGGCCAAAGAGATCCATATGGAGCAAATACAAAATCCTAGGTGAATCACTCTTATTAAGTGACTTAAAGCTATTTTTAGTTTGCTTGCCTAATTGACAATCCCTGCAAAGGATTTCCTTCTTGTAGGGGCAAGAGGGTAATCCTCTAACATGGTTGTCCCTAGAGAGTTTAGCAATGTTTTTCAAGTTGACATGTCCTAATCTCCTATGGAAGAACTCATTATTATTGCATCTTTGATTAAATAGACATATTTCAGTTTTAGCAGATCTAAAGTTAACTACATAGATATTTCCTACTCTAGTTCATATTAATACAACTTGGTTATCTACTGAGGTAATAATACAGGAGGTTTTATTAAATGATACTTGAAACCTTTCATCACATAATTGACTTATGGATATCAGGTTGTGCTTCAGTCCACTTACATATGCTACCTTCCTGAAGGTGACAACTATAATATTAACATTTCCATAGACTTCAGTTTGGCCACAGTTGGAGTCACCAAATATTACTTTTGGTCCTAGCTTAGACTTGTAGTTGATTAGATTGTCCTTGCTACCAGTCATATGCTTTGAACAGCCGCTATCCAGATACCACTGTTGCTCTATGGTGGGATAGTCTTTCACCTGCAATGAAACAGATTAGCTATTCTTGACCCAGGTTACCTTGGGTTCTTGTTTATTTACATAATTAAAACTTGAGATATAAGAGTATTCAAGTTGGTTTTTAAAACCTAGGGGATGGTATCTTCTTGGTGGAATTATCCACTGGGTGAATGGATTAACATATTCTCTTGGTTGATTAAATGATATGTAAGAATTAAGATTTCTGTTACTTTGAACTGGGGTAGACGAATTCTGGTAAGTTTGTCGAGCAGAGGTCGACGAATTGGGATGAGTTCGTCGAACTCTTCTCAGAGAATGGAAGTAATCATTCTCTGTCCCCCAATATCGTCGATCTCCATTCGACGAACCATACTTGTTTCATTGATCGTAGTTCAACGAATAATTATAATAAAAGTTTGCGTTCGGAATTCGTAGACTTGAGTTCGACGAACTGTACACATTTTGTCGATCTGAGTTTGATGAAATCTGCTGAACAATGTTATGGTTATACTTCTTCTTGTTCTTTCTCTTTTTCTTATTTTTCTGTTTTAATTCTATTAGCTTAATATCATCAACTTTCTCTTTACCCTTTTTAGAAATGAATTTAATTTGAGTTGTTAGGATGTTTTTCTGAATTAATGGGGGTTGTCTTGATGAAGCACCTAAGCCCAGCTTGCCATTAAGTAGGACATTCACTGTTCTTGTGATGTCCATTGTACAACCTTGGGCTCGCGGGAGGTCTTTCCAGCAGCTGTGACAAGAGAAGCTGGCGAGAGGGACGTTGTTGGCGAGTGGGACCGTGTGGTCCACTCGCAGATGGCGAGACGTGGGTTCTCTGCAGTAGGCGAGACGTCCTTTAGGGGCGCGAGATGGTCAGTACTGCGAGAGGCCGGCGAGACGAACAGGTGGGATCGACTCGCCCGCCAGTCACTTTCCCCACTCGCCGCGTAGGAGGAAAGATGTTTTTACCTTTTTACCCCCAAGGGAGATTTTACTCTTCTGCCCCAGGTTATTTTATACTTTTACCCCTGGTGGTTTGCATATAGCTCTTCAGGACAATAGAGTTTGGCTGTTGGCAGACCCGACCCAGGGTATTTTGGTAATTTCAGGTCGGTTCAGTATGGATATTTGGAGATCAAACTCAGAGGCCTATAAATAGACTGACAAGGTGTCTGGAATAGGTAGTTGAACCTTTCCATATTCTTCCGCACAGGCACCTAGCTCAGAAATTGGCTAGGGAGGGGAAGGATTTCAGTTTATTCGGGGTAAGAGGTGGGACCTCCGAACTGAGACCCCTCGGTCTGTCTCTAGGTCAACGACTCCTGTCAGGAGGGTGGTTCAAGAGGAGTAGGTGTGGGCTGCAATCTCTGGTCCGGACTCTTGGTGGGATCAGGCAGCTGGTTCCAACATTTTGGGTACGGTGAGCATGGACCACAGCCCTTAGAGAAGAATCTTGAGCAACCACATGACGAGAGGCCACAAAGAAGGAGTAGTTGAGGGGTCTGATAAACCGGGAGGATTTGTTGGAAGATAAGAGTTCATGGCGTCAATTAAAGGTATCATGGACCTGCTGCAAGGGATCTCACGACAGGGGGACTGTTCAAGCCCGCTACCTCATGTGCCCGCTCTCGCGCCGCAAGAAGAGCTCGTCTCAGTGCGAGTGGGATAAGATGCCCCGGGATGGCGATCGGGGAAGGAAGTGATGGTGGAAGGAGGTGGGCGAGACATGGCTGGATGGGAGTTGGTCCCCAGCCGTGCGAGCACCGTTTCTTTAGGGGAGGTAGTCGCGCGAGTAGGGGCGACAAGACTGGTGGCGAGAGGGTCGCCTTTTTGCAAGTTGATCCTGTCGGCTCCCGTCCCGGAGGGGTTCCGGGAACCCGAGATGAACTACTACGTGGGGAAATATGATCCCCTTCATCACTTGCAGTGGTTCGAGGATGCAGTCTCGATCAGGCCCATGATAGACGCGTTTAAATACCGTCTCTTTGCCATCACTCTAAAGGTCAAGGCTAGGGACTGGTTTCACCAGCTTCAGATGGGCTCGATATACTGCTTCGAGGTCCTGAGCAGGAGTTTCCAACTATGATTCTTAACTTCGAAGAATAGGAAGAAGAACCCGAAGTCGATCTTTTTGATCAAGCAGAGGGATGATGAGTGCCTAGCCAATACGTTGACAGATTTCAAGAGGAGATCTTGGATATTCAGGAGGTGCCAAGATTTGCCCTCCAGATAACCTTTACCGTGGGACTATGGGAAGGCTTCTTCAAGATGAGCCTCACCCGGAAGGCGCTGCTATCTTTTGTGGGGTTGATGGAGAAGGCGGCGAAGGAAATAGCTATGGAGGCAGCAAATCCGGCTTTCGCAAAAAAGGTAGCGAGGGTGACAGAGGTGGAGTCGAGAGAATCAGGAGGGAGACAACATGAGGTGAGGAGAAGGGAAGAGCCGAGGTCCCCGACACCACAGGAGTTGGGATGGAGGTAGCAAGAGGGCCCAGCCCCCGGGCAAGGGAGAGGATTTCCCCCTGGAGGAAGGAACCAACCTGGAGGACCTTGAAGATTTCACCAACAAGGGTGGGGGTACGGTCATAGACCGCCCCTACCCCCGCCGCAGCAAGCTATGACAATCGGCCGAGGGAGAGGTAGAGGCCAGGAGAGAGGAAGAGCAGGAGCTGGGAGGAGGAACCCACAAGAAGGGAGGCAGGTGGGAGGTAGCATTGTCGTACTGTGACTTCCACGAGGAGGAAGGTCACGCAACGACTACCTGACCAGAATTCTTGGAAATGAGAAGAGCCAGAGGAGCAGGAGAGCAGCAAAGGCCGGTGCGGATAGAATAGGTTACTGGAACCAGAGAGGAAGATCGATGTGTGGATCGAGTAGACGTTGGAGATCGGAGGGAATTGGAGTAATCCATGGGGGAGTGGGGATTGAGGATGCTCGAAAGGCGATCCTTCATACTATGTAACGTCGAAGCGTAGCCTCGACATCACAATCCCCTCCCCCGGATGAGAAAATCACCTTTTCGAGGAAGGACATGCCAGACCATGAAGACCCTTTCTGCGACGCACTAGTGATTCAGACCGCCATTGAGAACTTTACGGTATCACGGATTCTGGTGGACAACGGGAGCTCAGTGAACGTTATTTTCAAAAAGGCATTTAACGAGATGAGGGTGGAGGCCCGGAGGGTGTTGGCATCAGATGGACCATTATTTGTGTTGATGCACGAAAACGGACAGGGAGTCGGGCACCACCAGCTAACGGTTCGAACACCGGGGAATAGGGGAGGAAAGGAGAAGACTGTCGACCAATCGGTTACTAGCGGTCGCGGCTAAAGGAACAGAAAAGGGGGGCCGCTGGAAGCGGCAACAGCAGAGTTCGCCCGCCGCGGCTTAAATGTCACTCTTGCGGCGGGCTTTCTTTTACTTAAAAATGAGAAACAGTTACAACAAGTAAAAGAGGAAGCCGGCCGGACTACAAGCCGCAATACACTAGACTTGAGACCGCAGCTCTTAACAGGCGAGCTCCTGGATCCCAGTCAGCGTGTCTTGGGGAGTGCACCCACCCCCTATTTATAGGCTCAGGGGCCTGCCCAAACGGGCAGGGCTAAAATTACCGGCTGCCCGGGGTACAGGAGAACCGGGCAGAGGTGAGGGGAAGCAAAAGAGAAAGAAACAAGAAAGGAGGGAAGCCGCGCGGCCTGGCGGATTCCTCCTAGCGAGCTGACGGCTGGGTCCTTCGGCCTTATCGCTGAGCAGGGTCTGCGTTGGCAGTGGCCTGAACATGGAGACCGCCCGGCTTGGGAGGCTTGGCGGCTTGAATCCGTAGACCGCCCGGTCTGGAAAGCTGCGCGGACAGGTCGTGGATTCTGGGCTTATCATAATCCCCGCACATTTTTAAGTTTCCAAGAAACTTCGAAAATGTAGAACTAAGACGGAGACCGCGACTGCCTCATCGTCGTCTATAAAATCCCCTGACCCTTGACATTCTTCAGGATTCCTGCCAAGCCACGGGTCGCTACTCACCACTTGCGGTCAGAATTTTACAAGCCAACGCGATTTCTCTAGCGATGGATGTGATGTCATCAATGTTAGCCCGCAACAAGAAACCGCCAGAAACGAAGCAGAGCCGGAGCGAGAACTCGAATGATTCTGCCCGTCAGACTACCAAGAAGATTGGGAAGCCGGAGACATCAGCGGCTTCTGGACCTGAAAAGAGGCCGACAGAGATTGTCGGCGGACCATCGCAGGCCGCAGTAGATCCCAAAGCGGTTTCGAAGGCTGCTCCACTGCAAACCGGAATTGCCAAATCCTTCGACCTGACTTTCTCTCCATCAGGAGAACCACTCCTAAAAATCGGTGGGACGGAGGAGAAGAGTGTTGAATCTGGGAAACCGTCCAAAATGCAGGACAAGGTCGACGTAATCGTTGTGGATGACAACGAGCCGGAGAAGGCGCAGGAACCCGAGCGGACTTTGGTTGAACAGCGCAAGCGGACTGAAAAGGTGTTCGGCTCCCTGAAACGGCGGAAAGAAAGGAGCAAAACCCTTGAAGAAAGGATGAAGAGGAAGATGAGGAAGTTGCACGCGAGAAACGGGAACATTTCCGAAAAGACCGGTGCGGACAGTCTGCAACACAGGCCGCACGAGAAGGAGGTACCCGAGAACCCGCCCACACCGGATTACAAGCCGAGGGAACTGGAGGGTACACCTGCGGTTAGCGATTCGCTGAGCGAGCTCCTGAAGGGCATGGAGACTCTCCAGCAGCAAGACGCGCTATTGTCGACACCAGCGGCCTCTGAGGAGGTTGACCGCCCCGACATCCAGGTTATTGGGGAGAAGCCTGGCGAACCGGCTTCCGCGGCTTCTGAAGGAGCCGAGAAAACTGAAGCTTCGCGAGAAGATGGAGGAGATGAAGAAGCTGATCGCCGATAAGCCGGTGGTGACCGCACTTCCATTGCTGCGAGGTAAACACCGGGACGTTAGGCGAGTTATTAAATTCTACAAGTCGCGGTCAAGGAAGAAGGGGCGAATATTATATTAAATCCGCCGGCCAGCTTTTTCCTGACCACGGCTCAACTGAAAAGCCGAGCTAAGGAAACCGAGCGGCTATGGAAAGAAAAGCTGAAGAGGATAGATCCTGAACGGCTCCGGCGGCCAGTGATTAAAATCCAAACCGCGGCCTCTGGAGGAGATAAACATCAAACCGGCGGTCTTATCCAACCGATTTTCTTGCTAGAATGTCGCAACAATCCTGCTGAACCTGACTGCGGTCTTTCTTCTGCAGGTGTACCGGAGACCGCGATGAAACCGGGCGACTTGACCACATTTATATCTATGCTGCCTCCGCCAAGAGTTCGCCAGAAGGAGATGGCCGACTTCCAGAAGGAGGTCGGAACGCTGCAGGCGGCTTTGAATGCGGCCACCGAAACCCTGCGGATTAAGGACGAAGAGAAGCGGGTTGCCCAGGTGGCCGCGGAAAATAGGATCCAAGAGCTGCAAACCACCCTGGAGCGAGAGACCACAAGGTTGCAAACTGCGCTTGAGCTGGAGACCGCGAGGTCGAAGACCGCGATGGAACAAGAGACTGCTAGGCTCCAGACCGCGATGGAAGACGAAACGGCAAGGCTGCAGACCGCGATGAAGGAAGAGACCGCCAGGCTGCAGATCGCGATGGAAGCCGCTGAGGCAAAGATTGCTGAGATGCAGGTCGCCTTGGAGCAGGAAAGGACGGAGAAGTATTTGCTGATGGCCGCGCGGCTGGAAGGAGACAGAGAAGAGATCCCTCATGCTGAAGGCGGCGAGAACCAAGACCTGCCGGTGGAGACCGGCGAAGAACAGCGGCCTGCACTACCAACTCCTGCAGAGTTGCCGGGTACTAGCCGCCCGGCCTCTGGCGAGACTTCGCATCCGCCGGTGGCCGCGGAGCCTAACCAGGTCGCAGTTCCAAGCGGTCTGGGGGTTCAGGCGATCCCCATGATACCATTTGCGAGAGTAGAGCGCGACGCTGTGCGAGTTCATCGGTCACTGCATGCGCTTCATAATCTGGTTAGCCAGGTGTACGTTGCGATTGTGCAGACCGGTGAGAAGGTCGCGCACATAGGACGAGATAGGCCGGAAGACGACAAACGATCCTGAGCGACTTGAGAGAACTAAGCCGCGCGGACATTCGGAAATTATGTTGTAATATATATTTTTTCTCTAGATGTTGGACAATTTGATTGATGTAAACTGTTGTATTTTATTATGCTGCGAACTGAATGCGGCTTATGCGGCTTGAATTTATAATCCACATGTCTGCTGCTTTGTTCTGAGAAATTTAAAGATTAGGATAGTAGCCGCGCGGTCTGGCGAACAGAGCGCCGACTTGAATACTTGATATCCACATGATTCGCCATAGAATTTTTTCTAAGTGCAGGGAAATAGCCGTGCGGATTGATGGACTAAACGGCGGCTTGGTCACTAAGCTGATCTGCACTTCCAGCGGACTTAGGCCGCGCGGCGTGACGACTAGCCGCGATTTGACGTTGGGCACTGTAGCTTCACGGATTTTCTATAAATAGAGCAGACCCCGTAGATTTCATCACAAATCAAGAAGGATGCGGGCTAAGTCCAAGTCGTTGCGGTCTGACATGGCCACTGCGGTTAGGACAGACGCGGCCTCCGCTTTCCACTCAGCTGACCATAAAGAATGCCGGCTTACAAAAGCCGAACTGGATGACTTTGTCGAGAAACACATGCAAGGAAGTCCGCTGATCGCGCGGCTTCCCCGACAGGATGAGCGGATCAACTCCTCCAATGCAAATCAGATCGCGGTCCCCATCGACCACTTCGACTGCGGCTTCAGCTTCCCGGTCTTGCTAGAGGCCGTAGCGGTCTTCAACTACTACGGGGTTGTGCCCGGACAACTTCCCCCAAACTCGATAGCCGCCATATACAGCTTTATCTCCTACTTGAGGTCGGAAAGAGTCCGCTTCTCTATGAGGCTCTTCCGAGAATGCTTCTCGGTGCGGTCTATCCCGGACTCCGGGACAAAGATCTTCCGGGGGCACCTCTACTTCGGCTGCAGAGGGCTGAAGATAGTCAACTTGGCCAACAAGATCACGAACTGGCCGGAGCGGTTTCTCATCTTTGAGGGAAACCTGGGGTTGCTGCCAGTCGACCCCCAAATCCGCGAAGAAGCCGCCTTCGGCAGCAGCGGCTTGGACGACGTCGAGAAGGAGATCTACAACTTCTTCAAAGGCGAGCGGCTTGATGTAAACCACTACATCCCACTGTTGCCGTCGCTAGTGGGAATCGAAATGGAAGATAGTAAGCTCCAAGCCGGCCGACCTGATATCTTAGCCGCACGGACTGGAAATTAACTTTTCCTTTATCTTTGCAGCTGCTGTGGCGGTCCCGCTGAACAAGCCGCAGACTCCTGGCGGCTTGACCCTCACTCAAAGAGAAAAGAGAGCGAAGCGGGCCAAGCCGGCGCGAGCTGCGGAGGAGGAGGAGTCGGACTCCTCTGGAGAGTTCATGCTACAAGGAACCGGCAGCAGCTTGAAGGATGTCCACTAGCTCCACGCTGATGAGCTAGTGGAGCCTTGTTATAATTGATTTATACTGCAGCTTTTTCCAGTTATACTATCCTACACTCTTTTATAGTTGCTCCTAGCTATACATATATGAAATGTTGTGCTAACCCTCTCTTGCTTCGGCTATTTACTTTTGTTAGGTGGGTGTGTGCTCGCCCCCAGGATATGGATCCGGGGAGGAGATTTGTTTCCTCTTAGTTCTGTGACTAATGGTTATCTAAATAACCATTCACAAGAAATGGAGCACCGTAGTGACCCACTGCCACATGAGATTACGCCAGTGGCTAGGACTACTCGAGCAGATGCACCCCCGCCGTCCCCAGAGTTTAGAGAGGTGAGTATCGCTGAGCAGCATAGAGAGAGAGAGAGAGTATGAGGGTTATATGTAGTACATGTATAGCCCACAGGCTTATATAAATGCTTAGGATTCGACCCTAGAACCTCTGTATTATTTGATGTGATATATATATCTGAAGTGGTTTCTTATTAATGCATTCACTATACTCTGACGGGTTGTGAATGTTGTGATTTGAGCCGAGCAAGACGGCCATCTTGTGCTTAGACAGTGTGGATCGTTTCCCCTAAGGAGCACTGGGTGGACGTCTTTGGCCAGTAGTACCCCTACGACCCGGACGGCAAGTCGGTGACGATCTCCACCGCCCTCCCCTACTAGGGAGCAGAAGAAGTAAGCCACCACACGAGCGCGGTTGGCGGCGCGCTATATGGCAAGCGCAACTTGAGGGCTATGCGATGAGTTCCTCCAGACGACCTGCCGCGGCTAGCCACGCAAGTCGGCGCGAGGAGCTTCGTGGCAAGTCACTTAATGGGCCTTGCCTACAAGCAGCTGATGAAGGAGAACAGCGGCCTGAAGACACAGTTAGGCGAACAACAAGAAGAGAACAAGCGGCTTAAGGAAAAGGAGGCGGTAAGTCATTACCAATACTCGTGCGGTTAGCATTATGTAACCGCGGGACCTTACCTTTACTTTTTCTTTGCAGGAAATGTATAACCCGGCCAATCCCATCTTCCAAGACCAAGTCTTCCCCCAACTCGTCCAAGGGATTGATGGAGCGCTTAACCGCCTCCGGGACCTTGGCGGCTTGGCCACCGGCTTCACCGACTTTACATGTGCCGACATCTACCCCTCCCTGAAAGAGCAGGTGGCCGACGTCTATAGGTCGATCAAGGGCAAGGCCAAGGTCGGGGAAGAAGTCGGTGAGGTGGTCGGAGACGCCGTGGAAGAGGTCGGCCAGGGAAGCCGGAGTCCACGCACATCGCCTGAGTCCGGCGGCCAAGAATCGGAGACCGCGCGGCTAGACTCGACAACTTCTGGCGGTTCAGCAAGCTCCGCAACTAGCAGCAGATACTCTCTATCATCCGTCGACATTGGCGACGACAGTGATTTGGATTCTCCTGCGACTAAGAAGCTCAAACCGGGCGATTAGAAAATCTATAACTTGTTTTTGTATTTTGAACTTTTTTGAAATCGGCGGTATTGTTTTTGTAACCGCACGATTAAGACTTTGTAATACTTAATGAAATGGAAATGAAGGCATTTTTACCTTTCTCTTTACTATATTTCACTTTTCTTACTTGACTAAGTCCGCGCGGTCTCAGTTTAGCTTCCGATTTAAAATATAAGTATGTAAATCGGCTGAGTTTGCGCTGCGACTTCAACAAAGCTATCCGCAAGAGAGAGATATTTTCCTGCGGTTTATACCGGAGTGCACGTCGACGATAAGCCGAGCGGCTAATAACTTAAACCGCAATTTTCCTTGATGAATTATTCAACGTTATCTGCTGGAAGAGCTGAATTGTCGCGGCTTGTTCATACATAAACCGTGACCGCTAAGCCGCGCGACCAACTGTCGCAGTCGGCAGACATCCATAACATTGAAATATTAGATTGCGGCTAGGGCGAACTCTGAAACGAATTGCCCATTTGATTAAAGGAACAAGAATAGAGAAACAAGCTTCGGCTTCCGATAATACAGGCCGATATAGGCATATGGAAGCCGGGAATTTTGTGACGACAGTTCGCTGATTAGCTAATATAATTAATACCATAAGTCGGCAGATCAAAGCCAGGAATTAAGTGCCAGACGCAGGTCGGGCGACTTCCTTTCCATATGAATAACAAACCGACAATTGATATATTTGAGCCAAATAAGATACTGAATAGCGGATAGGCGGACGTAAGTCGGCCGAGTTCCCAAATATATTAATGATAATCCGGCAGGTAGGAACAGGAAAGTTAAAAAACTTAAGCCGAAATATGAAACCGGGCGGCTTGTGTAATTAATTATACAACCTGCACAGGCCGCCTAATAAAGCCGCGAGATAGCGAATAGGCGCGTGTTGTCCTGCAAAAATAGGTGAAGACATGCACTTATGTGTCAATGTGGGCAGGTGCGTGCGACATTGCTTTCCACACAAAGAACACATAAGCGGGATCGAAATTCTTAAAATCCATGATCGATGTCAAGCGGGACAAGTACGCAACGTCTGCGACTGAAGTCAAGCAGGACAAGTACGCAATGTCTGCGACGAAGGTCAAGCGGGACAAGTACGTAATGCCTGTCTGTGACTGAAGTCATGCGTGATGGGTACGCAATGTCTGCGATTGAAGGCCAAGCGGAAAACCCACTACACATCTGCGACTGAAGTCAAGCGGGATGTGGAGGGCTTAAGAATTCGAAAGGGGCTCTTGCCCCTACATGCATGCATATTGGCATAAAGAGTAAAGCTAAAAATAAGCTTCAAATGAAAAAGTAACATTTGCATGATGTTAAGAAAGTGACAAAGGATATATATCTGTAGTTTTATCATGCCTCATTAATACCGATTGTGAAGGAGATGTTATGTACTATTCTGAACATAAGCACTTTTCTTTATAGAAAGAAAGAGGAATCACTGCTTGAATTATTGAGCAAGAAATGGAAGATTGCCTTAGAGAGTTACTAAATAACATATCCTTGCAGCTTTCCAGCTCTTACAAGTTGATTAGCCAATTCCCTGAGAGCTATGCAATCTTCTGCTAGATGACCAATATCTTTATGATACTTGCAAAAAAGTTGCTCGTGCCGATACTTGATTTTGGATTTCATACGCCGAGGCTTCTTGAACTCAGGCATTCCCTGAATGATTATCAAAAGATCTTCCATAGGAATTTTGAACTTAACATACTTACCTGAACCTTTTTCATACTTTGGAGTTTTATCCTGGAGAATATAAGGAGACTTGCAATATTCAACTTGCAAAACATCTTGTGAGGAAATAGATTGCTGTTGACCAGAAGCCCCTTGAGATTGTTTAGCCATTTGATTCAGAAACGAAACATAACCTTTATTTGCCTCTTCACCCATTATGAATGTATTAACTATATCAATAAGATCTCCGTAGCTTTTGGGATATTTTGTGGTGAGCTTGAATTTCAATGGGCCTTCTTGAAGTGCATTTATGAAAGCATACAAGTAATAGTCTTGATGGACGCTACAAATATCTAAAACCTCCTTTTGAAACCGATCAACAAAATCTGGATTAGACTCGTCAATTCCTTGCTTGATTCGGAAGAGAGCTCCAACGTCTCTTTTCCGCTTCCTGTAAATAGCGAATCTAGAAATAAATTGACTTCGAAGATCCTTAAAGCTGGTTACTGATCGAGGTGGGAGGCTATAAAATCATTCTCTTGCAACATTGCCAAAAGATATAACGAAGAGTTTGCATTTTACTCCATTTGACACTTTTCTCAGTGAAATAGCTGATTCAAAAGCTTGCAAATGAGAAAACGGATCATCACATCCAGAATACTCCGGGAGACGCGGTACTCTGAAGTCATCGGAGACAGTATCCCACTGAATTCGATTAATGAATGGAGAAGGGGCCTCTTCTTCTTCCTCACAAAGAGGTTCATTTGCAACAGATTCTAGTCCACGCTCAACACTGTTTGCAAAAATTTCTTTATGAGTGTCCACAAACTCGCTATCCAAATACGAGCAATTCTGCACTTCTGAGGGATCTGTAGTAACTGAGATGCGGCTCGATTTACCATGACCCTTTGCAGGAATCATCCTGAAAAGAGAGAAATAGCCGAACTTTTTCAAGAGACCGCAGAACAGCGGCGGCTTAACGTGGCGGCTAGACGATACTGCAAACCGATAAGAAGACCGGCTGAAAAGAGAGCGGATAGAATGCCAGGTTCCACAGTGCGGGAGGCGGGCTGAAAGCCTTAGCCGGCAAAGTCGCGACTTGCTCGACAGGCCGCCGAACCCTAGAGGATAGAGCGGTCTGGATCCCTAGACCGCTGACTTCATTGATTAGTCGAGATTTGAAGGCCGCGTGTTAACTGTTGATGCACGAAAACGGACAGGGAGTCGGGCACCACCAGCTAACGGTTCGAACACCGGGGAATAGGGGAGGAAAGGAGAAGACTGTCGACCAATCGGTTACTAGCGGTCGCGGCTAAAGGACCGGAAAAGGGGGGCCGCTGGAAGCGGCAACAGCAGAGTTCGCCCGCCGCGGCTTAAATGCCACTCTTGCGGCGGGCTTTCTTTTACTTAAAAATGAGAAACAGTTACAACAAGTAAAAGAGGAAGCCGGCCGGACTACAAGCCGCAATACACTAGACTTGAGACCGCAGCTCTTAACAGGCGAGCTCCTGGATCCCAGTCAGCGTGTCTTGGGGAGTGCACCCACCCCCTATTTATAGGCTCGGGGGCCTGCCCAAACGGGCAGGGCTAAAATTACCGGCTGCCCGGGGTACAGGAGAACCGGGCAGAGGTGAGGGGAAGCAAAAGAGAAAGAAACAAGAAAGGAGGGAAGCCGCGCGGCCTGGCGGATTCCTCCTGGCGAGCTGACGGCTGGGTCCTTGGGCCTTGTCGCTGAGCAGGGTCGGCGTTGGCAGTGGCCTGACATGGAGACCGCCCGGCTTGGGAGGCTTGGCGGCTTGAATCCGCAGACCGCCCGGTCTGGAAAGCTGCGCGGACAGGTCGCGGATTCCGGGCTTATCAATTTGGATTCTCATGAGAAATGAAGGAGGTTGAGGGGGGAGTAGGGCTCCAGGTGACCCTGGGAGGACTATCTAGGAATTGTCGTTTCGTCATAGTGGATGCCCCCAGCAGTTACAACGCCATTTTTGGGCGCCCCTTGATCAGCGCTTTCAGATGCGTGCCGTCATCCTTTCACCAGTGCTTCAAGCTCAACTTTGGAGGTACCCAAATCAGAGTGCGTGGAGACCCGAAGGCAGCCAGGGAATGCCACGTGACGGCGGTGGACACTATCTCATGGCAGGAAGAGGCTGAAGAGATGGAGAAGAGGATGGAGCAATGGCAGCAAGCGTTTGAAGAGAGGCTGGAGGACAGGGATAAGTAGAGATGGTAAGAGGAATTACGGGGTAGCCGGAAACGACGGGAGAGAAGGACGGAGAGACAGGAATGGAAAAGGACGAAGTAGAAAGAGAGGCTGGAGGAGAGGGAGAAGTAGAGATGGTAGGAGGCATTGAGGGGGAGCCGAAAATGGTGGGAGAGAAGGACGGAGAGACGGCAATGGAATAGGAGGAATAAGAAAGAGAGGTTGGAGGAGAGAAAGAAGTGGTGAGGGTAGGAGGCATTGCGGGGGAGCCGGAAACGGCGGGCGAGAATGAAGGTGAGATGGAGGTGGCGTGGGAGAGATGGTGAAAGGAAAGTGAAGGAAGGCGGAAAGAAAAAAGAAAAATGGGGGAAATAGGAGGGTCACTCGGGAGGGGGGCCCGGCTAGGAAAAAGAAGAATCTCGCTACTGTAGGGAGAGGACACTAGCAGGAAGGAGATGAAGGAGCTTGAGGAGGAAAATGGTGGTGATTATCACGGAGGATGAGGCTAGAGAACATGATGCGCTGGGAGATCAGGAGGGAGAGGAGGAACCGTCAAGGCTAAAAGCAGCTGTGGAAGTGCTAGAGATGGAGATCTTCACCAAAGAAGGAAAGAAGGAGAAGCTCATGGTTAGTGGCGAGCTCAGCCCGGAAGACTCGAAGGAGATCAGGGCATGCGTGCAAAGGAACATTGACGTCTTCACTTGGAGTGCGGCCGACATGCCAGGGGTCGATGCAGACGTGGTCTGCCACCATCTCAACCTCGACCACAACACCCTCCCAATGTAGCTGAAGAATAGGGCCATCGCGTGCAGGATGGCCGGACCCATTAGAGAGGAAGTAGAAAAGCTACTTAAGGCAGGGTTTGTGTCCGCTTCTAAGTATCCGAGATGGGTGAGTAATGTTGTAATGGTTAAAAAGGGGGAGGAAAGTGGAGAATGTGTGTAGACTTCTTTCTTTTAAATAAAGCGTGCCCTAAGGATTGTTACCCACTGCCTCGAATCGACACGCTGGTTGACTCAGCCGTCGGTTTCTCTCTTATGAGTTTTTTAGATGCGTTCTCATGATATCATCAAATACGCATGCATCCTCCGAAAGTCAAGGATGTCACCTTCGTCACGGAGGATGTGTGCTTCTATTTTAATATGATGTCCTTCGTGTTGAAAAATGCGGGGGCAACCTACCAAAGAATGACGGATCGGATCTTTCGAGAATAGAAAGGGAGGAACCTCGAGGTTTACGTGGATGACTTGATGATCAAAAGTCGGGACCTCAGATCTCATGTCTCAGACCATGAGGAAACCATTGGAACTTTAAGAAAATATAAAATGAGGCTCAACCGCCTTAAATGTGTTTTTGGAGCCAATAGGGGAAGTTCCTAGGACATCTCCTCACCCCATCCGGATCAGAGCCCATTCCTGATAAAGTGAATGCAGTTCTAGAACTGGAGTCTCCCAAAAATGCTAAGGAAGTCAAACATCTCAACGGCCAGCTGGCCGGGCAAAGCAGGTTTCTCTCTAGAGCCGGGGAGAAGTGCTCGCCTTTCTTCCGGATGTTAAGAGGTGGAAAGAAATTTGAATGGACCCCCGAATGCGAGCAGGCTTTTTAAGCTCTAAAACAACAGCTCACCCAGACAGCTTTACTCCAGGGGCCAAAGGAAGGAGAGGTCTTGATCTTATACTTGGGAGTAGTGACTGAGGCTGTGAGCTCAGTTCTTATAAGAGAGGAAGGGAAGAAGCAATTTCCGATCTATTGCGTGAGCAGGGTCCTAAAGAAGGCGGAGCTCGGGTACCCCAATCTTGAAAAATTAGCGTTTTCCCTCATCGCCTCGGCCCGGAAGCTCAGACTATATTTTCAGGCTCACTTTATTCAGTTGGCGACGGATCATCCCCTCCGTCGCATCTTGGATGGGGTGGAGCACTCCGGGAGGCTGGCCTAGTGGTCGATAGAGCTCAGAGAATTCGACCTCGCTTTCATTCCCCTGCTTGCCATCAAGGCACAAGCGGTGGCCGACTTCCTAGTGGACTACATAGTTGAGGTCCAAGAGGCTGAAGCATCCCCTCGAGTGGCTTGGAAGATGATGGTAGATGGGGCGTCAGGAAGAAATTCCTTCGGAGGGGGTATGATCTTGGTAAGTCCAGACGGGACCAGGATTGAGCAGGCCTTGAAGATCCACTTCCCGATCACCAACAACCAAGCGGAATATGAGGCGATATCTCAGGCCTCCGGTTAGCTCGGGAGCTGGGCATACAAGATATTGAGGTCATGACGGATTCCATGGTGGTCGCGGGTCAGATCAAAGGAGAGTTCAAGTCGAGGGAGCCTACCCTCCAGCTGTACCTAGGGATGGTCAAAGACTTCATCGGGCGGTTCCGAAGCTTTACAATTAGCCACGTCCCGAAGGAGGAGAGTACTCAGGATGATCAACTCGCCAAGTATGGCCCACAAGCCGGAGGAACGATGAGGGAACTTTTCAGGCCGTCCAAAGAAGAGGGAGAGCTCATGGAAATATGCCAGCAAGGTTCTTGGATGGACCCCTTCATCACCTTTCTGTCCTCGGGGCAACTACCTACAGACGATCTCGATAAGAACCGTGTCAGGTACAAATCGGCATACTACGTGTTAAAAGATAGAGCTTTGTACCGTAAGACATTGTCTGGTCTGCTGGCTAGATGTGTGTCAGAGGAGGAGGTTCCAAGGGTCTTGGAGGAAATTCACTTGGGAGAATGCAGCAGTCATTCAGGAAGCTGGACTTTGGAGGGGAGAGTGCTGAGACAGGGGTACTTCTGGCCCACCCTCAGGAAAGATGCAGAGGAGTTTGCAAAAAGATGTCAAAAGTGCCAGGAGTTCTCCCCCTCCAACTCTTCCATCCCAGAGGTTACGAACCATCACAGCTCCCTAGCCCTTCGCTATATAGGGGCTAGACCTGGTGGGTCCTTTTCCCCAGGCAAGTGGCCAAAGGAAATTTCTGCTAGTCATGGTAGATTACTTTTCAAAATGGCTGGAGGTGAAGGCATTGGCCAAGGTGACTTCACAGGTGGTCAAAAATTTTGTATGTGGATAGATCATCTGCCAGCTTGGGCTACTGAAGGTCATTGTGACTGATAATGGGCCGCAATTTGCTAGTAGAGAATTCATGGACTTCTGCATCTGTTTGGGCATAGATCTTCACTTCTCCTCGGTTCATCACCCGCGGAGCAATGGACAAGTGGAAGCAGTAAATAAGATCATTGTTAACCTTTTGAAGAAGAAAGTGCAGAACCTGAGAGGAAGCTGGGTGGAACAGCTCTCTTCAGTCCTATGGGCCTTGAGAACCACACCAAACACAGCCACAAGAGAGACCCCTTTAAGCTCTCTCACGGCTCGGAGGCTATCCTACCAGTAGAGTTCGAGGTCACATTACCAAGAGTAGTTGTTGCAAGAGAGGGTGACAAAGGATGGATGACAGAGAACATGGAGGAACAAAAACACTCTCTTGATCTCGTGTAGGAGCTCAGGGATTTGGCGGTGATCCAGCAGGAGGAGGTAAAGAACCGGATGGCGAGATACTTCGACAAACATATAAGGATCAACCAGTTCCAGAAAGGAGATCTTGTTCACAAGAAGGTGGATGCAGCGGGTAAATGGGCCTTTGTAGGAAAGCTCAATCCAAATTGGGAGGGCCCTTTTGTAGTAAAGGAGGTCTTGAAGTCGGGAGGGTACCACCTCTAGGATATGGACGGGGTAACCCTTGATCACACCCGAAGCGGCGATGACTTGAAAAGATTTTATCCATAACACATTTTGTTCATTGCGTTTTTATTGTTCAATACTTGCAATTTGGATGTGACCTTATGATTAAATCGTAGGTGTCTCTTTTCATGACATTAAAGGTGAAGTGTGAAAACAGCTATAGGGAGACCCCGAGCAGACCCGCTGACCAGGCTTTCATCTAGCTGGCAGGGCTGTCGGCTCACTCAGTGGTTGGAGATGGTTTGAAGAGGAGACCCCGAGCAGACTCGCTGACCAGGCTCTCATCTAGCTGGCAGGGTTGTATGCTCACTCGGTGGTTAGAGGTCGTTTGAAGAGGAGACCCCGAGTAGACCCGCTGATAAGGCTCTGATCTAGCTAGCAGGGCTGTAGGCTCACTCGGTGGTTGGAGATGGTTGGGAGAGGAGACCCCGAGCAGACCCGCTCACCAGGCTCTCATCTAGCTAGCAGGGCTATAGGCTCACTCTGTGGTTGGAGGTGATTCGGAGAGGAGACCCCGAGCAGACCCGTTGACCAGGCTCTCATCTAGCTGGTAGGGTTGTAGACTCACTCAGTGGTTGGATAAGGTTTGGAGAGGAGACCCCGAGCATACCAGATGATCAGGCTCTCATCTAGCTGGTAGGGTTGTAGGCTCACTCGGTGGTTGGAGATGGTTTGGAGAGGAGACCCCGAGCAGACCTGCTGATCAGGTTCTCACCTAGCTAGCAGGGATGTAGGCTCACTCTGTGGTTAGAGGTGGTTTGAAGTGGAGACCCCGAGCAGACCTGCTGACAAGGCTCTCATCTAGCTGGCAGGGTTATAGGCTCACTCGGTGGTTGGAGGTGATTCAGAGAAGAGACCTCGAGCAAACCCACTGACCATGCTCTCATCTAGCTGGCAGGGCTATAAGCTCACTCGGTGGTTGAAGAAGGTTTGGAGAGGAGACCCCAAGCAGACCCACTGACTAGGCTCTCACCTAGCTGGCAAGGATGTAGGCTCACTCAGTGGTTGGAGGTTGTTTAAAGAGGAGACCCCAAGTAGACCCGCTGATCAGGCTCTCATCTAGTTCGCAGGGCTGTAGGCTCACTCGGTGGTTGGAGAAGGTTTGGAGAGGAGACCTCGAGCAGACCCGTTGAGCAGGCTCTCACCTAACTGGAAGGGCTGTAGGCTCACTCGGTGGTTGGAGGTGATTCAGAGAGGAGACCCCGAGCAGACCCACTGACTAGGCTGTCATCTAGGTGGCAGGGCTGTAGGTTCACTCGGTGGTTGGAGAAGGTTTGGAGAGGAGACCCCGAGCAGACCCGCTGACCAGGATCTCAACTAGCTGGCAGGGCTGTAGGCTCACTCGGTGGCTGGAGATGGTTTGGAGAGGAGACCCCGAGCAGACCCGCTGACTAGGCTCTCAGCTAGTTTTCACGGTTGTAGGCACACTCGGTGGTTGGAGGTGGTTTGAAGAGGAGACCCCGAGCCGACCCGCTGACCAGGCTCTCATCTAGTTGGCACGGTTGTAGGCTCACTAGGTGGTTGGAGGTGATTCGGAGAGGAGACCCCGAGCCGACCCGCTGACCAGGCTCTTATCTAGCTGGCAGGGTTGTAGGCTCACTCGGTGGTTGGAGGTTATTCGGAGAGGAGACCCCGAGCAGACCCGCTGACCAGGCTCTCATCTAGCTGGCAGGGCTATAGGCTCAATCAGTGGTTGGAGAAGGTTTGGAGAGGAGACCCCGAGCAGACCCACTGACCAGGCTCTCACCTAGCTGCCAGGGCTGTAGGCTCACTCGATGGTTTGAAGAGGAAACCCCGAGCAGACCCGCTGACCAGGCTCTCATCTAGCTGGAAGGGCTGTAGGCTCACTCGATGGATGGAGGTGATTCAGAGAGGAGACCCCGAGCAGACCCACTGACCAGGCTCTCATCTAGCTGGCAGGTCTGTAGGCTCACTCGGTGGTTGGAGAAGGTTTGGAGAGGAGACCGCGAGCAGACACGCTGACTTGGCTCTCATCTATCTTGCAGGGCTATAGGCTCACTCGGTGGTTGGACATGGTTTGGAGAGGAGACCCCGAGCAGACCCACTGACTAGGATCTCATATTGTTGGCAGGGCTGTAGGCTCACTCGGTGGTTGGAGATGGTTTGGAGAGGAGGCCCCGAGCTGTCCTGCTGACCAGACTCTCATCTAGCTGGCACGGCTGTAGGCTCACTCGATGGTCGTGGTTTGAAGTGGAGACCCGAGAAGACCCGCTGGTCCCACCCAGCTGGCAGGGCTGTAGGCTGACTTGGGGGCATGTCAAGCGGTAAGAGATTACGAAGAATGGTGTCCATATTTGATAGAGAATTCCTAGGAAAAGGAAGAATTGGGGGCAAGGACAAGGAGGGGGAGCATCTCCAACTGACACTCGGCATGGGTGGTCTCGCACGCAGCGAGTGGGGGTTCACTATCAATGGCACATGCCTAGAATAAAAATAAGGGACCTATCAGGAGGAGCGGTTGATCTCCAATGTTTATAGCACTGGGCCGATCTCGCGGCGAGAGGGGAGGAAAGGGGTAGACGGCCTCGCGCGCGGCAGGGGCGAGGAGAAATCCAGGGACTAGCGTTTTGAAATAACTAATCAAGTGGAATGGAAGGGTAAAGCGCAATGAAGTAAGAAGTGCGAGAGGTAATAATAAAATTCTCTTTGGAAACACTTCACTTATTTAAAATATCTACAAGTACATCAGAAACAAAAAAAGGAGGGGGCAGAAGTCCCCAGACTCTAACATCCCATCGCTCCTCATCACTGGAGGAGGAGATTTCATTTATCTCGCCATACAGCTGGGGGACCAAGTCGTGGACGGCGACCATCTCGGCATCGTCGCGGGGCACCCCCAGCTCCTTCATCATCTTGAGAATGAGCTCTGCCGCCTTGATGTTGGAGTCTCGGTAGAGGGCGTTGACCTCGTCCGAGGAATAGCGAGGTGGTGGGGGAGCTTGGAATGGATCCAGATGGAGCGCGGTGATGTTCACGATACGGACGTTTTCAACCTTCAACTTCTTGACCTCTCCCTCCAAAGCCGCAATGCGCAAGCGCATGCGATCATCAGTCTCGACATCCTCCGAGAAGTCCGTCAGTCAGCATACGTTTATGAAAAGCTAGCAAGCGAAACTGGCGAGTGGCAATTAAAAAGCTTACCATAACGCCCTGGATTCGTGCGAGGAGGTTGTCGGGGATGGCCAGCCTCTTCTCAAGGTCGTTGGACTTCTCACCCTCCTCAGAAAGTCTGGCCTCGGCCTCCTTCCACTTCTTGTTGTTGTAGACCAGGCGGCGCGAGATCTGGTGCGAAAGCTCCATGGAGCAAAAGTGGGTGTGGGCGGTATTCAGGGTGAGGTGTCGCGACACCTCATTATCTGCGGGCTTAGTCCCAAGGCCACCGTATAACCTGCACACGAGTGAGAAGGCATGACTGGTGGGCGGGTCTTGCTCCTTCCAGGAGGGAAGGGGAGTAGACACCGACACGTGGTTGGCATCCTTCTCCCACAAAAGTACTGGCTCACCGGCGGCATCGTCCGGTGCGGGCCCCATGTTGTCATTTGGATGTGAGGAGGGGGCCGGGACGCTGGAATAGCCCTCCTCGTGAGGGGGAAGATCGGTGGGCTGGACAGTGGTGGTGGCAGTTTGATCAAGTGGGGCCGTCTCGTGGGAAGGCGAGATGGCTTGATGGAGAGGTGAGGGAGACTTTTCCACAGAAATGGGGGTCAGGGACCCCGACATTTCCTTCCTTTCCTTAGGAGCAATTCTTTTCTTCTCCTTCGGGAAGGACACCGCCTTCTTCATCTTCTTCTTTGGGCTCTGCCAAGAGGTAGCGACATCATCCCCAGGCCTATTCTTTGGGGCGGGGTCAGCATTTCCTTTGTTGCCTCCGCCGCCATACTCACAAGGGCGAGACCCCTGTTACTTTGATAAGGGGGTGGACAGGGATGGTTCTCTATCATGAGCGAGACATTGGTTAGAATAAAGCAAGAAGGTAAGCATAATGACAAGGGAACGCGAATATACCTTCACCGCAAAGGACGGGAAGAAGCGAGTCGAGGACTCGCCGAAGGAAGTTAACCTCGAAATTCTTCCCTACAAAGAAGTCGCAGAGAGCCTTCTCAACACCCCAACTTTGGGTGTTTCCTAGTAAACCTCAGCCGGCGACACCGGGGTGAGAGGGATGCCTCCCAAGTTCCCGTGGATGAAAACAAAGCGAGTAAGCCAATGGTAATTCTTGTTTGGCGTCTCGCAAACCTTTAGGCCTTGGCCTGTGAAATAAGAAACGTCGTCATCTTTGGCGTGATAGATGAATAGCTTGCAGAAGGCGGTCACACTGAATTCGATGCGCTCTCGCCGTAGGTAGCTGGCCAAAGCGACCAGAATCGAAATTGTGTTTGGGTTGAACTGTGCGGGAACAATGCCAAAGTATTTGAAGACCTGTTTAACCTCTGGCCAGAGGGGGAGTTTTAGCCCCGCCTCGAAGTGCGAGATGGGGAAGGCTAGTTCGTTGTGGTAGAAGTTGTTGATACACTCGACGAGCTTGGGTGGGCGAGACATATAACCATCAGCGAGGAACTCACTGGCGAAGCAATTGTACTCTTCCTCTGATAACCTGCCGAGAGGGAAATCGTGGTCTGCAAAGCGCCTCCTGCAGCGGCTTCAGCCCTCGCCTTCTTCCACCTTCTTCTTCCCCATAGCCGGCGAGGTGACAGAAATAGAAGGAGAGAAAAGAGTGAAGGGAGAGCGGGACACGAGAAGTACTAAGTAGGGACGAGCAGGTGAGAGCTCTGGATCGCAAAAAAAGCGAAGAACAATAATAGATGCGTGGAAGTATCCAGTTCCTGGAGAGGGGTATTTATAGCGGATAGAGAGGGGAGATTGAGCGGGAAAATGAAAATGCGGAAGACGAAGGTGCGACCTAACGGTTCATCTTCTCTCTCGCTCTCTCTCTCTCTCCAAAACCCGGGGAGCGGAAGCGTCGCGGCGATTCTTCCGAGGAGCAAAAAAATATCATGTTTAATGATTAATTAAAGAATATACTGATTAAACACAGCAATGATGAAAGACTCGGCATGACACGATGGGTTGACAAGAATATCATAATAATAATAAATTGTCATCATAAATTATTTCATCCCGCACGAGGCGGGCATGTCTTCCAAGAGGATCTAAATAACAAATTAATGGTTAAAAAGGAGGGTGGCTGATTGATACATTACGAAGTTACAAGGAAGCATTAAGTAGGCGAGATGACTCCAGGACCCCTCAATTTTTGTGCCACTTCCAGCGGCCACCCTGACCTCCCGCGCATGCAGGGCGGCCAGGTAGATGGAAGGCACGGGCGGCGAGTAGACTGCAGCGCGCGAGACGGAGGTGTTAGTCCATCTCGTTTATGATGGCTTGGGGGTCTGTCCCATCCATTACACCGTCAGCCTCAATCTCGGCAGTAAGGTGAGTGCACTCAGTTTCCAGCCAGTCAATGCGCCGATCAGAAGCCTACTTCTCCAGCTCCATCTCGCGGATGATATGCGTATACTTTCGAAACATCCTGGCTGTCCGACGCTCCAACTCCACATTGTCCATGTGATCACCTAGGTAATCTTCGATCTCATCAGGGCGAGGAAGAGGCGAGATAAGCGGTGGAGCGGGAGACCCCTCGGTACTCGAGTCGAATTGGATACCTGCACAAAAAAAAGGAAAGGCGAAAAGTCATAATGAAGGAACCGGAATTTATGTGAAACAAAAAAGGCGGGATGAGTTTTCTCACTTGGGATGCGAGGATTTCCAACAATTCGCGAGAGGTATTCTTTCCTCGTGGTTGGGGGGGGGGGAAGTTTCCTCAGGAGAGTCAGGGCGTTGATAAGGCTGGTTGGTGATATCAGGAGGATTCGCAGGCAAAGGGGAATCGGTGAGGTTTCCCTGAAAGAGAATGGTCAATAGGCGAGACGATAAGAGAAAAGAGAGGCGAAAGGAGGAATCCAGAATCACCTGTCTCTCCCCGGAAGGCGTGGGAGGAAGTGTATCAGCTATTGAGGGTGTCGAGGAGGTCGCGCCGGCCGAGGGGGAAAAGCCGACGGCTTTCGACTTCTTTGGGCGAGAGGAGGAAGGGGCTGAGGCGGGGGTGCGTCCCACAGGCAGCATCAGGGCGGCCACGTTGACTTTGTTTTGTTTGCGCACCATCGCGAGACGTTCGCGAAAGCTCTGGCTGTGAGACATGTTAAGGGTGGAAGAGAAGCGGAAATGAGAAAGGGAGGCATTCCATGTTGAGGCGGGGACTCATATTTATAGACTCCGGGGGGTGGGCCCCGCCAAAGATTCCTGCAAATGAATCCCAACAAACGCAAACCCCGGTTGGACTTTCTTTCCGAGCTTCGGCCAACCTCAAAAAGAGCGGGGATTGTGTACAAACTTGGGTGTTGGATCCCTAGTTTGATTTGGGCTAGGTTTACTATCTAGGATAATTGACCCAACATGAATAGCAAGGGTATTGTACGTGTCCTAGAGTTTAGGCTAAGTCCTTATAAACAACCACACATGGACCAGCCAACAAAAGACTGCAGAAGACTCAAACTTAGAAGAAAATCAAGTTCAGGAAAGTGAGTTCGATGTTTGTCGAACTCAGCTCGACGAATGTCGTGGTCCGCTCGACGAACTCAGAGCAAATTCTCTGAGTTGAGCTCGATAATATTCGATCTCAGGTCGACAAATTTTGGGTGATCAACTTCAACACATAAGCTCAGAATCCTTTCTCTGAACTCAGGTCGATGAAGTTACATTATCAGCCCGATGAACTTAGAGCACAGAAATGGGAAGTTCTTTATTGAAAGAAGTTAGCTGATCTCAGGTCTACGAACAAGGATTCCCAGGTCCACAAACAAGATTTCTCAGCTCGACGAACTCTGGACTCAGGTCAACAAAATCTGTTCTCTGCTCAACGATTGTTGTGCAGTTCCAGACTTGGAATTTTCCCTTCTTCTTGTCCTTATTGTATTGCAGTAATTCTTGAACAATCAATGCTTATATTCTCTGGAAATATCTGTTAGTGGCAACATTGATTATGGTATTCATCATGATTATTACCTGCCGTTTATAATAGGACAGTTGGGGAAATGCATTAATACAATATTCTCTCCAACCGGATTTTCATTCTCCAGGCAGTCAGTATTCAATATAGATAATTCAAATTCAAAGGAGAAATTAGACAGATAAATAAAAAAAGTCATTCTTCTCTTTCAGTCCACAACAACACACATAACAGATAACAAGGATAGCAGAACACAAAGAGAAAGAGACAGGCACCAGAAATCTTTCAAGAAAAGGCTCTGTCTGTCTTCATCAAGTGTTCTTCCTCCAGCAAGTAAAAAGGAGACAATCAACTTCTTTCTTTTTACTGCTTTCTGGAGATCTTTTCAAGAAGACCTACTCACCCTACAAAGCTTCCATTCTTCCGGAACAAACCTTCATCTCAGGGGGAGCTTTGACAACATCAAGATCCACAAGTCTTCTCAGTTGTTTTGATAAAGAGAAGGCATCAAAAATCTCTCACCCCCTCTTTATACAAAGGTTTATTTAACTCGCTTCAAAAGTTATTCCTTGGTTGCAAGTCTCCTGATCAAAAGACTTGAGTTGGTTTTTTTTTGAGCACCTGATCAAAAGCTCATTGGTGGCAGTCACCTGATCAAAACCTGTAGTGGATTTCTACCAGGGTGGTAGAAGAGTGGATGTACCCAGGTTGGGGAACCTCTATAAATTTCTTTTCTTGTCTGGTTGCGATTTTATTTTTGTTCTTTCTGTTCCTGTGATAGATTAGATTATATGTGCTGTGTTAGAATAGCTTAACTTAGGATAACTTTTAGCTTACTATTGATCTGGTATCTCTTAAGCCATTACTCTGATATTATTTCTTAACAGTAAAAAGATTTTTTATTTACTCTATTCACCCCCCCTCTAGAGTAAATCAGGTCTAACCCTCACTTTTAATTGGTACCAGAGTAGGTTCCTTTGGCTGTTCAAGCTAACCCTTGAGCCAAAAGATCTTGTGTTAGATTTAATTCTTTTTTTTCTCTTAGGATCATTTTCACAGCATGACACAGAACAAGGATTATGCAAGCACCACACCTCCAGTTTGCAATTTAAAAAGATTTGCAATTTGGAAGGCAAGAATAAAGCTCTATATGAACTCTATTCATGAGGACATTTTTAACTCTATTTTGACAGGTCCTCCTCAAGCAACTGCTTCTACATCCACATCAACTTCCATCACTCATGCAGTTCCACCACCTGAGTGGACTGATGCACAAAGGAAAGCTAAGTTGGCAGAAGCCAAATCCATGAACATTCTAGCTCAGACTATGTTTAATGATATATTTCAAAAGGTGGTTGAGTGCACTTCAGCCAAAGTCATCTAGGATTATCTAAATTAGATGGTGGCTGGATCTGCTGATGAGAGAAAGGATAGGAGATCCAATCTCATCTCACAACATGAAAACTTCATGAAGGATGAAGCTAAATCAGTGAGTGATATGTACAACAGGCTTAGCTCAATCATCAATGATCTAAAAACCTTGGACAAGGACATCACTCTGACAGAAGTCAATGATAAAATCCTTATGTGCTTCCCTTGCACATGGGATTCAAGAATCTGGCCAATCAGAGAATCCAGAAGCATGACAGAAATCTCTACTGAATCACTTGTCGGAAAGCTAAAATCCTATGAGCAATTAATGAAGACCTGAGAAGTAGCAGGGCAACAGTAGACTCCAACACCTATCAGGAAGTAGCATAATATTGCATTCAAGGCTGCTGAAGAGTCTGAAGGGACTCCAGTTAATGAAGAGCTGATGAGCCTCTTTGCCAAAAGATTCTTCAAGATTGCAAGGAAGGACTTCAAAAGAAAGTCATCAAGGCAAGATGATAAGCCAAGGTATGACAAGACTCCATCTAAGGAAATTGTTTATTTTGGATGCAGGAAGTCTGGACACTTCATCTCAGAATGTCCAGAAACTTAGAAGAAGTATAGAAGAAGAGAAAAGTATTCCAAAAGAGCACATCATAGCGAGCCCTCCTCCAGCAAATACAAGAGGAAGGAGAAAGGGTTTGTTGCAGAAAGCTGGAGTTATACTGAGGAAGAGTCATCATCCTCCAGCTCCAGTGATGATGAATAAGAAAAGAAGGCAAGGAAGTTTTCCTAATGGCAATAGATAATTCCAGATGTCATTCAGAGGCTGAAGCTTCAGAAGATGAAAGATCTCTATCTACAGAGGATCAGGTAATAGCATCCTATGATTTTAATTCAGAAGAATTTAAAACTAAATTTAAAAATCTGTGCTTAGATCTAATAAACTCTGAGAAGGAAATCAAACTTCGCAGAGAAAGATTAACTAAAAAAGATAAGTACATTACTGAGAATGTTAAACTAATAGATGAACTTACCTCAGCAAATGAACAAATTGCTTTCTTAAAAACTGAATTAAGTAAAGCCAAGAAATTAGAAGAATCACTTAATGATAAAAGTTTAAAACAGTTAGACATAACTAGTACTCTAAATGCTAGGGCAAATAATAGTAAACTAGGACTAGGTGCATCATCTAGTGAACCACCAATAATCTAGAAGAATCATTTATCTAAACCTGTAAATTTCATTTCAGATAAAGGTAAGAAGAATAGTGAACAAGTAGACAAAGTAATGAAGTCTTAAAACAAATGGAACTCAGACAAAAATCTAAGAACAAGAAGAAAAATAACTACAACAATGTTCAACAGATTTCGTCGAACTCAGATCGACGAAATATGTAGAGTTTGTCGACCTCAGAACGACGAACTCCGAACGCTAATTATAATAATAGTTATTCTTCGATCCACGATCGACGAAACCAGTCTTGTTCGTCAACCAGAGATCGACGATATTGGTGCCCTGAGAATGAATACTTTCATTCTTCGAGCAGAGATCGAAGATCTTATCCCAATTCATGGATCTCATTTCGACGAACATACCAGAGTTCGTCGATCCCAGATCAATCTGACAGAAACATCAACTCTAACAGAAAGTATAATAATCTCCTTTATCAACCTAGGTAGAATATCAACCCATTCACCCAATGGATAATTCCTCCCAGAAGATTTCACCCCTTAGGGTATAAAAGCCAACCTGAATGTTCCTACATTTCCAGTTTTTCTTATAAAAAGAAACAAGGACCCAAGGTGACCTGGGTCAAGAGCATCTAACTTGTTTCCTTGCAGGTGAAGAACTATCCTATCACTCAAAATAAGTGGTACGTGGAGAGTTGGTGCTCAAAGCACGTGACTAGATGCATGGACAACCTAATCAATTTCAAGGCAAAGCTGGGTCCAAGAGTGATCTTTGGAGATTCCAGCTTTGGCCAAACTGAATGCTATGGAGACTTCAACAGTGGAGCTGTCACTTTCAAAAAAGTGGCATACGTAAATGGTCTGAAACATAACCTAATATCCATAAGTCAGTTATGTGTTGCAGGTTATCAGGTTTGCTTTACTAATTCCAAATATATTATTTCTTCCAATAACTAAACTGTTTTAACAGGTTGTAGACAAGGGAATATATACCTAGTAATCTTTAACTCTGCTAGTTCAGAACTATGTTTATTTAATCAAGTTAGTAATAACAATATTCTTTGGCATAAGAGACTAGGTCATGTTAGCCTTAAGAACATCTCTAAGCTATCTAGGGACAACCTTGTCAGAGGATTGCCTTCTGGCTCCTATAAGAAGGAAAGCCTATGCAAGGTTTGTCAAGAAGGCAAGCAAACTAAAAATAGCTTTAAGTCAATTAATAAGAGTGACTCACCTAAGGTTTTGTACTTGCTACATATGGATCTTTTTGAACCCATTATTGTACAAAGTTTAGGAGGGAAATCTTACACTCTAGTTATTGTAGATGACTTCTTTAGATTCTCTTGGGTGTTCTTCTTGAGAAATAAGTCAGATAACTTTAAAGTCCTTACAGACTTTCTTAAGAGCATAAGGATTGAGTATTCTACTCCAGTTGCATTGATCAGAAGTGATTATGATACTGAGTTTGAATCTCTTCCCATGCAAAGATTCTATGAGAAGGAAGGCGTCATGCATTATTTCTTTGCTCCTAGAACTCCTCAACAAAATGGGGTAGCAGAAAGGAAAAATAGAACCCTCATTTAATCTGCAGGAACATTGCTTGTAGATGCACACATGCCCCTATCCTTTTTGGCAGAGGTTGTAAGCAGAACAAACTATGTGCTGAATAGAATTTTGATACACAAACTTAAGGGTAAGACCACCTATGAATTACTCAAAGAGAAGAAACCTAAAATTGATTATTTTAGAATTTTGGGTGTAGATGTTTCATTCATAACAATAATAAGAAACACATTAGAAAATTTGACGCTAAAGCTATAGATGGAATGTTTCTTGGATATTCCCAAGTTAGCAAGGCTTATAGGGTTTTCAATAAATCATCCTTAAAAATGGAAGAATCTGTATATATTTCATTTGATGAATCTAACATGTATTATAAGGAGAAGGATTCTTCTACCTCAGATCTTTTGCAGGTACCTCACTTGTATGAGAAATTGGGTGAGTTAAACCTTACACAAAAGGTCATATCACAGGAAACTCGACAAGCTGATGAAGATAATGAAGAAGAATTTTTGTAAGTGGTTGAACCTCCTTCAACAACAGACATTATTCCACAAGAGGAATTAACTCCAAATGTTGCTGCTGAACCAACTCCACCCACTGACCTTGTCACACTAAGGGATCACCCGAGATCTCAAGTGATTGGGGACATGTCAGTAGATGTACAAACAAGGCATCAACTAAACCAAGATGTGATGCATGCCTGTTTACTCTCTCAAATTGAGACTCAATCCATAAATGATGCAGAGCAAGATCCTCACTGGATTATTGCAATACAAGAGATGCTCAATTAATTTAAGAGATGCAGAGTTTGGGACTTGGTTCCAAGGACCAAATGGTTTCCAGTAATTGGAGCCAAGTGGGTATTCAGAAACAAAAATGATTCTCAAGGTGTAATTGTGAGAAACAAGTTTAGGATTGTTGCTCAAGGCTATAGGCAAGAGGAAGGCATTGACTATAATCAAACCTTTGCTCCTATTGCAAAGCTAGAAGTAATCAAGATTTTTTTGCTTATGCTGCTTTTAAGAAATTCAAAGTCTATCAAATGGATGTCAAGAGTGCCTTTCTGAATGAAGAACTTAAAGAAGAGGTTTATGTTGAGCAACCTCCAGGTTTCATCTCTCCAACATATCCCTCATATGTCTTTAGATTGCATAAAGCTCTCTATAGTTTAAAGTAAGCTCCAAGAGCTTGGTATGAGACCCTAGCTAGCTTCTTGATTGAGCATAAATTTTCTAGAGGCATTGTAGATAGGTCATTATTCACTAGGCACCATAAGGATCAAATTTTATTAGTATAAATTTATGTAGATGATATTATATTTGGGTCTACAGATTCCAAACTATGCAAGAGGTTCTCTAACCTCATGCATTCAAAGTTTGTAATGAGTAGCATGGGTGAGCTCTCCTACTTCCTTGGTATCCAAGTGAAGCAGCTACCTGATGACATCTTCATATCCCAGGCTAAATATGCTAAGGAGCTTCTCAAAAAGTTTGGGATGGTTGATGCCTCAGCAAAGAAAACACCCATGGCCACTAATGTTGTAATAGACTCTGATGAACATAGGAAACCTGTTGATCAAAAATTATATATGGGCATTATTGTGTCCCTACTATACCTTACAGCAAGCAGACCTGACATAATATTTGCTACATGTCTTTGTGCTAGGTTCCAAGTGAACCCTAAAGAATCTCACCTAATTTTCTTAAAAAGGATTTTGAGATATATAAAGAGTTGTCCTAGTCTAGGACTTTGGTATCCCACTGAGTCAGCGTTTGAGTTAACTGGATACTCAGATGCTGACTTTGCTGGATGCAGGGTAGACAGAAAAAGTACCTCAGGAACATTAGTCTCTTGGTTTAGCAAGAAGTAGTCATCTGTGTCTACATCAACTGCTGAAGCAGAATATATAGCAATTGGGAGTTGCTGTTCTTAGATGCTATGGATTCAGAACCAACTTTTAGACTATGGGTTCAACTTAAATAATTCAACTCTACTATGTGATAACACAAGTGCTATATCCATAGTACAAAATCCAGTACATCACAGTATGACTAAATATATAGACATTAAGCACCATTTCATTATAGAGTGTGTAGACAAAAATAAAATTAATCTTGTCTATATCTACACTGATTTGCAAAGAGCAAATATCTTCACCAAACCTTTGGATAAGAGGAACCATCTGTTCTTCATAAATCAGCTTGGTATGATAAATGGAGAAGCTTTAATTTGATTTCTGTCTATGGTCGACGAATTTTTCAAAGTTCGTCGAACGGCGATCGACGAACTGTGAAAGTTTCTAGAGAAATTTGTCGAACGGAGATCGACAAACTCTCTGTCAGTGAAGCTATTTTCGTCGAATGGAGATCGCCAAATTTGCTTCAGAAAACCTTCATCAAACAGAGCTCGACGAAATGTTTTCACATCTTCTGACAGAGATCGACGAATTCTTTTGACCAAAAAATATTTCGTCAATCTCAGCTCGACGATTTTTTATTTTTTGTCGAACGGAGTTTGTCGATTCATATTTTGAAAAACCTTATATCTAGGTTTTCTTCAACCTCCATCTCGCGCTTTCACTTCCCTTTGCACTTGATCTTTGTTTTTCTCTTGCAGGTGCATTCATGGTGATTCCAGCAAACTTTCTCTCCTCCATAAAATTTGATATGGGCTTTGACATCGATTTTGACTCCTTCCAGTTCTCTGACGCCATCTTTATCGAAATCCTAAAGTTATTCGAAGAACAACATCTGAAATAGTTCATGACAATGAGAATCAAGATAGTGATGTCTGAAGTCAAAGAATGGGTGTATACTTCTACAACTCCAGAAGAAGATAATATGACTGGATCAGTTTCTGGTAATCTAGTTACCCTCTCCCCTTCCGTACTAACCGACATTTTTGGTCTTTTAAATGGAGAAGAAGAAATTGAAATGGACTCTGAGGAATATGAAAATATGCTGACCAAGATGGGTCATTCCGGCGAAAACCCTAACAAACTGCTCAAGAAGAACTTGTCTCCTGAGTACAAGTTCTTGGCTGACATAGTCGGCAAAGTGCTGTCGGGCAAACACACTGCCCACGACTACATAACCATGGCACAAGTTCACGGTGATGAGTGCTCTGGTTGAGAAGAAAGTAGCAAATTGGGGAAAGCTGCTGTTTGATCTAATTAAAAAGAAAAATAACAAGAAAGAGGTCTGCTTTGGCAGAATTCTGGGCATATTTCTACAGGAGAAAGCACAAGAACATCTGTTCTCTACACCATTGTTAATCAATGCCTCCAAGAGGCTTACCTCTGCCCTCTTTAGCAGATATGAGAGGAGGATAACCAAGCCAACCAAGGGTTCCTCTTTCTCCAGACCTTCTGAGAGTACAAGGGCTATTCCAGCCACTCCCCACCCTGCTGAAGATGTTCCACCTCCACCACCTCCAGCCTCCCCAATTCATCTCTCTTCACTAGTTCATACCACAGTCCATACTCCAACACCTCCATCACACCATAGTACACAAAATTCATCACACCATGGCACACCAACTCCATCACACCATGGTACACCAACTCCATCACACCATGGTACACCAACTCCATCACACCATGGTACACAAACTTCATCACACCATGGTACACCAACTCCATCACAACATGGTACACCACCCTCATCTCCTCTACCACTACACCTAGATAACATCCCCCTTTCCAACCTTCTATCACTACCTTCTTTTGAACTACTGTCATCCCACCTTCATACTCCATCACCTGCAGATGAGCCAATGCCAGATTCTCTACCTTCTCCTCCACCATCGTCTTCCATCCATACTTCTGTATCCACTCAGACACCTTCCGCGTTCATGCAATGGGACCCCCCTTCCATTCAATCTCTTCTGGCAATTCTCACTCCACTAATCAGAAACCTGATAGCAGAGGCTATTTCCCCTCTTGTTACTTCCATCTCATCTCTTGCAACCCACCTCTCTGCCTTTTCTGTCCCGCCTTCTTCAGTCAGGGGCCTGGCTCCAGTGTCTACTGAAACCAGGCAGGGGGAGATACTCCATGAAGAAGTAGCTCCAGCAGAAGCAGCAGTAGCAACTGCAGCATAAGCAGCAGTAGACACAGTTCTCCCTGCTGATTTAATTGATTTCATTGAGTCTGATATAGATATGGATGAGACAGCTATAGCTGGAATAAGCATTATTGGTGATTATATTATCAATTTCACAGTAAATATTTTGAGTTTGTTAAATACTTTTGTTTGAGTTCATTTGAACTTTCTTCCAGAAAACAACCTAAAGCCTACTATGGCTATAGTTCCTTACACTTCTCCAATAAGCCACAAAGTTACCATGCAACTCAAGGCCAGTTTTGCAAGTATAGAGCCTCCAGTTGTTCCATCTCCACCAAGAGTAGATTCTGTCATTGTAGCATCCCCTCCCAAAGCCATCTCTCCTCCAACATTCAATATGGATGATAGTCCCATGCCAAATCTGGATGAGATCATGATGGCAGATATAGAACTATCAGTTGCCGAAAAAGTTATTGAATCAGATGTTCTACCTCCAGCTCCTCCTCAGGCTGAAAAGTTCCTGATATCTGTAGAAGCTCTAAAGGAAATTAATGCTTTATATGATAATCCCCAAGATTCTTCAGATGATGATGATGAAGATGATTCAGATGAAAGTTCTTCTGCAAAGAAAAATAAAATCTCTAAGAAAAGGAAGGCCCTCTAGCTACTGCCCCAAAACCTAATCCCACTCATGATACCCCATATTATATTCTGCAAAATATCACTCCTTACAAGGGTATGCCAGCTTGGATGTGGGTGTCAAATAATGAGCAGAAAGCCAAGAATAAAAGCAGGAGATACTCTCCTCCTCCACCCTCTCAAAGATACAGGAAAGACCCACCTCCTCCTCCACCTACTGCTAGTGCTTCAGGACTTACTTCTCAGAGGTCTACCACTTATTCTCAAACATACCAAGACAATATGGTAGATCTTCTTCACATTTTGGAAACAACCAGCAGAGGTACTCCTCAAGCAGACAACATCAACAACATCAACATCTACAACAAGCTCCTGAACATCAAAAAGCTGATAGTCCAAAGAGGCCTGAATCTCCTCCTATTCCATTTGAGGATCCTAAAATAGCAACCACTGCTAGAATGGCCAGGTTCCAGGAACTGGTTGGCTTATCAATGATAAACAAGGATAAAGCTGAAGGAAAGGATCCCTCACAATATTCAACTATGTCCAAATATAGGAAAGAGGAATTAAATAGGTACACTAAAGCAAATAATTTATTTAATGTAGATGATTATATACAATTACATCCAGAGGTTGTAGTACCTAGAGCCAATTCTCTCAATATAATTAGTGCTGCTGATATGACAATCTCAATGAGAGAAGCTGTCAACCCAAAAAGAGAAATCATATTCAGACAGCCTTCTGGAAGTTCTGATAAAGGAAATCAGGAAAATGAAAAGCTGAAGAAAAAGCATTAAACATTCTGCTTAATTTTTTTTATATATTCTGAACTCTTATTATTATTTCACAAAGCTACATTGTAAATATCTGCTGCAAGTTTTGAATTTTTCTGCCAGATATTTTTTTTTTTTGCTTTGTGAATATTTTTTTGTTTGGATTAGTGACCTCACTCAAATAGGGAGGGAACTCTTATCATGTCTGTGTCTTAGAGTTTAGGCTAAGTCCTTAGAAACAACCACACATGGACCAGCAATTAGAAGACTGGAGAAGAATCAGACTTAGAAGAAAATCAAGTTCAGTAAAGTGAGTTCGACGTTCGTCGAACTCATCTCGATGAAAGTTGTGCTCCGCTTGATGAACTCAGAGCAAATTCTCTGAGTTGATCTCGATGATATTCGATCTCAGGTCGACGAATTCTGGGTGATCAACTTCAACACATAAGCTCAGAATCCTTTCTCTGAACTCAGGTCGACGAAGTTACATTATCAGCCCGACGAACTTAGAGCACAGCAATGGGAAGTTCTTTACTGAAAGCAGTTAGCAGATTTCAGGTCAACAAACTTAGTTCTCAGGTTGACGAACAAGGATTCCCAGGTCTATGAACAAGATTTCTCAGCTCGACGAACTCTGTACTCAGGTCGACGAAATTTGTTCTCTGCTCAATGTTGCTGTGCAATTCCAGACTTGGAATTTTCCCTTCTTCTTGTCCTTGTTCTATTGCAGTAATTCCTGAATAATCAATGCTTATATTCTCTGGAAATAGCCATTAGTGGCATCATTTATTATGGTATTCATCAGGATTATTACTTGCTATTTTTAATAAGACTGTTGGGGAAATCCATTAATGCAATATTCTCTCCAGCCAGAATTTCATTCTCAAGGCAGTCAGCATTCAATGCAGACAATTCAAAGGAGAAATTAGACAGAGAAATTAAAAAAAGATATTCTTCTCTTTCAGTCGACAACAACACACATAACAGATAACAAGGATAGCAGAACACAAAGAGAAAGAGACAGGCACCAGAAATCATTCAAGAAAAGGCTCTGTCTGTCTTCATCAAGTGTTCTTCCTCCAGCAAATAAAAAGGAGACAATCAACTTTTATCTGTCTACTGCTTTCTGGAGATCTTTTCAAGAAGACCTACTAACCCTGCAAAGCTTCCATTCTTCCTGAACAAATCTTCATCTCAGGTGGAGCTTTGACAACATCAAGATCCACTAGTCTTCTCAGTTGTTTTGAGAAAGAGAAGACACCATAAATCTCTCACCCCATCTCTGTACAAAGGGTTCTTTAACTCCCTTCAAAAGTTATTCTTTGGTTGCAAGTCTCCTGATCAAAAGACTTGAGTTGGTTTTTTTTGAGCACCACATCAAAAGCTCATTGGTGGCAGTCACCTATTCAAAACCTGTAGTGGATTCCTACCAAGGTGGTAGAAGAGTGGATGTACCCAGGTTGGGGAACCGTTGTCTGGTTCCATTTTATTTTTTGTTCTTGTTGTGCCTATGATAGATTAGATTATACGTGTTGTGTTAGAATAACTTAACTTAGGATAAATTTTAGCTTACTGTTAATCTGGTATCTCTTAAGCCATAACTCTGATATTTTTTCTTAACAGTAAAAAGATTTTTTAATTACTCTATTCACCCCCCCTCTAGAGTAAATCAGGTCTAACCCTCACTTTCATTGGGCTCGCGGGAGGTCTTTCCAGCAGCTGTGACCAGAGAAGCTGGCGAGAGGGACTTGGTTGGCGAGTGGGACCGAGTGGTCCACTCGCAGGTGGTGAGACGGGGGTTCTCTGTAGTAGGCGAGATGTCCTTTGGGGTCGCGAGCTGGCCTTAGAAGGCGAGATGGCCAGTAGTGCGAGAGGCCGGCAAGACAAACAGGTGGGATCGTCTCGCCCGCGAGTCACTTTCCCCAATCGCCGCATAGGAGGAAAGATGTTTTTTACCTTTTTACCACCAAGGGGGATTTTACTCTTCTGCCCCAGGTAATTTTACACTTCAACCCCTGGTGGTTTGCATATAACTCTTCAGGACAACGAAGTTTGGCTGTTGGCAGACCCGACCCAGGGTATTTTGGTAATTTCAGGTCGGTTCAGCATGGATATTTGCAGATCAAACTCAAAGGCCTATAAATAGACCGACAAGGTGCCTGGAATAGGATGTTGAACCTTTACATATTCTTCCTCACAGGCACCTAGCTCAGCAATTGGCTAGGGAGGCGAAGGACTTCAGTTTCTTCCGGGTAATAGGTGGGAACTCCGAGCTGAGACCCCTCGGTCTGTCTCTAGGTCAGCAACTCTTGTCGGGAGGGTGGTTCAAGAGGAATAGGTGTGGGCTGCAATCTCTGGTCCGTACTCTATGTAGGATCGGGTAGCTAGTTCCAACATGAATCTACTTGATGCTTCTCCCATTTAGGGATTCTTCAAGTTTCCTTGCTTCAGCCATTTCAGTTCTTAATGAGATGATTTGTTCATTGTCTAAAGTTAATTTATCTTTCAGTTTAATGTTTTCAGAAATAAAATTTCCTTGTTCGGTCAATTTTTCTCTAAGTGTTTTAATTTCTTTCGCAGATTTTATTAGATCAATACATAATGATTTAAATTCAATTCTAAAATTATCAGAATTGAAATCAAAAGAGAACAGTACCTGATCTGCCTCAGATTCAGATGGTTCTTCATTGTTTGTCTGCTCAGCTTTTGATAGGCTACCTGATGCATCAATAGCCATCAGGCAAATATCCTTTGCTTTAGCCTCTTCTCCATCTTCACTGGAGCAGGAAGATGATTATTCATCTTCAGTTTCACTCCAGGTTTCAGCCACAAAGCCTTTCTCCTTCCATTTATGCTTGCTAGAGGAGGGCTTGTTATAGTGCTGCTTCCTGGGCTCCTTTTCTCTTCTTTTCTCTTTCTTTTAGTTCTCTGAACACTCTGATATGAAGTGTCCTGGCTTCCTGCAACCAAAGCAGATAATTTCTTTAGTTGGGGTTTTGTCATACCTTGGCTTGTCATCTTGTCAAGATGACTTCCTTCTGAAATCCTTCTTAACCATCTTGTAGAATCTCTTGGATAAGAGACTCGTAAGTTCTTCACTAGCTGATGGAGCTTTTATTTCTTCTGAAGCTTTGAATGTTATGTTTTGCTCCTTTTTAGCTGATGAGGGAGTCTTCTGCTCAGCTGCTTCTCTAGTCTTCATTAACTGTTCATAGGACTTGAGCTTTCCTAATAGAGATTCAATGGAGATCTCATTCAAACTTCTGGCCTCCTTGATTTGCCAGATTCTAGAATCCCATGAGCTGGGGAAGCATATGAGTATTTTATCATTAACCTCAGTGAGTGTTATGTCTTTATCCACGGTTTTCAGCTCATTGATGATTGAGCTGAGTCTATTGTATATGTCACTCACTAACTCTGTCTCTTCTTTCTTGAAGTTCTCATATTGAGAGATGAGATTTGATCTTCTGTCTTTCCTCTCATTTGCAGATCCAGCAACCATCTGGTTTAGAGAATGCCAGATAGCCTTAGCTGAGGTGCACTCTGCGACTTTCTGTAAAATGTCATCTGACATAGTTTGAGCCAGAATGTTCATGGCCTTGGCATCAGCTATCTTGGCCTTCTTTTGAGCATCTGTCCACTCAGGTGGTGGAATATCATGAGTGTTATAAGTTGCGGTAGATGTAGCCTCTGGAATTGGTGGTCCTGTCAAAATAGAATTAAAAATATCTTCATCAATAGAGTTCATATATAACTTAATTCTTGTCTTCCATATAGCAAACTTTTTCAGATTTCAAACTGGAGGTCTTTTGCTTGTATAATCCTTGTTATGTGCCATGATATGAAATAACCCAAATAACTAAGGCAGATCTATCAAGGATCTGTTGGTTCAAGTGTTAGCTTGAGAAACCAAAGGAACCTTGCTCTGATACCAATTAAAAGTTAGGGTATAGATCTGATTACTCTAGATGGGGGGGGGGGGGGTGAATCGAGTAACTTAAAACTCTTTGGCTAAAGAAAAATTTATCAGAGAAATAAGTGATAATAGTAGTAGTATGAAAAGAAATGGAAGTTAAGCTAAACTACACTATCACAGCACAATAAAATAAAGAGAAAATGAATAACCAGACAACACAAGAATTTTATAGTGGTTCCCTAAACTGGGTACATCCACTCTTCTACCACCCTAGTAGGAATCCACTATCATGTTTTTGATCAGGCGACTGCCACCACAAGATCTATTTACAGGGAGATCTCACAACCCTTTAGGCTTTTGATCAGGTGCCCAAAAACCAACAATAAACTTTTGAAGGGAGTTAATAAACCCTTTGTACAGGAGGTTGAGAGAGTTGATGGTGTCTTCACTTTTCTCTATTCAATAGAGAAGACTCAGTGGATTGTTATTGTCAAAGATCCTTCTGAAATGTTCAGATGTTCAGAAACCCTGGAGCCTTGCTCAGGGTGAAGGTCTTCAGCCTTGTCTTGTTGAATAACAGGAACTTGTAGATAGATCTAGAGTTGTTGCCCTTGAGGATTCCTGGAGTAGAAGTTGAAGAAGACACTTGATATAAGATTGTTGTTCTTCTTCAGTCTTTTGAAAGATCAAGGGGAAAATAAAGAGTTTTCAGCATAGAGAAGAAGCAGATATTCTTCAGTATATTTTTGTATCTCTTCTCTATATCACTTCTTGTGTTCTGTATTCTGTGCATGTCATTGTATATCTTTCTTCTTCCTTGCTCATATCACATCTATGTGTATTGTTGTCTGAAAGAAAAGTCTCTTATATATTCTGTTTTCGAATTCTACTTTTTAATTTTGAATTCTAAGCATTAATTAATGACTATTTCTGGAGAATGAAACGGCTAGAATATAATCTTTATTGAGTTTCCCCAACTGTCCCATTAAAATAAGCAAGCAATTAACTCTGATGAAATCCATAATTAATGCTGCCAAGAATGGCTATATTCTTGAGAATATAAACATTAATTACTCAGAGAATTACTGCTAAATAATATAAGAAATTGGGGACAGAAATAAGGAAAACTTATCAATCTGACTCGGGATAGAAATCATCGATCTCTGGATAGAATTCGTCGATTGGAGTTCCAAGTTCGTCGAGCTCAGAAATCCTGTTCGTCGACCTGAGCTCAGCGAACTACAAACTGGAAATATCTTGCCAATTCTGCGCTCCAAGTTCGTCGAACATAGAATCTATCTTCGTTGACCTGAGTTCAGAGAAAATAAACTGGAAAGAATCTGTCAAAGCTGAACTCTAGATTTTGTCGAGTAGAGAATCTGTCTTGAAGAAGAAATCATCAACCTGAGCTCGAATATCGTCGAGCTCAACCCAGATAAATATTTCTGAGTTCGTCAATCTGCGATCGAGGATCGTCCAGCTAAGTTCGAAGAACTTTGAACTAATAATATGAACTTTGAATTCTTCTAAGTCTTGAGTCTACTGAAGTCCTCTGCAGGCTGGTCCATGAAGATTGATACTAATGACTAGCCTAAACACTAGGACTAATAGACTTGACCATAGCTATACAAAGTGGGTCAAACATCCTAATTAGTGAACCTAGCCCAAATTCAAACTAGGAATCCAACACAATGCTCTCATGTTGATTTTGGAGCTTAGAGTTCATGTTTGCTAGCATGATACATTCGACATCTAAGGATTCGTCAAGATACTTCTTGCAAGCATCTTTATCAGCACGGGACGCATTCCCGACAGGCTCATCAGGGGATACCTCTTCCAAAATATAGATTGTACACTCTTGCCTGAGAACAATTCTCAGGTTCTTGTACCAGTCCAAATAAATAGTCACGCTTATCTTTTCATTCTCAAGGATCACTCGGAGGGACGGGGTGGAGTGTGAACCACTTGCCATGAAAATTCTACAAGAATACAAGCAAAGCAAATTAGTAATATATTTCAAAATACAATTTATCTTTCAATTAGGACTTTAATCAAAAGCTCTCACTATTTTTATCAAAGTGATAACACTCGATATCAATTCGAAGAGTTTGGCAAGTAACCCTCATTGTGGACAAGATCCATATTTCACTAACACTATGAGTCATCTTTGGCTTTTCTCTCACAATACAGTATTTAGGTAGGCAACGCTTGCCAATTGTATCACTATGCAACTCTTGAATGGGTGGTGAATAACTCTTTATTCGCATCCATCATATGGTGCATGCCAACCCTATGCCTCTGGGCACTCAACCTTTGAGATCGCCTAGTTAAGCTAGACCAGATGTCGACAGTGGGATATGTCACAACCCGCATTTCCTCAACGAGTATATCGTATCAGAGTAAGAGGAACTACGTGTTATGATGCCACGTCGTGCAGGTGATAACTGCACACGCTCAGGCAAACGCTCGATGCTTCCTTTAGTAGTTGAAAACCATCAGTTGTATGCAAGAAAACTGTTTAGTTTGATGGCCGTATCGCTCGGCCTTATGGATCAAAACGTGTGTTTGTACGCAGCGGAAAAACTTTAGTTTACTTATGACGATCTCCTATATGCATCCTAGATTTATAATCATATAAGAAATCATCCTTTTTACGTTGTCTGGAAAATACGTCTTAGTTTATCAAAACATGTATGCATGATATAGGATAATAGGTTTGTTTTATCTTGAAAATATCTAATGCAACCTAGCATAAATCCTTCCCAAGAGCAAGGAGACATCATCTCATCCAAATGAGTCACATTAGCAGTCTAGCATTCATATATCACAAGTAAAGAAAGCCACCAATGGGCGCCAACAAGCTGACACGAACCCATTGGGGCACATGTATGTTTGTACAACAAAGTAAAGAACTACCTCGCTAAGTAAGCTCGGCTAGCTACAAAGAAACTCTACCCAAGTACTAGCCGCTCAACCGGCTACAACCTGCACCTGAGGCATTCAAGAAAGAACACCTCAGCAATCATCAAAGCTACACAAAAGAGTATGAAGTTCATGTAAAACGAGTGAAAAGAACAGGTAGAAAACAAGTGTTAAACACTGTCAACCCAAAGTGTAAAACGCACCAAGTGCGTGCAATTCTCATCAAGTCCTGCTCAACCCGCAGGAGCAAAAAGGCAATATACATGCCCATTCCATCATTTTTGTATAACAAGAACCACTATACTAGTGAAACATAAACCGTTATTAAGTTTGATTCCGCAAGGGTCTTTTGGTGGCGGCCCTCAAGTGGAACGCACCAATAAAAGCCAGCCCAAATCGGGGCCAAAATGGTACTCTATACCATAAAACAAAACCCGGTGGCCACCAAGGCTGAAACCACACCACCCCTTATAGAATCCTCACACAAACGCTCCTGCCATGGTTCACAAGTCAACTCGCAAAACTCACCATAATCCAAGCTAAACACGTTTCATTTCATCATCCTCACTCATGACCACACATTACCCATGTTATGTCAAACTTATTAGCGTTTGGATTTCTACTTACTCCACAAAGGACAACGCTAACCAAACCAACAAGCGTATTCTAACATGATTATGACATGAACAAGAAAGTATCACATGAACAAGAAAGGCTACATGAATCAAATGAGCATAAGAATTAATTGAGCATAGGGAAAATTCGATAATTAGGCGGTAAGCATGTAAGACTTGAAGGAACAAGAAGATTCATGTTTGTGAGTACTAAACAAAAACAAGAGTAACAAGGCTAATATATTTAGACAAAAGTGAGGTACAACACAAAATAAGAAGAACAAGCTAGTAAAATTGAAAGAGGAAAGCTAGCTAAACTTGCACAGTCAAACAACAAGAAAACAAGATTGGCAAGGGTGAAGAACACCGCTTGCCTGAACAGAGACGACACCGCGACGGCTGCTCCACTCTTTCCTTGCCTTACTTTAGCTTTTCTCCCTTGCTTTCTCTTTGAGAATGAAGAAGAAGATGGAGAAAGGGATAAGTGAGGAGAAAGAATCTCTTTCTCGGCCTTATTCCCTCCAGAACAGAGCTGGACCGTTAGATCCAGAATCAGAGAAATGAACGACACAAAAAACTGAAAAAGTCGATTTTCGGCCCTGTCACGCCCTGTGATACCCCCGTGTCACAGGGAGTGTACCTTAAGCGGCGCAGAATCCGACAATTCCCAGCTTATCCACAAGGTACACGGCCTGGTACACGCCCGTGTCGGGTCGGTCACGCCCGTGACCTAGGGCGTGTAACCCGTGTCTCGACATCTCGTCGACCAAAAGTGTCGACACTTCGACAAAGCTTGACACGCCCTGTGACACGCCCGTTTCACAGGCCGTGTCCCCTCTCTCGACACCCGACACTCGACACTCGACACTCAACACTCGACACTCGACATAGCGGGACACGGCCCGTGACACGCCCGTGTCACGGGGCGTGTACCCCATTCGTCGAGCTCAACTCGACGCAAGAAAATTCGTCGAGTCAAGGAGGTCACGCCCCAGGTCACGCCCTGGGTCACGCCCTGGGTCACGCCCGTGTCGGGGGGCGTGTTCCTCCCGCAACTTCATCGAACGAAGTTCGACGACCACAAAGCCAAACCGCATCCCGAGCTAGACACGCCCTGGGACACGCCCATGTCCCAGGTCGTGTCACTAAAAAAATGACCATTTTTCACTGTTTTGAAAGGTGTTTCTTTCTCATCATAGACCATTTTTTCCTTGTGGACTTTTTACCCCTTTTTGTTTTCTGTACACATCTTCCATACAATCAATCCGTTTTGAGCAACCTTACCCGGGCTCGAAAAAGTGCAAGCATTCCCAAAGAGGCCTCACCGAGTCCCCAAATTGGACTCCGGCTTGCTGGGGAATCGTGCAACCCGGCTACCAAAACAACCACTCGCAAGCCCGCGGGAAAACCATGCTCGAACAACGGTCAAAGCCAACGTAACGCCCATCAAGCATATGCAATCATTCAACGAAAAAATACGGGGCGTTACAGTCACTCCCCCTAACAAAAAGTTTCGCCTCGGAACTTTTCAATCATTTTGATATAAATCAAATGAGTAATCAAACAAAAACACCAATTCAACAAAAATACCAATTCACATACCAGCTTATTTTGGGGAACAAATGAGAGTAAGCCGCCCTCATCGTTGAGTCGAGCTCCCACGTCGCGCTTTCCACATTCTGATTTTTCCATAACACCTTGACCATAGGGATCTTCTTTTTCCGCAACACGCGATCTTGGGAGTCCAAAATACGGATGGGCATCTCTACATAAGAAAGGTTTGGCGCCAAATGCGGCACAAAGTCCAAAACTTGCTTATCATTCCGCACACACTTTCGCAGTTGGCTGACATAAAACACGTCGTGAACACCAGAAAAGTTCACGGGTAACTCAACTTTGTAAGCGGATGTGCCAACCCACGCAAGAATCTTGAAGCTACCCACAAATCTTGGGTCTAATTTGCGCTCTTTTCCAAACCTTTTAATTCCAACCATTGGGGAGACTTTTAGGAAGAGAAAATCCCCCACAACAAACTCCAACTTCGACCTTCGTCGGTTGGCGTACTTGTCATATCGCTCTTGGGCGATCCGGAGCTTCTCCCGAATAAGTCGTACGACAACTTCCATGTCCTCGAGCACCTCTGGGCCCAACAAAGGCCGCTCGCCAACCTCAACCCAAAATAGGGTAGTCCGACATCGTCGCCCATATAAAGCTTCGAACGGAGCCATTTGCAAGCTTTCTTGATAGTTGTTATTGTATGCGAATTCCATAAGCCACAAACGTTCATCCCATGCTCCGCCATACTCAAGAATATAACATCTAATCATATCTTCCACGATTTGGTTTACTCGTTCCGTTTGGTCATTCGTCTGATGGTGGTAAGCAGTGGAATACCTCAAATCCGTCCCCAAACCCTCGTGTAGACTCTTCCAAAAACGAGAAGTAAATTGGAATCCCGGTTCTGAAATGATATTGACTGGCACACCATGCAGTCGGATGATCTCGTTCAAATATAGCTCCGCTATTGTTTTCATCAGGTAGTTGACCTTAAATGGTATGAAGTGAGCACACTTGGTCAACCTATCCACGATTACCCATACGGAGTCATGTCCTCGTGGAGATCTTGTTAAGCCTGTAATAAAATCCATTGAAATTCTTTCTCATTTCCATGTTGGAATCTCCAATGGTGTCAACTTGCCACCAGGCCTCCCATGATCAGCTTTCACCTGCTTGCAGGTATGACATTCCGATACAAATTGTGCTATATCTCTTTTCATTCCATACCACCAGACAATTTGTTTCAAATCATGGTACATTTTAGTTGAGCCTTGATGGTAGGCCATACTTAAGCCATGTGCTTCCCTACACACCATATCGCGAATGTCTCCAACTACGGGGATAAAAAATCGACCGCGATACTTTAACGTGCCCCCATCATCAATAGAAAAATCCGGTAAGTCACCCTTTTCAGTCCGAAGAACTAAATGTAAAAGATCAGGATCCTCCTTTTGATGTTGTCTTGCAAGCACCATCCATGATGGTTCTTCGACTGCCAAATGACTTTGCGGTTCATATCTTCCCACGGAAATATCCATCAATAGAAATTCCTCCACAAGACGGTCGACTGAAAGATTAAATAATTTCCCCGTCTTCCGACTCAAAGCATCGGCCACAACATTAGCTTTCCTGGGATGATACTGAATCTCCACATCATAATCAGCTACATATTCAAGCCATCGCCGTTGGTGCAGATTCAGTTCCTTTTGCGTGAAGACGTACTTCAAACTTTTATGATCCGTAAAGATTTTACACTGCGCGCCGTAAAGTAAGTGTCTCCACAACTACAATGCAAATATTACCGCTGCGAACTCCAAATCATGCGTCAGGTAGTTCTTTTCATGACTTTTCAACTGCCGAGACCCATACGCAATGACTTTTTGGTCTTGCATTAATACACATCCGAGTCCAACGTGCGATGCATCCACAAAAACTTCATAATCTATCCCTTCTGTCGGTAATATCAACATAGGAGCGGTACATAACCTGTTCTTGAGTTCAAGAAATGATGCCTCACACTTGTCATTCCGATCAAATGCCACATTATTCTGGGTTAAGCGAGTCAACGGTGCAGCCAACGTATCAAAACCTTCTACAAATCTGCGATAATAGCCGGCCAAGCCCATGAAGCTCTGAATCTCCTTGGGTGTCTCCGGTCTCCTCCACTCCATGACTGCAGCAATCTTTTCGGGATCCATGGAAATTCCATGTTGATTATTAACATGACCCAGGAATGCAACCTGAGGCAACAAAAACTCGCATTTGCTTAGCTTGGCGAACAACTTTTGTTCTTGCAAAGTGGCCAATACCAATCGCAGATGCTGTTCATGCTCCTCAGCACTACGGGAGTAGACGAGAACGTCGTCAATAAAAACCACCACAAACCTATCCAAGTAGTCCTTGAACACCCGGTTCATCATATCTATGAAGGCTGATGGTGCGTTGGTCAAACCAAATGACATCACAAGAAATTCAAAATGGCCATGTCTCGATCGAAATGCAGTCTGCGGAATATCAGACTCCCAAACCTTTAGCTGATGATAGCCGGAGCGGAGATCAATCTTCTAAAATACTGAAATGCCACGCAGTTGATCAAACAAATCATCAATTCTTGGCAGTGGGTACTTATTTTTAATCTTCGCCTTGTTCAATTCCCGGTAATCGATGCAAAGCCGCATCGACCCGTCTTTCTTCTTCATAAATAACACCGGTGTACCCCAAGGTGATGAACATGGCCTGATAAACCCCTTTGCCAATAGGTCATCCAGCTGGGTACGCAACTCTGCTAGCTCACGCATGGCCATTTTGTACGGCGCTTTCGCAATAGGCCGCGTACCTGGCTCCAAATCAATGACAAACTCGACATCACGATCAGGGGGAAGACCAGGAAGATCAGTAGGAAAAACATCTGGAAATTCACGCACAACAGGAATCTCCTCCAAACACGGCAAAACAGCACTAGTCCCCACAACTGAGACTAGACAAGCAAAACAGTCAGAAACAAACAACGTCCGAACACATACTGCCGAAATCCCTGGAGAATCCTGGCATGAATCACCAAATACACTTCCCGGCTGACCATTATCCTTGACAAAAGCCAAGCGCTTTCCTTTGCACTGGATGACGACGTCATAGCGGGATAACCAGTCCATGCCCAGAATGACGTCAAAATCTTCCAAATCGATCACCTTGCAATCAGCATTCGCTAAGAAATACCCCAACAAAATGGGACAATCAAGAAGACCCCAGTCTGCAACCACAGAAACACCGGAAGGAAACTTCACCAAAAAGGCATTCCCCACTCGATCTGGTGTCAAATGATACCGATCCAGAAAGATTCGAGCCACAAATGAATGGGTCGCGCCAAAATCAAAGAGAACAGGCGCCCAACGGTTCTTTACCTTAAAGTTTCCTATAAGGGGACATATGTAGCTAAGAACTACGCGTAAATGTCATAAACAAAACGTGAACCAGAGGAATGAATCGAAACTGAGATAACCTAAGGGGACATCTGAGCTTCCTCTAAAGAGATCACTTTTAACTTCCCCTTTCCTTTATCCAAACGCGGAGGCGGAGGAAAAACCTGGAGTGGCATTGGCTGCAGCACGAGCTGGTTTTGTGGGCACCTTGCCTTGAGATGTCCCTGTTTGACACACTGAAAGCACACCTTGTCTTTGACCCAACAACGGCCCACATCATGACCTCTTCCCCCACAACCAGTACGCTCCACGTCTCTGGTTGGCGCACCCTGAATGGCGTGGACCTGCTCCTTCTTCTGCATCCCCAATCGCTTGAAACATTTCTCAAATGGGTGACCTGATCGGCCACAGAAGCTACATGTCTCCTTCTTCTTCTTTCTTACGTCTGATTCTTGGGAGCTTTTCTCTCCCACCAGCTGTCTCTTATCCTTCCTCATCAGCTTCCCTCTTTGTTTTGCATTTTCTATCGCTTCAACCTTCAAAGCATCCTCAACCACAGTGGTGTAACTCATCGCTCAATAAGCGCTTACGAACTGCTGAACATCGCTCCGGTGTCCGCCAAGAAATCTCTTTACTCAGTCAGCTTCCGTAATCACCATGCTCGGAGCGAACCGACTTAGCTTGCTAAACTCAATTTCATACTCACTAACTGTGAGTTTCCTCTGCTTCAGGTACAAGAAGTCATTCATCAGGCGGTCCCTTTCAACTGACGGTAGAAACTTGCGCCGTAACATTTCTTTAAAGGCTTCCCACGAACATCCCGCCACTAGGCTTTCCTTTTCTCGCAACCACCAACTTTTAGCCAACCTTTTTAGTTGATAGGCGGCAAGCATCACCTTTTGGTCTTCGGTAACGCCAGAATAGACAAACATCTCTTCCAACGTGATCACCCAATTATCCAAGATCACAAAGTCCGCTTTTCCATCATAGGTAGGTGGTCCAAGTCGCTGAAACAGCGAGATAAAAGTCATCGCAGGAGGAACCACAACTGGGGGTATCAATGCCACGGAAGGAGTAGAAATAGTGGGGCCTCTGACAGTCTCTTGCACTCTTGGTGCCAGCCAAGACATCGCTGATGACATAGCTTGGAGCTGGGACTGCACTTCCTGCACCTGCCTCGTCAAAGCCTCATTACTTTGGCGTAGACTATCCATCAGAGAATTATTCTGCGCGCCCGAAGACTCACCCTCAGATTGGGGAGTCTGCCTTGTCACTGGACGCTTCGACATCCTATAAACACGTTTACCCTCATCAAGCTCAAACCCAACAAAACACACAACTGCTATGTACAGACAATACATGTATAAATATGAACATCAACTGCTAACTTGCTCTGGGAGTTTTTTTTTTGAATGATGTTATGCCTAGCCTAAGATGACACACTGTCATCCCACTAACTTATGCCTAAACCATGAATACATGAATTTCTTTGACCCAAAATCATGAGTGTACATGTGTCATCATGTAAATCTTTAGCTTGGCACGTTGTGCCCATGCAATGTTATGGTATGCGTGCTGTGCTATGCAGTCTAGAAAAGGCCTTAATGCATGTCATGAGCGGTCGTACGCATCACAATGCTATGCATCCCATACTACATAGCATTGCATGCAATGAATAAAAGAAAACGTGCTAGTCGCATCCATGTGGTGAGGTTATGCATCCCATACTACATAACCCTCACATGTTGCCCCTATGGTGGATCCATATACACCACATATTATGCATCACATACTACATAATATGCCCTGTATACTTCTATTCATGCCATGAGTGTAGTGTTCGTGCTTCGGCCAAGACGTACTGATGGCACCTCGGTGTGTGTATGAGATGATGATTAATAATGTTGACTACAAGGAAAGTTTGCCCGACTAATTGTCAAGCAAGCCTCCCTCTGATACCAACTGTCACAACCCGCATTTCCTCAACGAGTATATCGTATCAGAGTAAGAGGAACTACGTGTTATGATGCCACGTCGTGCAGGGGATAACTGCACACGCTCAGGCAAACGCTCGACGCTTCCTTTAGTAGTTGAAAACCATCAGTTGTATGCAAGAAAAATGTTTAGTTTCATGGCCGTATCCCTCGGCCTTATGGATCAAAACGTGTGTTTGTACGCGGCGAAAAATACTTTAGTTTACTTATGATGATCTCCTATATGCATCCTAGATTTATAATCATATAAGAAATCATCCTTTTTACGTTGTTTGGAAAATACGTCTTAGTTTATCAAAACATGTATGGATGATATAGGATAATAGGTTTGTTTTATCTTGAAAATATCTAATGCAACCTAGCATAAATCCTTCCCAATAGCAAGGAGACATCATCTCATCAAAATGAGTCACATTAGTAGTCTAGCATTCATATATCACAAGTAAAGAAAGCCACCAATGGGCGCCAACAAGCTGACACGAACCCATTGGGGCACATGTATGTTTGTACAACAAAGTAAATAACTACCTCGCTAAGTAAGCTCGGCTAGCTCCAAAGAAACTCTACCCAAGCACTAGCCGCTCAACCGGCTACAACCTGCACCTGAGGCATTCAAGAAATTACACCTCAGCAATCATCAAAGATACACAATAGAGTATGAAGTTCATGTAAAACGAGTGAAAAGAACAGGTGGAAAACAAGTGTTAAACACTGTCAACCCAAAGTGTAAAACGCACCAAGTGCGTGCAATTCTCATCAAGTCCTGCTCAACCCGCAGGAGCAAAAAGGCAATATACATGCCCATTCCATCATTTTTGTATAACAAGAACCACTATACTAGTGAAACATAAGCAGCAATTAAGTTTGATTCCGCAAGGGTCTTTTGGTGGCGGCCCTCAAGTGGAACGCACCAATAAAAGCCAGCACAAATCAGGGCCAAAATGGTACTCTATACCATAAAACAAAACTCGGTGGCCACCAAGGCTGAAACCACACCACCCCTTATAGAATCCTTACAAAAACGCTCCTGCCATGGTTCACAAGTCGCCTCGCAAAACTCACCATAACCCAAGCTAAACACGTTTCATTTCATCGTCCTCACTCATGACCACACATTACCCATGTTATGTCAAACTTATTAGCGTTTGGATTTCTACTTACTCCACAAAGGACAACGCTAACCAAACCAACAAGTGTATTCTAACATGATTATGACATGAACAAGAAAGAATCACATGAACAAGAAAGGCTACATGAACCAAATGAGCATAAGAATTAATTGAGCATAGGGAAAATTCGATAATTAGGCGGTAAGCATGTAAGACTTGAAGGAACAAGAGGATTCATGTTTGTGAGTACTAAACAAAAACAAAAGTAACAAGGCTAATATATTTAGAAAAAGTGAGGTACAACACAAAATAAGAAGAACAAGCTAGTAAAATTGAAAGAGGAAAGGTAGCTAAACTTGCACAGTCAAAGAACAAGAAAACAAGATTGGCAAGGGTGAAGAACACCGCTTGCCTGAACCGAGACGACACCGCGACGGCTGCTCCTCTCTTTCCTTGACTTGCTTTAGCTTTTCTCCCTTGCTTTCTCTTTGAGAATGAAGAAGAAGATGGAGAAAGGGATAAGTGAGGAGAAAGAATCTCTTTCTCGGCCATATTCCCTCCAGAACAGAGCTGGACCGTTAGATCCAGAATCAGAGAAATGAACGGCACAAAAAAACTGAAAAAGTGGATTTTCGGCCCTGTCACGCCCGTGTCACAGGGCGTGTACCTTAAGCGGCGCAGAATCCGATAATTTCCAGCTTATCCACAAGGTACACGGCCTGGTACACGCCCGTGTCGGGTCGGTCACGCCCGTGACCTAGGGCGTGTAACCCGTGTCTCGACATCTCGTCGACCAAAAGTGTCGACACTTCGACAAAGCTTGACACGCCCTGTGATACGCCCGTGTCACACGCCGTGTCCCCTCTCTTGACACCCGACACTCGACACTCGACACTCGACACTCGACACTCGACACTCGACACTCGACATAGCGGGACACGGCCGGTGACACGCCCGTGTCACGGGGCGTGTATCCCATTCGTCGAGCTCAACTCGACGCAAGAAAATTCGTCGAGTCAAGGAGGTCACGCCCCAGGTCACGCCCTGGGTCACGCCCGACACGCCCGTGTCGGGGTTCGTGTTCCTCCCGCAACTTCGTCGAACGAAGTTCGACGACCACAAAGCAAAACCGCATCCCGAGCTAGACACGCCCTGGGACACGCCCGTGTCCCAGGCTGTGTCATTAAAAAAATGACCATTTTTCACTATTTTGAAAGGTGTTTCTTTCTCGTCCTAGACCATTTTTACCTTAAGGACTTTTTACCCCTTTTTGTTTTTTGTACACATCTTCCATACAATCAATCCGTTTTGAGCAACCTTACCCGGGCTCGAAAAAGTGCAAGCATTCCCTAAGAGGCCTCACCGAGTCCCAAAATTGGACTCCGGCTTGCTGGGGAATCGTGCAACCCGGCTACCAAAATAGCCACTCTCAAGCCCGCGGGAAAACCATGCTCGAACAACGGTCAAAGCCAACGTAACGCCCATCAAGAATATGCAATCATTCAACGAAAAAATACGGGGCGTTACAGGATATCACAATTATCCACTCGCACCCTCACCAAGATAGATTAATGCACCTTGCTTTGGCAAGCTCACACTTCATCGATCGAGGCAGGAAGAGTGTCATCCATCAGAAGGCAAATCTGAATACTTAATATTAGTTTAGGGATTCTTAGATAGTTGATTAACTCTTTAATCAAGGTTAACAATTAACCAATGTACACATCAAGAAAAATAAAATTCAATAAGCATAATCCAAATGCATCACAGATATGCACAAGAATCATCAACACTTGACGAACTGGGCTAAGTCTGAACATCTAGAACATTTCTAAATCTTCATACCTAGATGCACTCCAACTCCACTTACACAGTAGACAAGCTCATCACTTCATGTGAGGTTCAGAATCTGACATATGCTTAGTTTTACAAACCAGCAAAGTTACTGTTACTGTTAAGAAGTAAACTTCAAAGAAATCGGATGCATTCTTGGGAAAATCTAAGACTAGATTTGGGCATTTAGAACACTTCTAAATCTCCTATTCTACACGTCGTGGATTTAGCAACTTCTGAAATGATGAATATTGTCGGCAACCTCTCTCTGATACCACTGTTGGGTTTTAGGCATGGCACAACACTTGTGCACGCTGTGATACCACAATAAAGTAAAGCATGCTGTAATAAAATTGCCTTTGAGGGATTGAGTCTACACTCAACATTGATTCTCCAGAAAAATCGGTCGGCCACTCAGTGGCTTGAGACTTGAGCATAGAAAGGATATCCGTACCTCTACAGGAAATCCACACGATCGGGAGAACCCATAGCAAATTGTCAAACTAGCACTGGGTCGGAATAGGACACTCATCCTCTCCACGGACTGCTAGATCTATTGTAGGAGAGGCGACGACGAGACTCCCCGAGATCGGGATCGTAATCGGCGACAATCAAGGCGGAACGGCTTCTGTCAGCTTTCTAGGAGTATCAGTCTTATTGCACAGCATGACTCGTGTGCTCAGATAGAGAGTTGATTGCCCTCTACTAGTCAAACCCTAAAACTTCCTATTTATACCCCAAGAGGCAAATAGAACAGCTTCCGCCGCAATCAGCGGACCCAACAGTTAGAATCCAGAATTCGACTTGAAAACCCTTGTCTCGACAAATCGTCGAGTATCTACAGCATACCTGACGAACTCAACACTAACCTTCAGCCGAATAAACACTTTACTGGATGAAGGCATTGAATGGACTCAACACCGTTAACGCCTTCTACGCCAAAGGCCAGATTTGGCGTTCGACGAATTTGAGCCAAAGGCCAGAATTCGTTGAATGGCGTTCGACGAATTTGTGCCAAAGTCCAGAATAGTCGAACGACGTACGACTTCTGCACCAAAGTCCAGATTCATCAAATGGTGTTCGACGAATCTACGCCAAAGGCCAGATTCGTCGAATGGCGTTCGACGAATCTGCGCCAAAGGCCAGATTCGTCGAACGGCGTTCGACTTCTGCACCACAAGCAAGATTCGTTGAACGATTTTCGACGACTGTGCAAGGGCATTGAGTGAACTCAACGCTGTCAACGCTTTTTCATTAGAATATTTAACCCTTTTCCTTTTTATTTCAACTCATCACATGAGCTATACAATACAAATCCAATCTCTCAATTCCTCCACAATGTTATGTGCGACACTGACAGGCTCATAATGAGTTGGCAGTGAAGCTACATTCTTGATGATTTCTAGATCACTATGACAACACCAATAATAAAGGCACGCTGCTCCGAGAGCCAGTCCATACCAAAGATTACATCAAACTCTGATAGTGGAAACACAGATGCTTCTAATACGAAATCCTGACTTCCTATTCGCACCTCAACACAACAAGACTTATTTACTTGCATCACGCATCCGTTAGGAAACCATATTGATAGGCTATTTGTCAGCACGCAAGTAGGCACTCCAATCCGAGACACGATGTCCTTAGATAGAAATGAATGCAAAACACCCATATCAAATAGTGCTTTCGTCGTACAGTCCTGAATAAGGACAAAGCCTAAAACAAACAAATCATACACAAGCATCAAACAAGGTATGAAGTATAAAAAGCAGTAGAACAGTATCTTAACTCATACCTATGATGGCGTCGCTCTATTTTATGGCCTCCTGTTGGCCAAGGTTGTACACCCTTGGATGAGCTGGAGCATACTGGGATGCAGTTGACTCCACCGCCTTTCTCTTTTCAGCATATGTTGCTCCTGCATTCTTATCACCCATTGGAGGACCACTCCAACAGTCATGACCAAAGTGTCTTGGCTTGCCACAGGTATAACATGTAAGAGGTCCTTGCCCAGTAGTTTCTCTAGAAGCAAGAAAAGAGGGAGTATATGTAGAAGACTTGAACTTCTTACTTCATCTCTTACAGTAACTAGATTTTCCCGGGTGCGGTACCTTAAACTCGGACTTTATCACTGCCAAGTCCCTCTTGCCCAGCACCCTTTTTATTTAATTCTCCAGTGCACAGGTCAAATACACCAATGCTTAAAACCCATGGTTCACGGAACTCAAGAGCGGGAATGTCAACTTATCCCATAGCCCTTCGTAAAACCTACTAGTTTTACGCTCTTCCTCAGCAAAGGTAGACCTCGTATAGCGCCCCAAACTTATAAACTCATGTAAGTAGGTGTCAACGCTACATTTTCCCTGAGTTAAACATTGGAACTCATTTTTCATGGCTATGCACTGTGCCAACGGCAGATGCTTTGCCAAGAACAGTCTCGAAAACTCCTCTATCATAGCCTCTGTTAGTTGTCTTCCTGCTAAGAGGTGCAGCTCCATTTCATCCCACCAAACCCGAGTCTCTCCTTCTAGAAGGAAAGTGGCCAAGGTGACTTTCTGTTCCTCCTCAGTTCTTATTGTCGTCAATGTTCTTTTTCCTCGGGCAATCCAGTCCTCTACCGGCGTTGGGGACCCTGCCCCCGCGAATGTAGGAGGACTGAAACTCATGAACCGATTTAGTTGCCATTCCGCTGCTCGTATATCTACCATAGCCTCAACAGGTTCTGACCTTACACCAAACTGTTCTGGCACCATTGCAGGCTGCGCCTGCCCAGTAGGCTATGCGTGTATGATTGCATACAAAGCCTCAACAACTAAGCACACTGTCTCCGCAGAAGGATGAGGTGTGGGCACCTAAGCTGGTACCACACTTTCAACAGAACGTTGGGGCCCATACTGCCTCGCACCACTTAGAGTAACATATGTGTGTAAAAGACATACTTTAGCGACTTTTCAAAAGCAACAATGATGAGTATAAACGCGCAGGTTCCTCAAACATGTGTATTTTCATTCCTATGTGGACATTCTTGAGTTCATTTATGTTATAACGGTCCTCACTTACACGTGCTTACCACCCCTCAAAAGAATTCGACCACGAATTCGTAGGAGGAAGATCAAGAAAAGCTGATACCATATTGTAACACCTTCGTCCGTCACATGAAATATAATAGAGGGTCTGGTCGGGGCCCCACACCATATTCCACAAACAGGCAGCGGGATTATAGGTTAATATCAAAGACTACATGAATCCTAACTCAGAGCATTCTAGCGGAAGATTTAGGGTTACAAGAACTCATATCAATTGAATGTCCACTATATATAAACCATCCCATATCAATTGAATGTCACTTACAAATACACAAAAGTTATGGTCTTAAAGCCTTATAGTTACATTTCACAAGTGTGGTTTACAAACATCATCATGTAGGCTGGCCACACATGAAAATAGTAATACTTTTTCGCTCGGTCTTCGAGGTCCAGCATAGCTGCAAGGGATTCAATCTGCTATTTCCTGCTCGACTCTCAAGCACTTGCACTGGGAGAATCCACCACAATGGTGGAAAACAAGGCAACAGTCAGCATTAAGCTGACCAATTTATAACGACTATATCCCTTTCCCGGGGCAGTGGTATTCCTTCCTTGCAGGCATAACAGTATCACAAGAAGATATTTCACAAGAACGTGCACACACACATTGTTCAATATATCACAAACGAATGCCTCAACGTCCAAATGTTCTGTGCAGTCAGGGAACATTTTCGGTGTACCTGTTGTAAGGGTCTCACCACCGTTCAGAGGTCCCAGACATAACAGTTAACTTTGAGCATTTCTAGTCTTTACGCCCCCCCCCCCCCCCCCGGCCTGAGACTTTAGTCTTGACGGTGTACAACCTAAGACTCTTATTATGCGATCTTAACGAACGATAATAACTTAGGCACTCGAGTTAGAAAACCATAATGCGGATACAGTTCAACCTTTGCTCGTTACTCAAATTGTCAATTCAATGTCTAGTCTGACGCTGGTCGGCTTCCACTTATCCGTTCGGCTCACTGGACTTTACAAGCTCGTAACTCACATATTAGCCTCACAGTCTCCCGGAGACAGGATTTGCAATTAAAATGGAGTTATTGCCAGTGTTCATCACAATCGATTGCCGAGACAAACAAAAGCTCTCTTTCTGCGCCCAAACTCAACCCACAACCCTGCAGCATCCTGCAGTGCCAGAAACACTGGACTTTTCATGACATACAACACAAATTGCTCACCAAGAGCTATCGTCGTTGGCAATACTCATTGTCGTCCGACGATATCCAACTGGTCTTAAAACCATGGTGTTTATAAAGTATTTTCCTGGAGTGCAACTCCAGTACTTCTTGCTACACTCAGTTCACAGGTACAACCCCGCAGATCCCATAAACTACTCGTTTATACTCGGAGTCTTCTCCTGCAGGCAAAATTAACATCACCAATCCAGACCAACTTGTCTAGCTGGGCTTCACACACCATGCCTATTCCGTACTACACATTTCCAGATCTATATACAAGACTCGCTATGGATTTCATGAATCGACCCAATGGAATTCCCTTTGCTTTTCCACCTTTTGGTGGGGGATTCCATGCATATGCCAAAAGAAAGACTTCACTTGTCCTAGATGGAAGATCGTTACCCTTGTATTTTTCTTCAGAGCCATGACCACTTTTCTATCCAATATGAAAGAAGCACCACGCTTTCCTCTTCACGGACCAAGCCTCGGAACTTGCTTCCGACTACTGGATCTCCTTCACCAATATATCCATGCTCAGTTTCAGCCCTCACAAAGATCAGCCCAACTCTTCCTTAGCTCCATCCAAGAGCACGAAAGGAAATGAAGAGAGAGAGAGAGAGAGATTAGAAGGGAATGAATTCTCATTCTAGCACACCTCTACATAAGTAAATTCGGGCTCAATCCCAGCTACAGTATTAATACATAAAGAGAAACGAGTGGCTGCAAAATCAGCTGAAATGTCAAAGTAGATGTTATCGTCGCGCAATATCGATGTCGCCTGGCGACATCGATTTCAGCCGCCAGACTCCAGTCAACCATCGGACTTTGGCCGCTTAACACCATCTGACACATGTCCATGTCACATGGCACTTTTGCTTGGCAATATCCATTGTCGCCACGCGACATCAAGCTAATAGCTCACTCAACGCTTTCAAGCGTTCTGTGTGTTGAACTCATTCAACGCTTTGTGGCATTGAGTGCATCGTGCTCACTCAATGCTTTCCCGCAATCGCCAAGGCGATACCCAGTATCGCCCAACATTTTCTAAGCTAGTAGCTCACTCAATTCTTCGAGGCATCGAGTGCATCGAGTTCACTCAACGCTTCAAGGCATTGAGAGTTGTGCTATCGTCGCGCGATACCCACAAACTCCATACGACAGTCTCTTACTCAACGATTCGTAGAAAGGCGGCAAGTGTGCTTAGTTCACTAAACTCTTTATGGCATTGAGTGACCTCGTTATCACCGCAGGCGATACCCACTGTCGCCTGGCGATAGCTACTAAAAGTTCTGTTGTCAAATTTGGGGTGTTACAGTCCCCATGATGCGTGCTTGACTATTAAATTTGCATCATCAAAGGGAGGTTGTGGTCCCCAACAAGGCTGGAGAGGGGTTGTGGTACTTGGGCTACAACCCGGTAACAGGAACTAGACCAGGTGGAAATTAGAGTACACGCTGGTGCGTAGCGACTTTACAGAACCTGTCTGTATTCCTCCGCAATTACTTTTCATATATCTTCCCGAGTGAATCTTTCGCGCGGTGGCAGTCGGGGTTTGTCACTCAGGATGTGATCACGATGACCAATTTCGGTTCCCCTAAGGACCGGCTGAGTGGAAGTAGCAGCGTCAGAGATTTCTTCAGAAACTTCTTCTCTTCGCGGAGCTTCACGTGCTAGGCTAGGGTTTGGTAGAGGCAGGGGATTGGCTGTTGCGGGAGGCGCTCCTATATTTCTGAGCAGGTCAAGCATCTTGGTCTGCTGCTCCTCCTTTTATCGAACTCGTCCTTCCAATGCTGTCACAGGTGCGAGAATAGTTTCTGCTTCGAGAGGCACACCCATAAGTGAATGGGAGCGGGCTGGTTCAGTGCGTCCTCCTGGGATGGGCGCTTCAGCTGTTCGAGCGCTTCTTTTCGTCAATGAAACTGTTCCTTGAATACAGTCGGGTCGAAAGTTCAATCTTTTGGAGGATGTTGGGAATCGTGTTCCCACAGACAACACCAAATTATTGCGGTCCAACTCGACATCTCGGTCGGGCCGGAATACTTGGAACGCCTTAACTCTTGGAATGGTAGAGCACGCATACAGTCAATGTGGTAGATTAATCGTACACACAAAGTTTTAAAGTGGAAAAACCCCTCAACCGGGTAAAAAGCCACGTGACCGGATTCATGCTAGTCAAAGTCCACTATTTCCTGCTTGTTACAACTTTTTCATTGAATCGAGAGAAACAGACAACCTCTCATTACAAATTCGAGGTGAGAGAACAATTAGCACATGATGAACGACGGGCTGTCGTGGCCGATATTTGTTATAAATTGCACTTTGCGATGATGGGCTTCGCTAAGCATCCAGCTGACTCTAAACGTGGGAGCGGAGCACTTGATCTTGTAGTTGTGGAGGTCTCTTGGAAACTGAGAGATTGGACTTCGTCAGGTTGCTCGAACGTGGGTCGTATGTGGGTCATACGTTGCCCGGGTGCAGCTTGAGTGCGGCTCGAGTCCTACTCATAGGGCAAATTCGACAAAGATTCGACCTGAGGAAGAAGAAGACTCAGAAAAAGGAGAGAAATGAGAACGCTTGAGGCTCCTTTTATAGCCTCCAGGGGTGGTTATGGTGGTTATGTGGCTATCCGCAAATCATAACTACCCGAAATTAATATTTTTTTTATAGTTTAGGGGTGCACATTTATAATAATTAATCCCGCTATTTGCACTCTAAATAAATTATTAAATTATTAACAAAATTCCCCCAATAACCTGGCGGTTAGTGGGTGGTTACAAGCAAATCGTGCGGCGGGGAATGACCCCAAATGATCAGACGGCGGGGAAGGACTTCCACAAGCAGCCAGTGAACTCGCCGCCAATATCGCCGCCGAGGGGGGGACTGTCTGCGGCTCCTGAGGAGTGGCGTCCGGCTCGGCCGCTTCCTCGGCCGCATTCCGACGGCCGAGGTTGAGCGACCAGCACAGCCGCTCTCTTGTTCCAGTTAGATTTAGGTCTCAGGCTCTACACAAAATTTGTATCCCTCGGAAAGACCATTCCGCAGAGTGGTTGTACATTTTTGAGGAGCCTTGTAGCTTCCTATAAATCAATTAGAAAATGATGTCCCAAAATAAATTATGTTTTAAGACCCTGATAGATTTTGTCCAATTTAGCAGAGCCAAGTTAAAATCGTAGTTTAGGTATGATACACTTAGACCTCGATCTCGAACTCATCATTAAAGTTGTAGGCCTTGGAGAAACCTTTTCAGAATCAGGTGAAACATTAATTCTAGTGGACTATAGCTTCAAGAAACCCTATTTTAGTAAATTGTGATGTATATATACAATGTTTTGGTGTTTTTCTGATTCTTCTCATTTTATTAGTCAAATGTTTATGAAATCTATAAGTTATATATTTGAGAATATTATAATCACCCATGTAGAGTTTTAGAATATTTTGATATATATTTGTTGAGATTTTGTCAATCATATCATATAAATTTATCATGGCATTAATAGTTATTGTGAAATCTAATGAAGATGAAACTTGGTAGAAATGATAACATATTATTTGTGATGTATGTGTTGGGAATATTACCCTTCAATGTTCCTAGGATTTGAAGAGCCCTCACCGTTAATGCTAAGTGCATAATGTATTTCATAAACCTTCTATTTTAATTATTTACAGATTTAAGTTGTTCTAAACATGGTTTGAACATTCCTGAAAGTTGTTGTAATTATCACAGCTCGTCTATGAAAAACAGTTGAGAAGACTGTGTGGTCTCTGCGAAACCGCTGGGAAGCAGCTATCTACTGCTGAGACAAATGCCTATCTCAGCCCTACTGAGAAAGTAGACTGGTCTCAGCAGAACTGCTGAGATAGCTAATCTGTCGATTAGACAGAAGCGTATCTCAGATCATCCGCTGAGACAAATTCAAATCTAAATGTTGACTTGGCGTGATCCATTTTGTGCGAAAAGTTAATAAAGCAGGATAACCCTTTCCATTCTCGGTCATGTGATGTCAAATCAACAAAAGAGCGTTGCAGATTGGTGGGACATATAAAAAACATCTTCTATGTCAAAGAATAACACTAAGAAGTGCTGGATCAAAGTAGGAGTTTGTTATTAAGTGATGTGAAGTGCTAGAGCTGCTGTTGAGAACTGGAAGTGTTGTGAATGAGCTAAAAGCTTTGTGCTTCCAATAGATACTCCCAAATCTGTTCTAAGAAAAAGTTGAGTCTATATGGGCTCAGAGGTTAATCTTCTCCCTTTTCTACTGAAGGAAGAACATCAAGGTGGAGGATGGGATAAAGCTGAATGTTGATGCTTGAAAATGGCACCGGGCCAGCTAACATGGAGGGGAGTGTTCGATCTCACAAGCTAGGAGAGGAAGAGGATGAAGGTTGCGGGGATAGAGGAGAAGAGGGAAGCTTCTGAGTGCTCGAGAGTGGAGCAAGCAGCTTGTTCAAGGAGTTGCGAGGATAGAGGAGAGGGTTGATGAGCAGAGGAGAAGCTTGATCAACAGAGAAGGTTGATCAAGAGAGGAGGAGGTTGATTAGGAGCTGTCGAGCAGACGGTTAATATGACGGTTGTGCTTGCAGGTTGGTTGCAATCTCTGGTACGTACTCTATGTAGGATCGGTTAGCTGGTTCCAACATCAATTTACTTGATGCTTCTCCCATTTAGGGATTCTTCAAGTTTCCTTGCTTCATCCATTTCAGTTCTTAATGAGATGATTTGTTCATTGGCTAAAGTTAATTTATCTTTCAGTTTAATGTTTTCAGAAATAAAATTTCCTTGTTCGGTCAATTTTTCTTTAAGTGTTTTAATTTCTTTCTCAGATTTTATTAGATCAATACATAATGATTTAAATTCAATTAAAAAACTATCAGAATTGAAATCAAAAGAGGACAGTACCTGATCTGCCTCAGATTCAGATGGTTCTTCATTGTTTGACTTCACAGCTTTTGATAGGCTGCTTGATGCATCAATAGCCATCAAGCAAATCTCCTTTGCTTTAGCCTCTTCACCATCTTCACTGGAGCAGGAAGATGATTATTCATCTTCAATTTCACTCTAGGTTTCAGCCACAAAGTCTTTCTCCTTCCATTTAAGCTTGCTAGAGGAGGGCTTGTTGTAGTGATGCTTCCTAGGCTCCTTTTCTCTTCTTTTCTCTTTCATTTAGTTCTGTGAACACTCTGATATGAAGTGTCCTGGCTTCCTGCAACCAAAGAAGATAATTTCTTTAGTTGTGGTTTTGTCATACCTTGGCTTGTCATCTTGTCAAGATGACTTCCTTCTGAAATCCTTCTTAACCATCTTGTAGAATCTCTTGGATAAGAGACTCAGAAGTTCTTCACTAGCTGATGGAGCTTCTATTTCTTCTGGAGCTTTGAATGCTATGTTTTGCTCCTTTTTAGCTGATGAGGGAGTCTTCTGCTCAGCTACTTCTCTAGTCTTCATTGACTGTTCATAGGACTTGTGCTTTCCTAGTAGAGATTCAATGGAGATCTCATTCAAACTTCTGGCCTCCTTGATTGGCCAGATTCTGGAATCCCATGAGCTGGGGAAGCACATGAGTATTTTATCATTAACCTCAGTGAGTGTTATGTCTTTATCCACGGTTTTCAACTCATTGATGATTGAGCTGAGTCTATTGTACATGTCACTCACTAACTCTGTCTCTTCTTTCTTGAAGAACTCATATTGAGAGATGAGATTTGATCTTCTATCTTTACTCTCATCTGCAGATCCATCAACCATCTGGTTTAGAGAATGCCAGATAGCCTTAGCTGAGGTGCACTCTGCAACTTTTTGGAAAATGTCATCTGACATAGTCTGAGCCAGAATGTTCATGGCCTTGGCATCAGCTATCTTGGCCTTCTTTTGAGCATCTGTCCACTCAGGTGGTGGAACATCATGAGTGTTGGAAGTTGCGGTAGATGTAGCCTCTGGAATTGTTGGTCCTGACAAAATAGAATTAAAAATATCTTCATCAATAGAGTTCATATATAACTTAATTCTTGTCTTCCATATAGCAAACTTTTTCAGATTTCAAACTGGAGGTCTTTTGCTTGCATAATCCTTGTTCTATGCCATGATATGAAATAACCCAAATAACTAAGGCAGATCTATCAAGGATCTGTTGGTTCAAGTGTTAACTTGAGAAACCAAAGGTGATGCCGCTGCCCCTCCGCCACTACTTGATAACGATCCAGTTGCCGAGGCTCTACAACATAAAGACCTTCGGAGCCGTGATGACTCTAACGGACGATGCCGCTACAACCTCCACCCGCGGCGTGCTAACCACACTTGAAGACTATTTTAATTAATTTGTCATGCTTTATTATTTTATGTGCGAATATAAAATTATTCCAATCTTTTTTAATATTTTTATATTCATTTGTGACTTGTAATCTTTAATTATTTTCTGCAAACATTTTGGTGTGTATTTATCCTTCCGGATGGATGAGATTTCATCTCCATGTTGGATGGCTAGATGTGTGTTGTAACTCCTATATAAGGAGATCCTTTTGAGAATGAAGTTAGAGAGAAATAAAAAAAGAACCCTAACCCTCATTTGAGAGAGTTCGGCCAAGGAGATTCCTCCATAGCCACCGGCCAAGGTGTGAAGCCGCCGCCCCCCCCCCCTTGCTTCCTCCCCTACTTCGGTGCGACGCCGGCGTGGCTTCCTTTCGGTGCGACTCCAAGGAAGAAGGTTGCAGCCCATTCGGTGTGAAGCCGATGGATCCGTGGAGAGAGTGATTCTCCCACCTTATCTTGTGTGATTGTTGTTCTTGGTTGGGTAACTTCTTCCCCTTAGAGATTCTTGCTTTAGATTTTGTGGAGGTTTTTGCAAACCGTTTCTTCCGTGATTTTTAAATACGTCGCTTGCAAATTCCGATTTCGATTTCGTTGTTATTGAACCTCTTGTGATCCGGATTGGGTAGATCCGTTGCGAGAGCGAGACTTGGCCTAGCCTTGACTTGCCCTCCAAGATTGGCACATTTTGGTGTTAACAAGGGAGTTAATCACAACTCGAACTCGACCGCATATTGAAGTTTTCCGCCGCTCCGAAAATAAATTATTGCTGCGTTGAAACGGCTCAAGTTGGTACAATAGATGCTTGTGTAGGTGCGGTGAGTTGTGTGCTTGTTGGAGAGGTAGGTCTTAAGGACGTTGTATCGAGTCCGGCTTGCGGTGAGTTGTGTGCTTGTTGGAGAGGTAGGTCCTAAGGAGGTTGTATCGAGTCCAGCAATTTTCTCTTTCGGATTTGGAGCAAACCCGACCCCTTTTCGCTCGCTTTTTGGTCGGAGCCCTCCCCTTTGGTTTTATGTCTTGTGATAATATTTTCCGTTAGCGTATTCGGGCACGAATCACGGTCACCCCTAAATCAATTTGGTATCAGAGGCGGTCGTTTCAACTCCCACGTTGCAAACATCCTCTCTACGTTTCTTGTTGCCCGATCGGATCTTAAAAAAAATCAAAAAAATTATTTTCTGTGGTCTGCCAATAGCGGGCTGAAATCTTTATTTTTCAGCAAAATTTCAAAAAAAAAAAATTTTTAACGATCCACGTGTTCCTCACATCGGGAAAACATAAAAATATCTTATTTTCAGTATAGCTACAGCCCTAGGAAAAATCACCTTTCCAAAATTTCCTAGACCTAAATGCGCACTAGGCACGGATCCGAGTACGCGACACCATCTACGTCTAGGATGGCTGCGAACGAGCATGGGGATCACAACACCGAGGCCATAGCAGGGCTACGTAACGAAATGACGGAGCTTAGAAACATGTTGGCACAGATCCTGCAAAATCAAGCAAGGCCACCCCCGCCACCCATTAATGTTGAGCAGCCCAACCGGCGCCAACAAACTCCTGAGTCGGATTCCGATGAGGACTCTCCCCGAGTGCCCCCTCGAGAACACCGCCACGATCGTGCTTACGATATCACTAGGGCCATTAAGATCGACGCCCCCACTTATGATGGCATGGGAGATACCCAGATCTTCCTTACTTGGGTGGTGGATATGGAGTGCTACTTCGATTGGCACTCCCTTACGGACCATCAAAAGGTCCAAGTTGCCAGGATGAAGCTAACGGGACGTGTAAAAACTTATTGGCTGAATGAAGAGCGTAGGCTAGGAACCGGGAACGGGGTCCCACTTATTGGATGGGCCGTGATGAAGAACTTGCTGACCGATCAGTACGTTCCCGCGTACCATCGGACACAGATGTTCGACGAGCTTGCCACTCTACGGTAGGGCTCCAATTCGGTAGCTGAGTATATGGGAGAACTGAAAGACCGTATGGTGCGTTGTGATTGAGGGAGATCCCCGAGGTCACCCTATCCAGATTTCGTAAGGGGCTTCATCCCGATATTCAGCGGAAGCTCTTACGATATGGTCATACGGATCTGAAAACGACATTTAATGCTGCCCTCGACATCGAAAAGCACTTAGCCTCTAAGGCTCACTCCCGGTATTCCCATGCGAAGGGAAAGTCCACAGCTGGAGCCTCTTCCTCCACATATCAGGATAAAGGGAAGTTTCGGTCTGCCGAGTCAAAGTCTGTCGTGATTACTGCTAGGAACGGCAAGAATCCTGCGAGTGAGCGTGTCCCTATAGGGAAGGTTAGCAAGGCTAACACTACTTGTTACTCTTGCGGCATTCAAGGACACTATGCCTTTGAATGCCCAACGAAGACTAAAGCCATAACCCTTCTAGAGTCGACTACCGACCTTGCTGATTTCGTTTATGAGGCTGCTGAGGAGAGTGACCCAGAAGGGGTCCCAAGCGATTTAGAGGACGAACACCCCGTTATGGTGATGCGTTGTATCTTGACCACCCCTCGTCCGTTAGACGACTGGAAAAGGACTAGTATATTTTCCCTGATCTTTAAGAGTGGCGAGAAGTTGTGCAAGTTGATCATTGATAGTGGCAGTTGTGTAAACGTCATCTCTGAGAATGCCGTTACACGTATGTCCTTGACTACACAGCCCCACCCGGCTCCCTATCAGGTAGCCTGGATTAATAAGGTTACCGTCCTGGTCACCAAGCGTTGCCTTGTACCTCTCTCGATCAAATCCTATACTGACGAGGTGTGGTGCGATGTCCTTCCAATGGACGCTTGTCACGTGTTATTGGGCCGCCCTTGGCTTTACGACCGTGACGTAACACACTTTGGAAGGGCCAACACATATGAGTTTAAATTCAATGGCAAGGTCATTACGTTGAGACCGACCGTCCCGAAAGAGCCAGTAGCTTTGGCTAAGGACACCACTGTTCCAGTCGAGAGGAAAACGTTGAGTCTCGTGGGAAGAAAAGAATTTGTGAAGGATCCCTTTCTTGACGGGATGATGTACGCTCTAGTTCTTATGAGAGCGAAATGGGATACGAGAGCATTGGATGAGTGGCCTAGAGAGTTACGGGAATTGTTGGATGAGTATAAGGACGTGTACCCGGATGAGCTGCCTTCGGTATTACCACCGCTTAGGAATATACAACATGCTATAGACCTTATCCCCGGCTCCTCCTTACCGAACCAGCCCCACTATAGGCTTCACCCCGCCGCCCATAAGGAGTTACAGACCCAGATCGAGGATTTGATGAAAAAGGGGTTCATTAGGACTAGTATGAGTCCATGTGCGGTACCTGCCCTTCTTGCCCCCAAGAAGGATGGTACGTGGAGAATGTGTGTTGACAGCCGTGCCATCAACAAGATTACCATCAAATATAGATTTCCTATTCCGCGATTAGATGACCTCCTAGATGTCTTATCTGGCGCCACCATTTTTTCAAAGTTAGATTTGCGGAGTGGATATCACCAGATCAGGATCCGTGAGGGGGACGAGTGGATGACAGCATTTAAGTCCAAGGATGGGTTATACGAGTGGCTTGTGATGCCCTTTGGGATATCCAACGCCCCCAGTACCTTCTCCCGGATGATGACCCATGTCTTTCAGCCTTACATGGGGAAGTTTGTGGTCGTCTATTTTTATGACATTTTAGTCTTTAGTACCACCACTGCTGAGCACGTCTCCCACATGAGATCGGTTCTTTCCACCCTGCGGAAGGAAACCTTATTCCTTAATCTCAAGAAATGCACATTCTATGTCACTGAAGTGGAATTCTTAGGCTATATAGTCGGTTCGGAAGGCATTAGAGTTGACCCTAATAAGGTTAAGGTCATGAGGGATTGGCCTGAACCGACCACATTATGAGAGGTGCGAAGTTTCCATGGGTTAGCTACTTTTTACCGCCGTTTTATTAGAGACTTTAGTAGCATTATGACCCCCATTAGTGATTGCATGAAGAAAGGTGAGTTCACCTGGACAAGGTCCGCCGCTATTGCTTTCCAACGCATTAAGGAACTTATGACTGTGGCACCTGTCCTACATCTACCTGACTTCAATAAGGTCTTTGATCTTACGTGTGACGCTTCTGGCGTAGGAATAGGAGGTGTCTTGAGTCAGGGAGGGCACCCTGTGAGTTATTTTAGTGAGAAGTTAGCGGGCGCCAAATTGAATTACTCGAATTACGATTGGGAGTTTTATGCCGTCATTAGATGTCTGCACCATTGGAGGCACTATCTCCTCTCTAAGGAGTTTGTGATCCTCTCCGATCATGAGGCACTGCGGTTCATCAATGGCGAACATAAAATCAGCCCGCGACACGCTAAGTGGGTATCTTTCCTACAGGGTTACACTTTTAACCTCAAACACCTTAAAGGAGCTGACAATCGAGTCGCGGATGCTCTTAGTCGCCTGACCCTGTTACTCACCACTATGGAGGTTAACGTGGTAGGATTCGAGCGAATCAAGGACGAGTATGCCACATGTCCAGACTTTCAGGATGCATATTTGTCTGCCCAGGATAGCTCCCCCACGATTATATCTGCGTTCGTCATTAAGGATGGCTACCTATTTAGACATGGGAAGTTATGTATCCCGCAGTCATCGTTACGCCTTCATATCATCTGGGAATTGCATAGTGGAGGGTTGAGTGGTCATTTCGGTAGGGATAAGACCATTACGTTAGTTGAGGAGAAATTCTATTGGCCAAAACTTAAGGCGATGGTGGGAAGGGTAGTTAGTAGTTGTCGTACCTGTCAGGTATCCAAGGGCACCAAGACCAACGTAGGATTATATACGCCCCTGCCTATCCCTTCCACGCCATGGGAAGACGTGAGTATGGATTTTGTTCTAGGCCTACCCACCACCTTACGCCGTCACGATTCTATTTTTGTAGTGGTGGATAGATTCTCTAAAATGGCATATTTTATTCCCTGCACTAGAACCAACGATGCATCTCACATTGCCAAATTATATTTTAAGGAAGTAGTTAGTCACCGGGGAGTGCCGAAGACAATAGTCTCGGATAGAGATGTTAAGTATACGAGCTATTTTTGGAAAACACTTTGGGTCTTGATGGGTACCAAGTTATTGTTTTCCTCAGCCTATCACCCTCAGACCGATGGGCAAACAGAGGTAGTCAATCGGAGCCTAGGAAGCCTCCTTAGATGCCTAGTGAGCGATCACAAAGGTACGTGGGATCTTCTTCTTCCCCACGCCCAGTTGGCCTATAATAATTCCAAAAACCAGTCCACTGGTCTGTCTCCAAATGAGATAGTTCACGGGTATAAGGCCCCTGTGCCTCTTGACTTGGTTCCTTTGCCCCCAACATACAAGACAAGTCAATTTGCACAATCATTCGCCCAACATATTCATGACCTACATGCACGTATACGAGCTACCTTGACTGCTCAATACGAGTCTTATCAGTCGCACGCTAATCTACATAGGAGGGTGTCACACTTCAACGTCGGCGATTTGGTCCTAGTCCGGTTAGTTCCCGAACGCTTGCCATCTGGCACCGTTAAAAAGTTGGCACCATAGCGCGGCGGCCCTTTTCGAATTATAAAGAAACTAGGTGACAACGCTTTCGTGTTGGATTTGCCAGCTGATTGGGGTATCTCCCCTATTTTTAATGTCTCGAATTTGACGCTGTTTGTTTCTCCTCCACCTGAGTTGAATTCTATGTCGTCTTCTCCCTCCACTAATATTTCTACGGGGTTGGGGAGTGGTAGTTCGGATGATCTCTCTCTTTCGGTCCCCGCAGGTATAACATCGGATGGTACGTTGCCTTCTGTTTTCCCTACTGCTGACATGTTTCCCAGGTTTCCGAAGACATTTCTCACTCCAGATATGATACTTGCTGCTGAGCCACTTACCACTCCTGATGGTGCTACCTACCGCTTCCTCATCCGTTGGCGTGACCGCCCCCCTTCAGATAATTCATGGGTACTTGCGACAGAGCATCAACGTTTGGATGCCGAGCTTCTCCGCCGCTATCTCTCGGACCACGCATCGGAGATACGTGATTTTGAGTGGGGGAGGATTGATGTCGCTGCCCCTCCGCCACTACTTGATGACGATCCAGTTGTCGAGGCTCTACAACATAAAGACCTTCGGAGCCGTGATGACTCTAACGGACGATGCCGCTACAACCTCCGCCCGCGGCGTGCTACCCTCACTTGAAGACTATTTTAATTAATTTGTCATGCTTTATTATTTTATGTGCGAATATAAAATTATTCCAATCTTGGTTAATAATTTTTTATTCATTTGTGACTTGTAATCTTTAATTATTTTCTGCAAACATTTTGGTGTGTATTTAGCCTTCCGGATGGATGAGATTTCATCTCCATGTTGGATGGCTAGATGTGTGTTGTAACTCCTATATAAGGAGATCCTTTTGCGAATGAAGTTAGAGAGAAAAAAAAAAGAACCCTAACCCTCATTTGAGAGAGTTCGGCCAAGGAGATTCCTCCATAGCCGCCGGCCAAGGTGTGAAGCCGCCCCCCCCTGCTTCCTCCCCTACTTCGGTGCGACGCCGGCGTGGCTTCCTTTCGGTGCGACTCCACGGAAGAAGGTTGCAGCCCATTCGGTGTGAAGCCGGTGGATCCGTGGAGAGAGTGATTCTCCCACCTTATCTTGTGTGATTGTTGTTCTTGGTTGGGTAACTTCTTCCCCTTAGAGATTCTTGCTTTAGATTTTGTGGAGGTTTTTGCAAACCGTTTCTTCCGTGATTTTTAAATACGTCGCTTGCAAATTCTGATTTTGATTTCGTTGTTATTGAACCTCTTGTGATCCGGATTGGGTAGATCCGTTGCGAGAGCAAGACTTGGGCCTTGACTTGCCCTCCAAGATTGGCACATTTTGGTGTTAACAAGGGAGTTAATCACAACTCGAACTCGACCGCCTATTGAAGTTTTCCGCCGCTCCGAAAATAAATTATTGCTGCGTTGAAACGGCTCAAGTTGGTACAATAGATGCTTGTGTAGGTGCGGTGAGTTGTGTGCTTGTTGGAGAGGTAGGTCTTAAGGACGTTGTATCGAGTCCGGCTTGCGGTGAGTTGTGTGCTTGTTGGAGAGGTAGGTCCTAAGGACGTTGTATCGAGTCCGACAATTTTCTCTTTCGGATTTGGGAGCAAACCCGACCCCTTTTTGCTCGCTTTTTGGTCGGAGCCCTCCCCTTTGGTTTTATGTCTTGTGATAATATTTTATGTTAGCGTATTCGGGCACGAATCACAGTCACCCATACATCAAAAGGAACTTTGCTCTGATACTAATTAAAAGTTAGGGTATAGATCTGATTACTCTAGATTGGGGGGGGGGTGAATCGATTAACATAAAACTTTTTGGCTAAAGAAAAATTTATCAGAGAAATAAGTGATAATAGTAGTAGTATGAAAAGAAATGGAAGCTAAGCTAAACTACACTATCACAGCACAGTAAAATAAAGAGAAAATGAATAACCAGACACCACAAGAATTTTATAGTGGTTCCCTAAACTGGGTACATCCACTCTTCTACCACCCTAGTAGGAATCCACTATCATGTTTTTGATCAGGCGACTGCCACCACAAGATCTATTTACATGGAGATCTCACAAGCCTTTAGGCTTTTGATCAGGTGCCAAAAAACCAACAATAAACTTTTGAAGGGAGTTAATAAACCCTTTTTACAGGAGGTTGAGAGAGTTGACTGTGTCTTCACTTTTCTCTATTCAATAGAGAAGACTCAGAGGATTGTTATTGTCAAAGATCCTTCTGAAATGTTGAGATGTTCAGAAACCCTGGAGCCTTGCTCAGGGTGAAGGTCTTCAGCCTTGTCTTGTTGAAATCCAGGAACTTGTAGATAAATATAGAGTTGTTGTCCTTGAGGATTCCTGGAGTAGAAGTTGAAGAAGACAGTTGATATAAGATTGTTGTTCTTCTTCAGTCTTTTGAAAGATCAAGGGGAAAATAACGAGTTTTCAGCATAGAGAAGAAGCAGATATTCTTCAGTATATTTTTGTATCTCTTCTCTATATCACTTCTTGTGTTCTGTATTCTGTGTATGTCACTGTATATATTTCTTCTTCCTTGCTTGTATCACATCTATGTGTATTGTTGTCTGAAAGAAAAGTCTCTTATATATTTTGTTGTCGAATTCTACTTTTGAATTTTGAATTCCAAGCATTAATTACTAACTATTTCTGGAGAATGAAATGGCTAGAATATAATCTTTAATGAGTTTCCCAAACTGTCCCATTAAAATAAGCAAGCAATTAACTCTGATGAAATACATAATTAATGCTGCCAAGAACGGCTATATTCTTGAGAATATAAGAATTAATTACTCAGAAAATTACTGCTAAATAATATAAGAAATTGGGGACAGAAATAAGGAAAACTTATCAATATGACTCGGGACAGAAATCGTCGACCTCTGGGTAGAATTCGTCGACTGGAGTTCCAATTTCGTCGAGCTAAGAAATCCTAGTCGTCGACCTGAGCTCAGCGAACTACAAACTGGAAATATCTTGCCAATTCTGCGCTCCAAGTTCGTCGAACATAGAATCTATCTTCATCGACCTGAGTTCAGAGAAAATAAACTGGAAAGAATCTGTCAAAGTTGAACTCCAGATTTTGTCGAGTAAAGAATATGTCTTGAAGAAGAAATCGTCGACCTGAGCTCGAATATCGTCGAGCTCAACCAAGATAAAGATTTCTGAGTTCGTCAATCTGCGATCGACGATCGTCTAGCTAAGTTCGAAGAACTTTGAACTAATAATATGAACTTTGAATTCTTCTAAGTCTTGAGTCTACTGAAGTCCTCTGCAGGCTGGTCCATGAAGATTGATACTAATGACAAGCCTAAACTCTAGGACTAACATACTTTACCATAGCTATACAAAGTGGGTCAAACATCCTAATTAGTGAACCTAGCCAAAATTCAAACTAGGGATCCAACACAATGCTCTCATGTTGCTTTTGGAGCTTAGAGTTCATGTTTTCTATCATGATACATTCGACATCTAAGGATTCGTCAAGATACTTCTTGTAAGCATCTTCATCAGCACGGGACGCATTCCCGACAGGCTCATCAAGAGATACCTCTTCCAAAATATAGATTGTACACTCTTGCATGAGAACAATTTTCAAGTTCTTGTACCAGTCCAAATAAATAGTCACGCTTAGCTTTTCATTCTCAAGGATCACTCGGAGGGACGGGGTGGAGTGTGAACCACTTACCATGGAAATTCTACAAGAATACAAGCAAAGCAAATTAGTAATACATTTCAAAATACAATTTATCTTTCAATTAGGACTTTAATAAAAAGCTCTCACTATTTTTATCAAAGTGATAATGCTTGATATCAATTCGAAGAGTTTGGCAAGTAACCCTCTTAGTGGACCAGATCCATATTTCACTAACACTATGAGTCATCTTTGGCTTTTATCTCACAATACAGTTATTTAGGTAGGCAACGCTTGCCAATTGTATCACTATGCAACTCTTGAATGGGTGGTGAATAACTCTTTATTTGCATCCATCATATGGTGCATGCCAACCCTATGCCTCTAGGCACTCAACCTTTGAGGTCGCCTAGTTAAGATAGACTAGATGTCGACAGTGGGATATCACAATTATCCACTCGCACCCTCACCAAGATAGATTAATGCACCTTGCTTTGACAAGCTCACACTTCATCGATCGAGTCAGGAAGAGTGTCATGCATCGGAAGGCATCTGAATACTTAATATTAGTTTAGGGATTCTTAGATAGTTGATTAACTCATTAATCAAGGTTAACAATTAACCAATATACACATCAAGAAAAATAAAATTCAATAAGCATAATCTAAATGCATCACAGATATGCACAAGAATCATCAACACTTGACGAACTGGGCTAAGTCTAAACATCTAGAACATTTCTAAATCTTCATACCTAGATGCACTCCAATCCACTTACACAGTAGACAAGCTCATCACTTCATGTGAGATTCAAAATCTGACATATGCTTAGTTTTACAAACCAACAAAGTTACTGTTACTGTTAAGAAGTAAACTTCAAAGAAATCGGATGCATTCTTGGGATAATCTAAGACTAGATTTGGGCATTTAGAACACTTTTAAATCTCCTATTCTACATGTCGTGGATTTTGCAACTTCTGAAACAATGAATATTGTCGGCAACCTCTCTCTGATACCACTGTTGGGTTTTGGGCATGGCACAACACTTGTGCACGCTGTGATACCACAATAAAGTAAAGCTTGCTGTAATAAAATTACCTTTGAGGGATTGAGTCTACACTCAACCTTGATTCTCCAGAAAAATCGGCCGGCCACTCAGCGGCTTGAGACTTGAGCATAGAAAGGATATCCGTACCTCTACAGGAAATCCACACGATCGGGAGAACCCATAGCAAATTGTCAAACTAGCACTGGGTCGGAATATGACACTTAGCCTCTCCACGGACTGCCAGATCTATTATAGGAGAGGCGACGATGAGACTCCCCGAGATCGGGATCGTAATCGGCGTCAACGAAGGCGGAACGGCTTCTGTCAGCTTTCTAGGAGTATCAGTCTTATCGCACAGCACGACTCGTGTGCTCAGATAGAGAGTTGATTGCCCTCTACTAGTCAAACACTAAAACCTCCTATTTATACCCCCAAGAGGCAAATAGAATAGCTTCCGCCGCAATCAGCGGACCCAACACTTAGAATCCAGAATTCGACTTGAAAACCCTTGTCTCGACAAATCGTCGAGTATCTACAGCATACCTGACGAACTCAACGCTAACCTTCAGTCGAATAAACACTTTACTGGACGAAGGCATTGAATGGACTCAACACCGTTAACGCCTTCTGCGCCAAAGGCCAGATTTGGCGTTCGACGAATTTGAGCCAAAGGCGAGAATTAGTTGAATGGCGTTCGACGAATTTGTGCCAAAGTCCAGAATAATCGAACGGCGTACGACTTCTGCACCAAAGTCCAGATTCATCGAATGGTGTTCGACGAATCTACGCCAAAAGCCAAATTCGTCGAATGGCGTTCGACGAATCTGCGCCAAAGGCCAGATTCATCGAACGGCGTTCGGCTTCTGCACCACAAGCCAGATTCGTTGAATGATTTTCGACGACTGTGCCAGGGCATTGAGTGAACTCAACGCTGTCAATGCTTTTTCATTAGAATATTTAACCCTTTTCCTTTTTATTTCAACTCATCACATGAGCTATACAATACAAATCCAATCTCTCAATTCCTCCATAATGTTATGTGCGACCTTGACAGGCTCATAATGAGTTGGCAGTGTGATGCGTGTAATTCGGCAAGCGCACCGGTCGCACAAGTAATAAAGTTTTGGGAATAAATCCCCAAGTGTCGGTCTCTTGAGGAATGCAATTAACGTAGAACGACAACAGTACCGAGAATATCGTTATGAGAGTTAAAAATAGAACAAAAAGGGAATAGCGGACTAGGGAGATTTTGGATGTTTGATCAACTGAACTAGTAAAAGCTATGCAGGTCGAAGGCACCGCTTCGCAAGGTGAAGTGGGTTTGTCGGCCGGTATGCCGAACTTCAGTTGGGTGAGTGGAAGGGAAGCTAATGGATTGCAGCGTTCTTGTGTGGATTGCAATCGGACAAGGCACAAGAATGAAGTGGATGTGGGGTGAGCGAGGCGCATTCACAGAAAGAACTCACAAGCATAAGAAGAGACTAACATTCCATTATCTATAAAGTAAACTTGATGTTCAGGGATGGAAATGTTCATTACACTACTCAAAACATTCATAACACAGAGGAAGGGGAAGAGGAGTAAACCAAAAGAGAATGAAGATCCACCGCGGGTCGTGGCCGGAGTAGCGAGTTGTCAATCCGCTTCCGGGCTCAGTCTAAGGAGGCTTCCGGTACCAACGATCTGTCACCTCGAAGGCGTTTAAGTCCGTTCTCTAGGTTATCTACTTCACCAACTCTGCAGGAAAGCTTGGAGTTGAAGTCATCAATTGCCGAGGGCTTCGCCGTGGTGTTGAAAAGCTTCGGAGTAGTTGGTAATGGCTTCGCGACGAAGGTGGAAGTGATGGAGCAGCTGGAGAAGTTAAAAGGCGATTCCCGCACACTCTCCGATCGCAGCAAATGACAGGCGTTGACCTAAAACGCGGAGCAGGGCCTTATATACAGAGGCAGCAGAAGCAGTACGCACGATCAGTGACGCACGACCAGTGCTCGTGCGCACTGTAGGTCGATGATCATGCGGCTTTTCCAAATAAACCTGCAACCTGGACAAGAAGCATCAGCATATAAGCGCACGAGCAGTGGCGCACGACCAGTGGTCGTGCGCACTATGGCCAGTGCTCGTGCGATTACCGAGACAGGGTTATGAAAAAGGGGGTGTAATGTGCACGAACAGTGGCGCACGACCAGAGGTCGTGCGCAGTAAGTCCAGTGGTCGTGGGCAGTATTCCTGCATCGTCGAGTCTCCCGAGCAGTTCTGGAGCACGCGCACGACCACTATACCAGCAGAAGGGGCAGAAAGGCCACCAGAACGTGCACACCACATCCCCGAGATAGGGCTAAAGAATAACAACAAAATGGAAACACAGAAAGCACACAAAAGCGGGCCTACAGTGCACTTAATCGTGAAATAGGTACATAAACACAAATAAGCAATAAATCTCTCAAGTGTAGTGTTAAGGCGATAAAACTAGCCCAGATGAGTCCAAAAATCAGTGTAAAATGTGGACTCATCACACCCCCAGACTTAACCATTTGCACGTCCCGAGCAAATCATCACTTCATGGACTCGAAGATAGCTAACTGGCTCAGAAATTTCAAAAAAAAGTAAGACGAGAAATCAAATATATCATGAGTATAGCAGATATAATAGAAAAACTTTTTAATTATACAACGTAGTTTAAACTATTCGACAGACGTAAATAAATATTGTAATTGCTCAAAATTAGAATTCTGGAGAATCGTGCGATCATGTGCAGGAAGAAAGTAGGCAGACCACTAAGGTGAGCATTGCCAAAGTTCGGGACTCAGGATCACCTCCAAAGGAATCCACCAATGTCGGGGACCATACGCTTGCACGTTCACACTCTCTCCACGACGCGGGTTAGACTAGGCTCTATGCAACCAAAGCGAGCGAAAACAACCCAAACCAAAACAGCCACTTAGAAAAGAATGGGGCACACGCCCCAAGACTTAGCTTGAAATCCGGGTGTGAACACGGCTGAACCCGACCAAATTCAATAAAGAGGATGGGGATCGAGATCTCAAAGCAATTCTTTCATATATATATTTGTTTTTTCTATTGCGCGAATCAGCTTTTTATTTTCGTAAACTGTTGTTTTCTTTTCTGCGCTAGCAATCCCCAAATGAAGCAATCAAAACGGGAATAAAATTAGCACCCCCAAAAACAATGTCCACTAATCACAACCTCGGCAAAACAGGAAATACAAATCAGCTCAAGCATTTAATTGCAAAGGTGGGTTTAGCTTCAGGCCTTGGTGAAAGTGAGTGGAGCTGGATCAAAGGAAGGGTAGGCACAAATTTGGCATGCAATGGTTAACAGGTAGGAATGGATAAACAAGGCTCAAACTAGCCAAAAAGAAGGCCTACGTCATGCTCACGCTTAACTAACCGTGCACCAATGCTTCGAGAGTAGATTAGGGCAAGTTCTTAGCCACCGAGAAAGATGATCCTTCCCCCCGACTCGAGCAATACGAGTCTAGTGGCGGCTACACACATTCCTACACTATCGTTTGATTATCCCAGATTCAGAGTTTGAGCAGTACAAACAATATTTACGTGTGCATAAAAGAATAATTCTACGAGCATAAAAAAAAATTAGTTCTATCCTAACTCTACACAAACCATGAGTATTCGATTAGGAGCACTGCATGATTTTCGAACTACTCAATCCTGAAATCCTAAGCCAGTACCACTATTTTAAAGTTTACTCAAAAGCAATAAATTTATCTTGGGTTGTGCGCGTGGGTAAGAGCGCACTCGTGTAGGTGATTCAGTGTGTGCAACCAAAAAGCAAGAAATAAGTAAATAAGAAACTGGAATGCAACAGAAAGTGCGGTGTAGTTTACACAAAAGCAATAAAGTTGACAACGAATAAAAATAAGCATTCCAAATAGGAGAAATAGATAGGGTAGGAAGTACCTATGCTCAAAATTGAGCATACCAGTCAGGCAATGAGATGTCCAAGTGCGTCCAAGTTGTCGTGCCTCAAATATTCCTGCACCTGCGATTAAAGGATGCAAGCCAAACAAAGCTGGACACATATATATATGAAGAAATAAATTGAACTCAAAACACAGCATAGGACCGAACGGTCCAACTTGGGTTGTCTCCCGAAAGCCCTTTTGTTTACCGTCCTTAAGGTGGACCAAATACCTGTATTAGCAGTTCAAATAGAGAGTTCGATACATAAAACAAAGAAAAGACAACAGTCGGCTCCCAGATGGGCGCTCACAAAAATATAGTAGCTGTCTTGCTCAGAAAATATAAACAATAGAAAAGAAACAGAAGGCGTGGTAGACTAGCTCTGTGGTGAGTTCCACTCACTCCCCCTCACTATCACTGTCGTGAATCTCGATGGGCGACGGACGTGGACCAGGTGCTGATGGGGCGACGCGAGTGGGCGGTGGTTGAATGTTCATCCCGCCTCGCACTGCTTGCTGATAAATAAAATCCTGCATCCAAAACTGGGAAGCTTCCAGATCAGCAAGGCGCTCGGACAAATACGGGACTCCCCTCTCTTGAGCTGAGCTGAACTGGCGGCTAGATTGCCCCTCATGCTTTATGGGGGGCCTCAGTTGGTGTTGACTCTGCTGCGGTGGCACTCCTGCACTCTGCCTACCCATAGAGGAAGATTCACCTGGCTCTCCTTCATCTTCCCCTTCATCTCTACCCGCAGGCGCATCACCAGGCATGCGGACAATAAACTGCCGGCCACCTTTTCTCCCTACCACACGTAGCAAATGGCAACTCACCAGGTTGGCCCTGGAGATCATGGATGGGGCAGTGACCTGCACCATCGGAGGTAGCTGGCTCCAAACTCCCAAACTTTTGGCAATGCGGGTAATGTAGTAAGCACCCCCGATCGCGCCCGCGAGACCATAATTGGCCTCGTGGTGGAAGAAATAGGCCAGCATATACCCCAAATGGAGGGGGTACTACTGCTGCATGCTAGATAAGGAGATCAAATCCTGCCACCCCACCACATTCTTGCTCAGGGCCCTAGCGGTGAGTGAATGACTAAGCAAATGCTGCATAAACCTGAGAGCGGGGGAGACAATTTTTGTTGACTTGGCACGGCGGGCTACATACTCCTCGTGCCCTCCGGTCAGAGAATGCCAAGCGGACCGCGGAGTCACACCCTGTGGAAAATCAATGCACAATGCGGGGAAATTAATCTGGGATGCCTCTTGTTGATGCACGAAAACACAGAGGGGTCAAGCACCACCAGCTAACGATTCGAACACCGGGGAATAAGGAAGACTGCGAGCAGCGATCTACTAAGCGGATGAGGGCAGGAAGAAAAGCAGGGCCGTGAACCACGGCAACAACAGACTTCGCCCTTCGCGGCCTGAATGCCTCTCTTGCGACGGGCTTTCCCTAATTGAAGAGGAATTGGGTTACAAGTGAAAGGACAAGCTGGACAAGAGCAGAGCGAGGGGGAGTCCGCAAGGCACAGGATTCGAGTCCGCAGCCTGCAACAAGTAGGCTCCTGGGTCCGAGTCAGCGTGCCTTGGGTGCACCACCTCCCCCCATATTTATAGGATAGGGGGCCTGCCCAAACGGGCAGGGTTAAAATAACCGGCTGCCCGGGGTACAGGAGAACCGGGCAGCGGTGACGGGAAGCAAAAAGAAAGAACACGCCAGTCTGCGCAGGAGGGGCGGACTGGGCTCGCGGACTAGAGCTTCCACTGCTGCTGGGCACGCCCGCTGGAGGGCGGCGACCTGGGAGGATGAGATATTGCGTCCGCCGCTGTAGAACCTGATACCTCAAGCGCTGGTGGACTAAGCGGACAGGTCCTTGCGTCCGCTGCTGGGGTACCATCCTTGGAGTTCGATTGGTGACCTTGCCGGACTGGGCGGACTGACAAATCGCGTCCGCGCCTGCTGATAGGGGGCTTTGGAACCTTGTAGGACGTTGCGGACTGAGGGGTTAACATAATCCCCGCACATTTTTAAGTTTCCAGAAAACTTCGAAAATGTTTTCTTAACCGCCGAGTCCGCAACCTTAAAAATGCCGCCAACGCTATAAATATCGCTGGAGGGCCTGGATTTGTTGAGAATTTTGATCGATACGGGGGGCTACTCGCCACTTGCGGTCTCTACTTTCCAGTCCGGCATGGCTAGGCTTGGAGCTTTCTTCTCTAGTCTCACTGCAAAGGGCGACCCTGCACTGTCGACGCCTATGAGGACTAAGAAGATTGCAAAGAGGTCGACGAAAAAAGATCCTGCCCGCCCCACATGAGAGACTTCCCATAGCCAGAAGCCTGCAGAGAAGACAGTCCGCCATGCCGATGTTTTTGCTCGTGCGGATGCCGCAGTCGACGCCGAGCCCTTGAGAAGTGAGAAGATGGTGACGTCGGATTCCGCCCCTTCTCAGAAAACCGCAACTTCGGCGGACACTGCCGGCGAACACCTTGGGGCTGGCGTATCTTCCCCCAATGCCCCGGTGCAAATCGTTGACTTGGACGAAGAAGACCGGCGGACTGAGGTAGAGGACGACGCGCCCTCAAAGTCATTGTCTACTGTGAATCCTGAACCTGTCCGCGAAAACCAGCCCGAATTAGGGGGGTCCGCCGCGGATTCTGCTGAGAAAGCTGCCAAGAGGAGGAAGAGGAAGAGGGACGGAGCGACCGTCGCCGAGCGGGTTGAGAAGAAGCTGCGCGCCATGAAGGAGAAGAATATCTCCAAGCGGACTGGGGAAGCGGACTTACAACACAGGCCGCGCGACAAAGAAGTTCCAGACAGCGACCTGGTTACTCCGGTGGCCCAAATCCAGGGAGATAATTCCCTCTCAACGGTCAGTGTATCCACAGATGAGATAATTGATTCCATAGACGTCGATCAACTTGACTTAATCAACGACTCCTTGCTGGTTGTACTGCAGCAGAATGAGGCGGAGACTACTGGAGATAAGGATGACGAACTCCCTTCCTTGTCCGCTGCGGAGGAAGAGGAGAGAGAGAGAGACTGAAGGAGAAGATAGAGGAGCAAAAGAAACAAATCGTTGCTCATGTTGCTGCGGTCGGGGCAGCCTCGAAGCAGGTCGCGGCGGACAAAGCCGCTGAGGACCTGCGGATTGCTGCGGAGCTGATGCGGTCAGGTAAACTTCAACCGGCGCCTAAATATTTTCAGCGTAAGTGGCTTTACAGGTCGCCGCCGCGGACGTCAAGACCAATCAGAATCATCACCGAGACGGACGATATTGTGGTTTCAACAAGTGCTGCTGCTGAGAAAAGAGCGAAGGTCCATCGCGAATGGAAGAAGCGGTTAAGCGCCTTTGACCCAGAGCGGGCAAGGCGGCCAATCATCTTCGATAGTCGGCAACTCGCTGCTGCTATGTCTAAAAGTGATTTTTCATCCTTTCTTTTCGTCCGCCGCGAACTGCCTTTTGAATGTGGAGTTGACTTTGTTTGTTTCAGGTAGAAGGTCGCCACCGGGCTCCATCGAGAGTGGTGAGTTCGTGGTAACGCCGAATACCGGTGGTGACGCGGTCTCGCCTATAGAATCCGCGAGGGATGAGCCGCCCAGCCTGAATATGATTAAAGAGTTAGAGAAGAAATTTGAAGCTGAAATGCAGTGTGTCAAATCAGAGTTAGAGAAAGCAGAGGAGCGCGATAGGGCGTCCGTGGCGCGTGAGAGAGCGTCCGCGGAACGCGAGAAGGCCCTAAAAGACCAGATCGCCAGCATCTCGCGGGCACTGGAGAGGTCTGAAAGGGAAAAGAAGAGGCTCGCGGATGACGTCCGATTCTACAAAGGCAAGCACTTGGCATTAGTGCGTGAAGGAAGGGAGAAGCGGACTGCTGAGGTCGTAGAGCAGAGGCCGCGAGCGCCAGATCGCGCTGCTCCGGAGATCGCTGCACCGGCAGGTGTCCAACAGCCCGCGGATGAGGAGCAGAGGCCGGCGGCAGAGCCGATGGTGCCTCTCAGCCGGATAGATCGGGAGGCTGCTCACATGCACCGGACCATAAATGTCATTCATCATCATCTCTGCCGTGTGTACAGCGAAATTCTCCAGATAAGCGATCAAGCGGCTCATCTATGCAGAGACAGGGCAGAAAGGCCGGCGCGGACCGACAACAGGGACCGCTGAGACCGCAATCCCTTGAGCTTTTATTTGCTTAATTGTATAATTATTTGGGATAATTGTGCTCCAAGCAGTGCTGTTGTAAAATGAACTCTATTTGATCTGTGCGGACTCAGATTATATATCCGCGAATTATATAGCTTAAAACCTTGTGATGTGGCGAATTGCGCGGACTAATGCGGTGTCCGTTTCTCGATATTTAACCTGCAGGTGGCAATACTGCGAACTAAGCGGATTGAAAATGTATCTGCTCTTTGTGATCTGGGAGAAAAAACGCGATCTGAGCGGACAACAAATCGTGTCGGCCACAACTTTTTGCTTTGAACTTTCCTTGGCATGTGAATCTGTGTTTGTATCCGCGTAAATTGTTTGGCTATTTTAACTTTTTGCGGACTGTACGGATTGGATTTGCGAGCTCTGCGGCCTGGCCAAAAAGGTGTCAGACTCTTTAGCTATAAATAGGGCCTTCCGCTTTCTCTTATGCAGGAAACAGCTGAAGTACAAGGAATCCTGCGGCCTGCAAAATGGTGTCCGCGCGGACTGATGCTGCTGTCGCCTTCCATTCTGCGGACCACAGGAAATGCACATTGACAGAGGCCGACCTGGACGCCTTTGTCGAAAAGAAGATGGCGGACTCAAAATCCTTGTCCGCCTTCCCGCCCATCAGGAAAGATTGAACTTCTCAACCGCGACCCAGATCGGCATTCCTGTAGATCATTTCGACAGCGGATTCAAGTTTCCGCTTCTATGGGAACTCGCTGCGATCTTCGAGCACTATGGAATGGTGCTTGTCCAGCTCGCGCCAAATACGCTCGCTGCGATCTGCAGCTTTGTTTCTTACTTGCGATCTGAAAAGATTGCTTTCTTAATGAATATCTTCCGAAAGATATTCTCTGTCCGCTCCATCACCGCTTCCAGATGCCGCCCCTACAAGGGGGTCATATACTTCTACCGCAGGGGAATGAAAGTTGTGGGTCTCCCCAACAAGATCCACAACTGGACCTCTAGGTTCCTGATTTTTGAGGGCGACCTCGGGTTCACGCACACCTATCCGCAGGTGCGCGCGGACTCCGCCTTCAAAAGCGTGCACCTGGATGATCTAGAGTCCGTGATTGTCGAGTTCCTGGCCAATGCTAGGCTCGATATTGAGCACTATATTCCGCTGCTGGCGAGCTTAGCGGACGTCATGCCCGAGGAGAGTAAGTAGCTTCCGAACTCAGCTTTTGCATCCGCTGCGACCTTAGTGTTTAACCCATTTGTTTTTTGCAGCGACCTTGGCGGTGCCCGCAAACTTGCCGCAGACACCCAGCGGCTTCACTCCTACACAAAAAGAAAAGAAAGAAGCAGTCGCCAGAAAGAGGAAGGAGGAAGGGGATCCCGCAGCGGACTACTCTTCCTCAGAAAGTTTCTCAATGAGCGGGTTCAGCATCAGCCAGAAGGACCTCAGGGGGAACCCCATGGTCCATTGGCACAGCAAAAACAAACACGTCCGCCTGTCCACCGCACTTCCTACGTGGAAGAGTCCGCGGATATCACGCCATGCCCATATTGCGATCTCCGCGCTTTACGGAAAGCGCAATTTGAGTGACCTCAAGAAGGTGTCCGCCGCCGACCTCCCTCTGCTAGCCTCTCAGGCCTCTGCGAATAGCGCGTTGACAAATCATTATGTTGCCACTCTGGCCAGAGACCTGCTGAGGCAGAATGAACAACTTCCAAAGGATAATGAAGCGTTAAAAGAAAGGAATGTGCGATTGGGAAAAAAGGTCGCTCAGCAAAAAGAAGAGCTGGGGGTGAGTTGAATTCGCTGTGGCCTTGATTTTCTATCCGCCGCTATCCGTCTAATTTACTTTTGTTCGCGCAGGTCGCCTATGACTTGGAAAACAGCAACTTCCAGTCCGCCATGCTCCCCTTCGTAAAGGAGACCGTCGAGGTTGCCATTGAGCGACTTGTCCGCGACGGCTTCATAAAGGAGGGAGTGGATGGCGTCCCATTTTTGGAGATCTTCCCCGAGCTGGCTCCCCAGGTCACGGCGATGGAGAGGGCCAAAAAAGGCAAAGATATTATTGAAGAAGAAGAAGAAGAAGAAGACGGAGGCCAAGGCGGAGAGCCAAGCGCCAAGGAGACAGCGGACAGCGCTGCCTCAGGCCAGTGAGTAGATGAGCTGTCCGCCGAGTCCGACAACTCTGCATCCTCTTCTGCAACCGGGAGCTCGCATAGCGGGTCCTCAAGTACAGGATCGGACAGCAGCGGGAGCGGCTCGGGGGGCTATTCTCCAGAAGTTGACATCGTTGGTGACAGCCCTGCACCTCCAGAGAAGAAACAAAGGACTGATGGATCAATGTATATATTTTGTTTCATCTGGTTTTTTGTAAAAGTGGCGGACGCAAGATTGCAGTCCGCCGAACATATAGAATGATGTAAACAATTTTTTGATGAAATAGAAAGGATATTTTTTGGCATGTGTGCTTCCTGCAATGCTCTTTTTTCCACGCTCACCGCACCGACACTTAGCAGTCCGCACGACACGCTGATAAATCTGAGTTTTTTTTAACTTGCTGATTAGAGACAATTACTGTTCGCCTTTAGAAGAAAAGTAATCGCAGGCGGACTCTGTTTAGCTCCAATTGAAGTCCGCATGATATATCATTTATAATGAATCTTGCTGATGAAAGAATCCAACTTATTAATCCATTCAATGTCCGCCGTTAAAAAATAACAAGAATAGCCAGCTGAGCGAATAGTCTTAAACAATGTCAAGTGGTACTTCATCTTCTAGTAGAGTCCGCATTTCTCTTTATTAACTTATCAAATTGTAACATATGAAAACCATTCGGCGGACTGAGCGAATACAGAAAACCAACCCGCTCACAATAGAAATGATCGTTATAGCTAATGGTTTCAAGAAAACTATCGGACTGAGCGGATACTGAAAACCAGTCCGCTAAAGATAGAATCTATAAAATTCCAAGGAAACTGGCGGATTGTGCGGATAGATAAGAGCAGTCCGCCAAGATAAAAATGACCCAGTGATAAAGGAAACCAATCCGCTCATAATACAAGAAATGATTTATAGCTTGCGACCAGGTGGGCAGGTGAGCCGGAGCGGCATACTTTCCTCACCGGGTTACATGCTATAAAATCAACACAAGTCGGCGGACTGAGCGGACACAGAAAACCAATCCGCTCACCATAGAAGAAATGACCTATAGCTTGCGACCAGGTGGGCAGGTGAGCCGGAGCGGCATACTTTCCTCACCGGGCTACAAGCTATAAGGTCAACCCAAACAGGCGGACTGAGCGGATAGAGAAAACCAGTCCGCACATAATTCCCTGCGAAGAGCAAAATGCTCATTTGGCGGAACGGTTCCCTGCCCTCTTGCCTGAAGTACAGTCTAAGCTGTGGGTCTCCTGCAGGCACTGCTTGAGGGTACCATGGAGTGTTCGAGGGTTACAAGCTAAGATGACCCGCGGGCAGGTGAGCCGGAACGACATACTTTCCTCACGCGATCATCGAAGTTGTAACGATATCCTTATGACGGCATGGTAGAGCTTTTCCCCACCCAGCCCTCCATAATGCAGAGGTGGGGTCAGGTACTTGTCGGGATCCGAAGTCCAGAATCCAACCGCGCTAGAGCCTGCAAGCTCCCACTACACGGTGCGAAATCTCCTCGCAACACGTGGTCTTTGTGGTGTTACGCTAATGACAACAGCTTTAGGGGAGGTCTTGCTGAACTCGGCGATGTCTCCTGGTATCATGGAACCGTTATAGGTATTTGGGAGAGAAAGAAAACACTAGAAAAAGGTGTCAGTATGGATCCTTCGATTAATAAAAAATATATTTGCAAAGCAAACATAAGAAAGAAGAAAGAGAGTTCAGGCGCAGAACCGTTTTTGAATCTTTCTTAGCGTTTCATCTGTTATGATTACATAAACAAAACACTTGAAGAAGCGTTAGCAGGCAGTTTCTATTCATAATAACTCTTGAAGAAGATACATAAAGTAGAGAGAGGGAGTTTCAAGAATAGAACCGTTTGAGATTATCCCCGCTCCAGGTGTGTGGTATATCTTCTCCTTCGTATGTCTGCAAGCGGTAAGCGCCGCTCTTTAATGTTTCTTTGACAACAAAAGGGCCGGCCCAATTTGGATTAAGCTTTCGAGTTGAACCAGCTCTTGCAGCAGCATCAATCTTCTTTAGAACGAGATCTCCCACTTGGAAGTGTTTGATCCTCATGTTTTGATCAAAGTAGCGGGCCATCCTTCTTTTGACCTCTTCCTGTCTTATGGCTGCCTGATCTCTGATGGCCTCGACGTGTTCCAAGCTGAACCTCATCTCTTCATTATTTAACTCAAGCCAGTCCTCAACGCCTTCTCTTGCAAGCAGAACTCTGGGTGACGGGACTTCAAACTCAATTGGGATAAGTGCTTCTGAGCCATGAGAAAGCTTGAATGGAGTCTCCCCAGTTGCGGATGATGGCGTTGTCCTAAGGGACCAGAGAACTGATGGAAGCTGATCAGCCCAGCTGCCCTTGAGGTTCTGCACTTTCTTTTTGAGCAAATTGAGGATCTGCTTGTTGGCTGTTTCTACTTGGTCGTTGCTTCTGGGATGATGAACTGATGCAAACCGCAGCTCTGTTCCGATCTGCCTGCAAAAGTCTATCATCTCTGAGTTGTTGAACTGTGGCCCATTATCAGTGATTATAGCCATTGGAATTCCATGTCGGCAGACTATCTCCCCCCAAATGAAGTTTCTGACGACCTGAGTAGTTGTCTTTGCCAATGCCTTGGTTTCGATCCACTTGCTGAAATAGTCGATCATTACGATGATGAAATGCCGCTGACTGCTTGCCATTGGAAAAGGACCGAGGAGTTCCATTCCCCAAACTGCGAAGGGCCATGGAGTTGCAATCGATCTGAGGGACTGAGCTGCTTGGTGCTGAAGTGGAGCAAACTTCTGGCACTGAACACACCTTCTGGCGTAGATCCCAGAGTCTCTTTTCATCGTGGGCCAGAAATATCCTTGCCGCAGGATTCGTTTTTCAAGAGTTCTTGCTCCCGAGTGGCTTCCAAACTCTCCTGAGTGAACCTCTTACAAAACAGCGAAAGCTTCTTCTTCTGAAACGCACCGGGCCATGGTAGAGAGAAAAGTTTTTCTGTAGAGGATCCCGCCACTAGGAAGTAATGAGCTGCTTTTATTCTGAACCTTTTCTTATCTCTAACTGTATGATGGTAATCTCATGTTGACAGATAAAGGATGAACGGATCCATCCAAGAGGCACGTTGGTATACTTGCATCAGATCTCCTTCCACCACTGCCGGGCGGAAGAGCTCGGAAGTTGTCCCTCCTGAAAGCATCCCATGCTTGGAAAGAAAATCGGCCTCCTCATTTTCTGTTCTCGGGATGTGCTCAATAGTAAAGCTCTTGAACCTGGCAACTTCTATCTTCACAAGAGCTAGATATTTCTTCAAGATTGGCTCTCTTGTCTCAAAGTTACCGAGGACTTGTGACGCCATCACCAGAGAATCGGTTTTGATGTGAACATGATCGATTCCGAGTTCTCTTGCAAGTCTCAAGCCTGCTAGCAAAGATTCATATTCGGCCTGATTATTGGTTACTAGAAAGTAGAATTTGATGGCATGCTCCAATTTGACTCTGTTTGGATTGATGAGAACCACCCCTGCTCCAGAAGAACTTCTGCCTGAGGCACCATCAACATAGATGGTCCAAGCCAAAGGTGACCTTTCTGCCTGATCAGAACTGGACTCTGGCATGTTGATTAGAAAATCTGCTAGGACCTGAGCTTTAATGGCCGTCTTGGGCACATAAGAAATTTCAAATTCACTCAACTCTATTGCCCACTTAGCTAGTCTGCCAGAATGTTCAGGTTTTTTCCAACACACCCTTCAAAGGCTGATCAGAGACGACTTGAATTGAATGTGCTTGGAAGTACGGACAAAGCCTGCGAGCCGACATGACTAGCGCCAAGGCTAACTTCTCCAGAATTGGGTATCGTGTCTCAGCACTTTTCAGAATATGGCTAACATAATAAATTGGAAATTGCTTTCTGCCCTCTTCCCGAAGAAGAACGGAGCTGACGGCCTCAGGGCCAACCCCTAGGTACAAGAAAAGAATCTCACCTGGCCGAGGACTCTGAAGCAAGGGTGCTGAGGTCAATTGCATCTTCAACGGTTCAAAGGCTTTGGAGCATTCTTCCGTCCACTCAAACTTGGATGCCCCTCGGAGAGTTTTGAAGAATGGAGCACTCCTATCTCCAACTCGAGAGAGAAATCTTGCAAGGTACGCCAGCCTCCCCCCTAACTGCTGAACTTCTTTAGGTGAACGAGGGGTTGGCATGTCAAGGATGGCTCTTACTTTATCAGGGTTGGGGGCAAGTCCTTCCGGAGTAAGGAGGTGACCAAGAAACTTCCTCTTACTTTCCCCAAACGTACATTTCAAAGGATTGAGCTTCATTTTATACCTACGCAGAGTAGCGAACGTCTCTGCTAGGTCTCGCAAGTGCAGCGAAAATGATTTACTCTTAATCAAGAGATCGTCTACATACACTTCTAGGTTCCTCCCCTTCTGATGGTTAAACACACGGTCCATCATCCGTTGGTAGGTTGCACCGGCATTCTTAAGCCTAAAGGGCATCACAAGGTAGCAATAACAACCATCATTAGTTATGAATGACGTGTGAGGAACGTCAGGCTTATGCATTCTTATCTGGTGATAACCAGAAAACGCATCTAAAAAACTCATGTAAGAGTACCCTACCGCGGAATCAACTAAAGAATCTATCCGAGGCAAGGGGTAGCAATCTTTAGGGCATTCTTTATTAAGTTTAGTGAAATCTACACACATTCGCCATTTTCCTCCTGGTTTCTTCACCATTACAACTTTAGAAATCCAGGTAGGATATTGAATTTCTTTAATAAAATTCGCTTTGAGGAGCTTTGCGACCTCCTCCCTTATTGGTTCAGCAAGCTTTGTAGCCATGTCTCTCTTCTTTTGTTGCACGGGCTTGCAGCCGGGATCAACATTCAAGTGGTGGCAAGCAACATCAGGATCCACCCCTGGCATGTCCTCTGCTGACCGGGCGAAGACATCCAGGTTGTTCAGCAAGCAGGAAATCAACTCAGCTTTTTGATCTTCAGGTAGCTCCGAGTTGATGGAGAGCTTCCTCTCCTCCCCCTCAGCAATGGGGACTCCTTGCATCACCTGGGCAGGTTCCAGGTGAGCACCTTCATCAGCAGTGATTTTTGAACAGTAAGAGACTTCTGCAGCTTCTGCTGGAGCAAGGGAAGGGCTGGCTTCAACCACGTTGACAGTACGGACATAGCACTCCCTTGCCCTCCTTGGGTAACTCCTGACTCGGCACATCCTTCCATCAGCAAAGAACTTGATGGCAAGGTGGTAAGTGGAGACCACCGCTTGATACTTGTTTAACAAGGGCCTGCCGAAGATGGCATGGTAGCTGCTGGGGGCGTCAACCACTATGAACTGTATCTGCTTAGTTGCCCCTCCAAGCTTTACGGGCAAGATGACGCTTCCCTCTACTTCCTTTCTCTCTCCCGAGAAACCATAGAGTGGTCCCTCAGTGGAAAGCAGAGGCTTTCCAGTCCTCAGGGCCTCGAAGGTAGACTTGAACAGGAGGTTGACAGAGCTGCTTGTGTCAACAAGAATCCTATCCACTGTGAAGTCTCCAAGCACAGCCTTGATCATAACTGCATCGTCAAATGGATTGGCTGTTTGAGATAGATTTTCTGGACCAAAGGTGACGACTTCTCTTGGAGGAGCAACAGAAGAAGAGGCCACCTCTGCCTGGGTGATCCTTGAGATTGACGATTTCCGGGTGGACTCGGTCCCGGCTCCACCATGGATGAAGAAGAGGCGTCCCATGACCCCTTCATCATCCGCATCGAAGCACTCCACCGGGACGTTGATCGGCCCCAGACGGCCCTCGTCCTCTACATCCACGCATTCCTGGTAAGGCCTCAGCTACCTCTTTGCCTTTCGAGGTGGATGGCTTCGAAGAGGAAGGAGAATCCTTCTTGGCCAGGTCGATCTTGCCCTCGGCAAGCAACTTCTCTATCAGCGCACGAAGGGCCTTGCAGTCCTCAGTCAGATGACCCTTTTTCTTTGTGGAACTGGCAATATTGTGCACTATTTCTCGGCTTCCACACTTTCTGAGGCTCTTGCCTCTTTTCTTCTGATCTCCTTTGCAGGATCTGGATGACTTCGTCAAGGTCCAGATCTGCAGCGTCCTCCACAGGGCTTTCATTAAATTGGATCGGAGCAGGCAAGGCTGCTTGTTGGAGGATGGGTAGAGCTTGCAATGGAACGGCGGGAGTGGCGGCCAACGGCAGTCTCTGCTCACGAAACTGTTGATGGCCTTGGAATGGTTTCTTGTTGCGGAAGTTCCTGCCTCTTTGAGACGGAGGCTGGAAGTCTGGGCGTGGGGGCTTGCCACGGGAAGAAGAAGCAGAGGCATCCCTTCCTTCAGCCTTGGCTGTCAGGGATGAGACGTAAGTAGGATTGGCATTTTCTCCTTCTATGAAGCGGTTGACCATGGTGATCAACTCCTGATAAGTCTCAGGTGCCTTGGTCGTTGCTTTAAACTTCAGAGGGCCCTCCCGGAGGCCATGGATCAAGGAGACCTTATAATAATCAGGGTTTACATTCCTGACCCCTTGGATCTCTCTTTGAAAACGATCAACGAATCGCGCCACCGATTCATTATCCCTTTGCTTTATTTCAAATAGGGCAGCTGGCCCATTCTTCCTTTTCCTTGAGGTAGCAAACCTCAGCAGTAACTGGCTACGGAGCTCTGCAAAAGAAGAGATTGTGCCCAAAGGCAGCTCGTAGAACCACTCTCTCGCTTGTCCTTCGAGAGTGGTGACCAGCAGTTTACACTTAATTGCATCTGAGAGGCATCTCAAAGCAACTGCCCCCTCAAGTGCCTGGAGATGAGAAACTGGATCTGTCACTCCTGAATAGAAGGGGATGTGAGGCTCCCTGAAGTTGCTCGGGGCCGATTCCCATCGGATTCGGTCGACAAAGGGAGACGGGGTTTCGAACTCTGCGGGGTAGAATGGGCGGACTGGAGCCGGGGAGTCCGCGGGCTCGGCGGACTGGCGGTCAGCAAAATGGAGCTGGCGGGCTGGAGTGCCCCTGGCAGCTTCTCTGAAGAATTCCCTGAAAGCGAACTGCTCCTCCTGAGGACGCAGAGGGGCAGCGTACTGAGCAGGGTTCCGAGGAGTTGCTGACGACTGCCGAAGCGGAGTTCGGCGAGCTGGGGTCTGGCGGACTAGCGAGTCCGCTGGGTCCGCGGTGGCCTGAGGAGCAAGCCGCTGGGCAAGCGCGAGCAAAGCTTGGCTGATTGCGTCGAGACGCTGGTCAGTCTGCTGGCGAGATTGCTCGGCCTCAAGGCGAGCTTGCTCAATCGCGTCCCAAAGAGAGTCCTCTGAAGAGCTGGAGCGGTCTGAGGAGCGGGCTCTACGGTCTGACATCTTCGCCCGCTAGTTTCAAAACACTACTCGGATCTGAAGGTCGCGTGTTAACTGTTGATGCACGAAAATACAGAGCGGTCAAGCACCACCAGCTAACGGTTCGAACACCGGGGAATAAGGAAGACTGCGAGCAGCGATCTACTAAGCGGATGAGGGCAGGAAGAAAAGCAGGGCCGTGAACCACGGCAACAACAGACTTCGCCCGTCGCGGCCTGAATGCCTCTCTTGCGACGGGCTTTCCCTTGATTGAAGAGGAATTGGGTTACAAGTGAAAGGAAAAGCTGGACAAGAGTAGAGCGAGGGGGAGTCCGCAAGGCACAAGATTCGAGTCCGCAGCCTGCAACAAGTAGGCTCCTGGGTCCGAGTCAGCGTTCCTTGGGTGCACCACCTCCCCCCTATTTATAGGATAGGGGGCCTGCCCAAACGGGCAGGGATAAAATAACCGGCTGCCCGGGGTACAGGAGAACCAGGCAACGGTGACGGGAAGCAAAAAGAAAGAACACGCCAGTCCGCGCAGGAGGGGCGGACTGGGCTCGCGGACTAGAGCTTCCACTGCTGCTGGGCGCGCCCGCTGGAGGGCGGCGACCTGGGCGGACGAGATATTGCGTCCGCCGATGTAGAACCTGATACCTCAAGCGCTGGCGGACTGAGCGGACAGGTCCTTGCGTCCGCTGCTGGGGTACCATCCTTGGTGTTCGATTGGTGACCTTGCCGGACTGGGCGGACTGACAAATCGCGTCCGCGCCTGCTGAAAGGGGGCTTTGGAACCTTGTAAGACGTTGCGGACTGAGGGGTTAACACCTCTGCCTTAGCAAAAGTTCCCATTCTTCCCAAAATCTGCGCAGGGCTTGCTGAAGCACGACCGGATCGTTGATAGGCCTTGACTATAGGGCGGCGTCTAGGTTCCATTACAGTAAAGTAAGGAAGGGAGATAACAAGTTGAGGGATCCTACCGAAGGAGAGAGAGACGAACCACCGGAGAGGAATCGGAAGAAGATGAGCGCCGACAACGCACGCGCAGCGGACCAAGCGGGAGATTAGGGCGCACACACAGGGGACAGCGGCTGGAAAATAAAAAGAAACCGGGCATGCGCACGACCAGTGGTCGTGCGATTATAAGTAGTGCGCACGACCAGTGGTCGTGCGCCGTGAAATTTTTCGCACGCCTGAGTTTTCAGTCTATTTCACACTGCTGACCACGTGGTGCAACAGAGAGCTCAACACACAGCTGGGCTACCACACCCAAATAATGAAATACAAACAAAAATTGTAACAAAAGAAGCACTATCCTAGATAACTGTTGTGTTTATTGTCTCCCAACAGGACTTATACAAAATCTGAGCATCTCCTAACTGATGGGCTAATGAAACTGGAAATGCTCAGGCAGAGGTTCATGGTCACGCTGCGGTAGCGGGTACCGGAACGGAGATAGAACATAAGCCCCAATACCTGTATACGTATACCTATCGGAAGTTTCAGGCATGGGCAGAAAGTCACTTGGGAAGCTCATCGGCTCCAACTCCATCTGCATCCGGTTACAATAAGTCCAAGGCCGCATTACAGGCCCTTTTACTGATTGGACCAATTCCACAATGTGGTCCTGCATGGGAGTAGACACGAGGGCAGGGTCAAGAAATAAACTAGAAGAATAACATAAACGGACCTCGATCTTGGGGATGATCCCGGAGTCATCCCCCGTCGGCGGAATTGTGGATGCTTCCAAACAGCTGTCTACGCTAGTGCAGGAATGTTCTGAAGCTGCATATGCCTTGTCCATGCCTCGGACATCCTCACATGGGATGGAGGTCACAACCTCTGCCACGGAGTCGTCCTCCTCGACTGGATCTAACAGAACGCGGGAAATGCTAATTTCCACCTGCGATTCAATCTCAACAGCACTATCAGAAGAAGAAAGAATGCTATGCAAAGAGGAAGGTGAAGACATGAAGCTTGGTAGGACGTTGAGCGCTGGCTCTTCACAACTAAAAGATTCTATGCTAGTTGAAGTAGGCACTTCAGGAGTATAAATAGCAGTGTCGGAATGGGGATAAGCACATGTATTGGTGCACATACCTGGGATGACTTCTCCACAACATAGAGATGGCAATGGCACATACCCCGATACAGAAGGGATGTTGCCCAAGGGTGAAGTGGAGACAATCCGAAAATCCGGCTCGTCATCCACCGCTAGCTCAGCTAGGTACGCGGCGCAATCCTTCAATGCATGATCCCAGCTTCGACAAAAAAGGTACTGCTTAGCCGGCTTTGGCGGTGCAACTGGTGCTGAAGCTGAATAAAAGTAGTGCGGCAATGGCTCCGCAGGTCGGTAGCTAACTGACTTATGTCGACGATATGTCGATTCATGAATTTCCTGGCTACTATAATTCTGAGGGCATCTGTCACTAACATGAGAGATGTCTCCACAATGACGGCAATTGATATTGAAATTGGCCCACATTGCAGCGACTTTAAATATCAGGGATACAACTACTTGGCAAAGATTCTGCGAATAAAACTAACACTTCCATCTGACGGAATAACAACACAAGAGAAAAGGGATCAAAAACAACAAAACAACTCATGCAACGAAATTCTCAGTCATTTGGAGTCGCTCTACAGTTGCATTCCCCGGCAACGGCGCCAAAAACTTGATGCGTGTAATTCGGCAAGCGCACCGGTCGCACAAGTAATAAAGTTTTGGGAATAAATCCCCAAGTGTCGGTCTCTTGAGGAATGCAATTAGCGTAGAACGGCAAAAGTACCGAGAATATCGTTATGAGAGTTAAAAATAGAACAAAAAGGGAATAGCGGACTAGGGAGATTGTGGATGTTTGATCTATTGAACTAGTAAAAGCTATGCAGGTCGAAGGCACCGCTTCACAAGGCGAAGTGGGTTTGTCGGCCGCTATGCCTAACTTCAGTTGGGCGAGTGGAAGGGAAGCTAATGGATTGCAGCGTTCTTGTGTGGATTGCAATCGGACAAGGCACAGGAATGAAGTGGATGTGGGGTGAGCGAGGCGCATTCACAAACAGAACTCACAAGCATAAGAAGAGACTAACATTCCATTATCTATAAAGTAAACTTGATGTTCAGGGATGGAAATGTTCATTACACTGCTCAAAACATTCATAACACAGAGGAAGGGGAAGAGGAGTAAACCAAAAGAGAATGAAGATCCACCGCGGGTCGTGGCCGGAGTAGCGAGTTGTCAATCCGCTTCCGGGCTCAGTCCAAGGAGGCTTCCAGTACCAACGATCTGTCACCTCGAAGGCCTTTAACTCCATTCTCTAGGTTATCTACTTCACCAACTCTGCAGGAAAGCTTGGAGTTGAAGTCATCAATGGCCGAGGGCTTCGCCGGGGTGTTGAAAAGCTTCGGAGTAGTTGGAAATGGCTTCCCGACGAAGGTGGAAGTGATGGAGCAGCTGGAGAAGTGAAAAGGCGATTCCCGCGCACTCTCCGATCACAGCAAATGACAGGCGTTGACCTAAAATGCGGAGCAGGGCCTTATATACGGAGGCAGCAGAAGCAGTGCGCACGATCAGTGGCGCACGACCAGTGCTCGTGCGCACTGTAGGTCGATGATCGTGCGGCTTTTCCAAATAAACCTGCAACCTAGACAAGAAGCATCAGCATATAAGCGCACGAGTAGTGGCGCACGACTAGTGGTCGTGCGCACTATGGCCAGTGCTCGTGCGATTACCGAGACAGGGTTATGAAAAAGGGGGTGTAATGCGCACGAATAGTGGCGCACGACCAGTGGTCGTGCGCAGTAAGTCCAGTGGTCGTGCGCAGTATTCCTGCATCGTCGGAGTCTCCCGAGCAGTTCCGGAGCACGCGCACGACCATTGTACCAGCAGAAGGGGCAGAAAGGCCACCAGAACGTGCACACCGCATCCCCGAGATAGGGCTAAAGAATAACAACAAAATGGAAACACAGAAGCGGGCCTACAGTGCACTTAATCGTGAAATAGGTACATAAACTCAAATAATCAATAAAGGCTCTCAAGTGTAGTGCTAAGGCGATAAAACTAGCCCAGATGAGTACAAAAATCAGTGTAAAATGTGGACTCATCACAGTGAAGCTACATTCTTGATGATTTCTAGATCACTATGGCAACACCAATAATAAAGGCACACTGCTCCGAGAGCCAGTCCATACCAAATATTACATCAAACTCTACTAGTGGAAATACAGATGCTTCTAATCCGAAATCCTGACTTCCTATTCGTACCTCAACACAACAAGACTTATTTACTCGCATCATGCATCCGTTAGGAAACCATATTGACAGGCTATTTGTCGGCACACAAGTAGGCACTCCAATTCGAGACACGAAGTCCTCAGATAGAAATGAATGCAAAACACCCATATCAAATAGTGCTCTCGTCGGACAGTCCCGAATAAGGACAAAGCCTAAAAAAACAAATCATACACAAGCATCAAACAAGGTATGAAGTATAAATAGCAGTAAAACAGTATCTTAACTTATACCTATGATGGCGTCGCTCTATTTTATGGCCTCCTGTTGTCCAAGGTTGTACACCCTTGGCTGAGCTGGAGCATATTGTGATGCAGTTGACTCCACCGCCTTTCTCTTTTCAGCATATGTTGCACCGGCATTCTTATCACCCATTGGAGGACCACTCTAACAGTCACGGCCAAAGTGTCTTGGCTTGCCACTGGTATAACATGTAAGAGATCCTAGCCCAGTAGTTTCTCTAGAAGCAAAAAAAGAGGGAGTCTATGTAGAAGACTTGAACTTCTTACTCCATCTCTTACAGTAACTTGATTTTCCAGGGTGCGGTACCTTAAACTCGGACTTTATCACCGCCAAGTCCCTCTTGCCTAGCACCCTTTTCATTTAATTCTCCAGTGCAAAGGTCGAATACACCAATGCCTAAAACCCATGGTTCACGGAACTTAAGAGCGGGAATGTCAACTTATCCCACAGCCCTTCGTAAAACCTACTAGTTTTACGCTCTTCTTCAGCAAAGGTAGACCCTGTATAGCGCCCCAAACTTATAAACTCATGTAAGTAGGTATCAACGCTACATTTTCCCTGAGTTAGACTTTGGAACTCATTTTCATGGCTATGCACTGTGCCAACGGCAGATGCTTTGCCAAGAACAGTCTCGAAAACTCCTCTATCATGACCTCCGTTAGTTGTCTTTCTGCTAAGAGGTGCAGCTCCATTTCGTCCCACCAAACACGAGTCTCTCCTTCTAGAAGGAAAGTGGCCAAGGTGACTTTCTGTTCCTCCTCAGTCCTTATTGTCGTCAATGTTCTTTTGCCTCGGGCAATCCAGTCCTCTGCCGGCATTGGGGACACTGCCCCCGCGAATGTAGGAGGACTGAAACTCATGAACCGCTTTAGTTGCCATTCTGCTGCTCGTATATCTACCATAGCCTCAACAGGTTCTGACCTTACGCCAAACTGTTCTGGCACCATTGCAGGCTGCGCCTGCCCAGTAGGCTATGCGTGTATGATTGCATACAAAGCCTCAACAACTAAGCACACTGTCTCCGCAGAAGGATGAGGTGTGGGAACCTAAGCTGGTACCGCACTTTCAACAGAACGTTGGGGCCCATACTGCCCCGCACCACTTAGAGTAACATATATGTGTAAAAGACATACTTTAGCAACTTTTCAAAAGCAACAATGATGAGTATAAACACGCAGGTTCCTCAAACATGTGTATTTTCATTCCTAGGTGGACATTCTTTAGTTCATTTATGTTATAACGGTCTGCACTTACACGTGCTTACCACCCCTCAAAAGAATTCGACCACGAATTCGTAGGAGGAAGATCAAGACAAGCTGATACCAGATTGTAACACCTTCGTCCGTCACATGAAATATAAGAGAGGGTCTGGTCGGGGCCCCACACCATTTTCCACAAACAAGCAGCGGGATTACAAGTTAATATCAAAGACTACTCGAATCCTAACTCAGAGCATTCTAGCGGAAGCTTTAGGGTTACATGAACTCATATCAATTGAATGTCCACTATATATAAACCATCCCACATATATATATATATATATATATATATATATATATATATATATATATATATATATATATATATATATATATATATATATAAAACAAGAATGTCACTTACAAATACACAAAAGTTATGGTCTTAAAGCCTTATAGTTACATTTCACAAGTGTGGTTTACAAACATCATCATGCAGGCTGGCCACACATGAAAATAATAAAACTTCTTCGCTCGGTCTTCGAGGGCCAGCATAGCTGCAAGGGATTCAACCTGCTATTTCCCGCTCGGCTCTCAAGCACTTGCACTGGGAGAATCCACCACAATGGTTGAAAACAAGGCAACTGTCAGCATTCAGCTGACCAATTTATAACGACTATATCCCTTTCCCGGGGCAGTGGTATTCCTTCCTTGCAGGCATAACAGTATCACAAGAAGATATTTCACAAGAACTTGCACACACACACACAGTTCAATATATCACAAACGAGTGCCTCAACGTCCAAACGTTCTATGCAGTCAGGGAACATTTTCGGTGTACCTGTTGTAAGGGTCTCACCACCGTTGAGAGGTCCCAGACATAACGGTTAACTTTGAGTATTTCTAGTCTTTACGGCCCCCCAACCTGAGACTTTAGTCTTGACGGTGTACAGCCTAAGACTCTCATTATGCGATCTTAACGAACGATAATAACTTAGGCACTCGAGTTAGACAGCCATAATGCGGATACAGTTCAACCTTTGCTCGTTGCTCAAATTGTCAATTCAATGTCTAGTCTGACGCTGGTCGGCTTCCACTTATCCGTTCGGCTCACTGGACTTTACGAGCTCGTAACTCACATATTAGCCTCACAGTCTCCCGGAGACTGGATTTACAATTAAAATGGAGTTATTTCCAGCGTTCATCACAATCGCTTGCCAAGACAAACAGAAGTTCTCTTTCTGCACCCAAACTCAACCTAAAACACTGCAGCATCCTGCAGTGCCAGAAACACTGGTCTTTTCATAACATACAACACAAATTGCTCACCAAGAGATATCGTCGTTGGCAATACTCATTGTCGTCCGACGATATCCAACTAGTCTTAAAACCATGGTGTTTATAAAGTATTTTCCTGGAGTGCAACTTCAGTACTTCCTACTACACTTAGTTCACAGGTACAACCCCGCAGACCCCGTAAACTACTCGTTTATACTCGGAGTCTTCTCCTGCATGCAAAATTAACATCTCCAATCCAGACCAACTTGTCCAGATGGGCTTCACACACCATGCCTATTCCGTACTACACATTTCCAGATCTATATGCAAGACTCGCTAGGGATTTCATGAATCGACCCAATGGAATTCCCTTCACTTTTCCACCTTTTGGTGGGGGATTCCATGCATATGCCAAAAGAAGGACTTCACTTGTCCTAGATGGAAGATCGTTACCCTTGTATTTTTCTTCAGAGCCATGACCGCTTTTCTCTCCAATTGGAAAGAAGCACCACGCTTTCCCCTTCACGGACCAAGCCTCGGAACTTGGTTCCGACTACTGGATCTCCTTCACCAATCTATCCAAGCTCTTCAGCCCTCACAAAGATCAGCCCAACTCTTCCTTAGCTCCATCCAAGAGCACAAAAGGAAATGAAGAGAGAGAGAGAGAGAGAGTTTAGAAGATAATGAATTCTCATTCTAGCACACCTCTACATAAGTAAATTCGGGCTCAATCCCAGCTACAGTATTAATACATAAAGAGAAACGAGTGGCTGCAAAATCAGCTGAAATGTCAAAGTAGATGTTATTGCCGCGCAATATCGATGTCGCCTGGCGACATCGACTTCAGCCGCCAGACTGCAGTCAACCATCGGTCTTTGGCCGCTTAACAGCCACCTGACACATATCCATGTCACGTGGCACTTTTGCTTGGCAATATCCGTTGTCGCCACGTGACATCAAGCCAATTGCTCACTCAACGCTTTCTAGCATTCTGTGTGTTGAACTCATTCAATGCTTTGTGGCATTGAGTGCATCGTGCTCACTCAATCCTTTCCCGCAATCGCCAAGGTGATACCCACTACCGCCCGACATTTTCTAAGCTAGTAGCTCACTCAATTCTTCGAGGCATCGAGTGCATCGAGTTCACTCAACGCATCAAGGCATTGAGAGTTATGCTATCGTCGCGCAATACCCACTAACTCCATGCGACAGTCTCTTACTCAACGATTCGTAGAAAGGAGGCAAGTGTGCTTAGTTCACTCAACGCTTTATGGCGTTGAGTGACCTCGCTATCACCACAGGCGATACCCACTGTCGCCTGGCGATAACTACTAAATGTTCTGCTGTCAAATTTGGGGTGTTACAGTCCCCATGATGCGCGCTTGACTATTGAGTTTGCATCAACAAAGGGAGGTTGTGGCCCCCAACAAGGCTGGAGAGGGGTTGTGTTACTTGGGTTACAACCCGGTAATAGGAACTGGACCAGGTGGAAATTAGAGTACACACTAGTGCGTAGCGACATTACAGAACCTGTCTGTATTCCTCGGCAATTACTTCTCATATATCTTCCCGAGTGAATCTTTCGCGCGGTGGCAGTCGGGGTTTGTCATTCAGGATGCGATCACGATGACCAATTCCGGTTCCCCTAAGGACCAACTGAGTTGAACTAGCTGCGTCAGAGATTTCTTCAGACACTTCTTCTCTTCACGGAGCTTCACGTGTTAGGCTAGGGTTTGGTAGAGGCAGGGGATTGGCTGGTGCGGGAGGCGCTCCTATATTTCTGAGCAGGGCAGGCATCTTGGTCTGCTGCTCCTCATGTTATCTAACTCGTCCTTCCAATGCTGTCACAGGTGTGAGAATAGTTTCTGCTTCGAGAGGCACACCCATAAGTGAATGGGAGCGGGCTGGTTCAGTGCATCCTCCTGGGATGGGCGCTTCAGCTGTTCGAGCGCTTCTTTTCGTCATTGAAACTGTTCCTTGAATACAGTCGGGTCGAAAGTTCAATCTTTTTGAGGATGTTTTGAATCGTGTTCCCACAGACGACACCAAATTATTGCGGTCTAACTCGACGTCCCGGTCCGGCCGGAATACTTGGACCGCCTTAACTCTTGGAATGGTAGAGCACGCATACAGTCAATGTGGTAGATTGATCGTACACACAAAGTTTTAAAGTGGAAAAACCCTTCAACCGGGTAAAAAGCAACGTGACCGAATTCATGCTAGTCAAAGTCCACTATTTCCTGCCTATTACAACTTTTTCATTGAATCGAGAGAAACAAACAACCTCTCATTACAAATTTGAGGTGAGAGAACAATTAGCACACGACGAACGACGGGCTGTCATGGCCGAAATTTGTTATAAATTGCACTTTGCGATGATGGGCTTCGCTAAGCGTCCCGCTGACTCTAAACGTGGGAGCGAAGCACTTGATCTTGCAGTTGCGGAGGACTCTTGGAAACTGAGAGATTGGACTTCGTCAGGTTGCTCGAACGTGGGTCATATGTGGGTCATACGTTGCTCGGGTGCAGCTTGAGTGCGGCTCGAGTGCTACTCATAGGGCAAATTCAACAAAGATTCGACCTGAGGAAGAAGAAGACTCAGAAAAAGGTGAGAAATGAGAACGTCTGAGACTCCTTTTATAGCCTCCAGGGGTGGTTATGGTGGTTATGCAGCTATCCGCAAATCATAACCACCCAAAATTAAAAATTTTCTTATAGTTTAGGGGTGCACATTTACAATAATTAATCCCGCTATTTGCACTCTGAATAAATTATTAAATTATTAACAAAATTCCCCCAATAACCCGGCGGTTAGTGGGTGGTTACAAGCGAATCGTGCGGCGGGAATGATGACAAATGATGAGACGGCAGGGAAGGACTTCCACAAGCAGCCAGTGAACTCGCCGCTGATCTCGCCGCCGAGGGGGGACTGTCTGCGGCTCCTGAGGAGTGGCGTCCGGCTCGGCAGCATCGTCGGCCGCATTCCGATGGCCGAGGTAGAGCGACCAGCACAGCCGCTCTCTTATTCTAGTTAGATTTAGGTCTCAGGCTCTACACAAAATTTATATCCCTCAGAAAGACCATTCCGTAGAGTGGTTGTACATTTTTGAGGAGCCCTGTAGCTTCCTATAAATCAATTAGAAAATGATGTCCCAAAATAAATTATGTTTTAAGACCCTGATAGATTTTGTCCAATTTTCCACAGCCAAGTTAAAACCCGAGTTTAGGTATGATACACTTAGACTTCGATCTCGAACTCATCATTAAAGTTGTAGGCCTTAGAGAAACCTTTTCAGAATCAGGTGAAACATTAATTCTAGTGGACTATAGCTTCAAGAAACCCAATTTTAGTAAATTGTGATGTACATATACAATGTTTTGGTGTTTTTCTGATTCTTCTCATTTTATTAGTCAAATGTTTATGAAATCTGTAAGTTATATATTTGAGAATATTATACTATCCCCTGTAGAGTTTTAGAATATTTTGATATATAATGTTGAGATTTTGTCAATCATATCATATAAATTTATCGTGGCATTAATAGTTATTGTGAAATCTAATGAAGATGAAACTTGGTAGAAATGATAACATATTATTTGTGATGTATGTGTTGGGAATATTACCCTTCAATGTTCCTAGGATTTGAAGAGCCATCACCATTAATGCTAAGTGCATAATGTATTTCATAAACCTTCTATTTTAATTATTTACAGATTTAAGTTGTTCTAAACATGTTTTGAACATTCCTGAAAGTTGTTGCAATTATCACAGCTCGTCTATGAAAAACTGTTGAGAAGACTGTCTGGTCTCTGCGAAACCGCTGGGAAGCAGCTATCTACTGCTGAGACAAATGCCTATCTCAGCCCTGCTGAGAAAGCAGACTGGTCTCAGCAGAACTGCTGAGATAGCTAATCTATCGATTAGACAGAAGCGTATCTCAGATCATCCACTGAGACAAATTCAAATCTAAATGTTGATTTAGCGTGATCCATTTTTTGTGAAAAGCTAATAAAGTAGGATAACCCTTTCCATTCTCGGTCATGTGATGTCAAATCAACAAAAAGCGTTGCAGATTGGTGGAACATATAAAAAACATCTTCTAGGTCAAAGAAGAACACTAAGAAGTGCTGGATCAAAGTAAGAGTTGTTATTAAGTGATGTGAAGTGATACAGCTGCTGTTGAGAACTGGAAGTGTTCTGAATGAGCTAAAAGCTTTGTGCTTCCAATAGATACTCCCAAATCTGTTCTAAGAAAAAGTTGAGTCTATATGGGCTCAGAGGTTTATCTTCTCCCTTTTCTACTGAATGAAGAACAACAAGGTGGAGGATGGGATAAAGCTGAATGTTGATGCTTGAAAATGGCACCGGGCCAGCTAACACGGAGGGGAGTGTTCGATCTCACAAGGTAAGAGAGGAAGAGGATGAAGGTTGCAGGGATAGAGGAGAGGAGGGAAGCTTCTGAGTGCTCGAGAGTGGAGCAAGCAGCTTGTTCAAGGAGTTGCGAGGATAGAGGAGAGGGTTGATGAGCAGAGGAGAAGCTTGATCAATAGAGAAGGTTGATCAAGAGAGGAGGAGGTTGATCAGGAGCTGTCGAGCAGACGGTTAATATGACGGTTGTGCTTGCAGGTTGGTTGCAATCTCTGGTCCGTACTCTATGTAGGATCGGGTAGCTGGTTCCAACATCAATCTACTTGATGCTTCTCCCATTTAGGGATTCTTCAAGTTTCCTTGCTTGAGCCATTTCAGTTCTTAATGAGATGATTTGTTCATTGGCTAAAGTTAATTTATCTTTCAGTTTAATGTTTTCAGAAATAAAATTTCCTTGTTCGGTCAATTTTTCTCTAAGTGTTTTAATTTATTTCTCAGATTTTATTAGATCAATACATAATGATTTAAATTCAATTCTAAAACTATCAAAATTGATATCAAAAGAGGACAGTACCTGATCTGCCTCAGATTCAGATGGTTCTTCATTGTTTGACTTCTCCGCTTTTGATAGGATGCCTGATACATCAATAGCCATCAAGCAAATCTCCTTTGCTTTAGCCTCTTTTCCATCTTCACTAGAGCAGGAAGATGATTATTCATCTTAAGTTTCACTCTAGGTTTCAGCCACAAAGCCTTTCTCCTTCCATTTATGCTTGCTAGAGGTGGGCTTGTTGTAGTGCTGCTTCCTGGGATCATTTTCTCTTCTTTTCTCTTTCTTTTAGTTCTCTGAACACTCTGATATGAAGTGTCCTGGCTTCCTGCAACCAAAGCAGATAATTTCTTTAGTTGGGGTTTTGTCATACCTTGTCTTGTCATCTTGTCAAGATGACTTCCTTCTGAAATCCTTCTTAACCATCTTGTAGAATCTCTTGGATAAGAGACTCAGAAGTTCTTCACTAGCTGATGGAGCTTCTATTTCTTCTGAAGCTTTGAATGCTATGTTTTGCTCCTTTTTACCTGATGAGGGAGTCTTCTGCTCAGCTGCTTCTCTAGTCTTCATTAACTGTTCATAGGACTTGAGCTTTCCTAGTAGAGATTCAATGGAGATCTCATTCAAACTTCTGGCCTCCTTGATTGGCCAAATTCTAGAATCCCATGAGCTGGGGAAGCACATGAGTATTTTATCATTAACCTCAGTGAGTGTTGTCTTTATCCACGGTTTTAAGCTCATTGAAGATTGAGCTGAGTCTATTGTACATGTCACTCACTAACTCTGCCTCTTCTTTCTTGAAGTTTTCATATTGAGAGATGAGATTTGATCTTCTGTCTTTCCTCTCATCTGCAGATCCAGCAACCATCTGGTTTAGAAAATGCCAGATAGCCTTAGCTGAGGTGCACTCTGCCACTTTCTAGAAAATGTCATCTGACATAGTCTGAGCCAGAATGTTCATGGCCTTGGCATCAGCTATCTTGGCCTTCTTTTGAGCATATGTCCACTCAGGTGGTGGAACATCATGAGTGCTGGAAGTTGCGGTAGATGTAGCCTCTGGAATTGGTGGTCCTGTCAAAATAGAATTAAAAATATCTTCATTAATAGAGTTCATATATAACTTAATTCTTGTCTTCCATATTGCACACTTTTTCAGATTTCAAACTGGAGGTCTTTTGCTTGCATAATCCTTGTTCTGTGCCATGATATGAAATAACCCAAATAACTAAGGCAGATCTATCAAGGATCTGTTGGTTCAAGTGTTAGCTTGAGAAACCAAAGGAACCTTGCTCTGATACCAATTAAAAGTTAGGGTATAGATCTGATTAGTCTAGATGGGGGGGGGGGGGGTGAATCGAGTAACTTAAAACTTTTTGGCTAAAGAAAAATTTATCAGAGAAATTAGTGATAATAGTAGTAGTATGAAAAGAAATGGAAGCTAAGCTAAACTACACTATCACAACACAGTAAAATAAAGAGAAAATGAATAACAAGACAACACAAGAATTTTATAGTGGTTCCCTAAACTGGGTACATCCACTCTTCTACCACCCTAGTAGGAATCCACTATCATGTTTTTGATCAGGCGACTGCCACCACAAGATCTATTTACAGGGAGATCTCACAACCCTTTAGGCTTTTGATCAGGTGCCCAAAAACCAACAATAAACTTTTGAAGGGAGTTAATAAACCCTTTGTACAAGAGGTTGAGAGAGTTGATGGTGTCTTCACTTTTCTCTATTCAATAGAGAAGACTCAGTGGATTGTTATTGTCAAAGATCCTTCTGAAATGTTGAGATGTTCAGAAACCCTGGAGCCTTGCTCAGGGTGAAGGTTTTCAGCCTTGTCTTGTTGAAATCCAGGAACTTGTAGATAGATCTAGAGTTGTCCTTGAGGATTCCTGGAGTGGAAGTTGAAGAAGACACTTGATATAAGATTGTTGTTCTTCTTCAGTCTTTTGAAAGATCAAGGGGAAGATAAAGAGTTTTCAGCATAGAAAAGAAGCAGATATTCTTCAGTATATTTTTGTATCTCTTCTCTATATCACTTCTTGTGTTCTGTATTCTGTGTATGTCACTGTATATCTTTCTACTTCCTTGCTTGTATCACATCTATGTGTATTGTTGTCTGAAAGAAAAGTCTCTTTTATATTCTGTTGTCAAATTCTACTTTTGAATTTTTAATTCCAAGCATTAATTACTGACTATTTCTGGAGAATGAAACGGCTAGAATATATTCTTTAATGAGTTTCCCCAACTGTCCCATTAAAATAAGCAAGCAATTAACTCTGATGAAATCCATAATTAATGCTGCCAAGAACGGCTATATTCTTGAGAATATAAGCATTAATTACTCAGAGAATTACTGGTAAATAATATAAGAAATTGGGGACAGAAATAAGGAAAACTTATCAATCTGACTCGGGACAGAAATCGTCGACCTCTGGGTAGAATTCGTCGACTGGAGTTCCAAGTTCGTCGAGCTGAGAAATCCTGTTCGTCGACCTGAGCTCAGCGAACTACAAACTGTAAATATCTTGCCAATTCTGCGCTCCAAGTTCGTCGAACATAGAATCTATTTTCGTCGACCTGAGTTCAGAGAAAATAAACTGGAAAGAATCTGTCAAAGCTGAACTCCAGATTTTGTCGAGTAGAGAATCTGTCTTGAAAAAGAAATCGTCGACCTGAGCTCGAATATCGTCGAGCTCAACCCAGATAAAGATTTCTGAGTTTGTCAATCTGTGATCGACGATCGTCTAGCTAAGTTCGAAGAACTTTGAACTAATAATATGAACTTTGAATTCTTCTAAGTCTTGAGTCTACTGAAGTCCTCTACAGGCTGGTCCATGAAGATTGATACTAATGACAAGCCTAAACTCTAGGACTAACATACTTGACCATAGCTATACAAAGTGGGTCAAACATCCTAATTAGAGAACCTAGCCCAAATTCAAACTAGGGATCCAACACAATGCTCTCATGTGCTTTTGGAGCTTAGAGTTCATGTTTGCTAGCATGATACATTCGACATCTAAGGATTCATCAAGATACTTCTTGTAAGCATCTTTATCAGCACGGGACGCATTCCCGACAGGCTCATCAGGGGATACCTCTTCCAAAATATAGATTGTACACTCTTGCCTGAGAACAATTCTCAGGTTCTTGTACCAGTCCAAATAAATAGTCACGCTTAGCTTTTCATTCTCAAGGATCACTCGGAGGGACGGGGTGGAGTGTGAACCACTTGCCATGGAAATTCTACAAGAATACAAGCAAAGCAAATTAGTAATACATTTCAAAATACAATTTATCTTTCAATTAGGACTTTAATCAAAAGCTCTCACTATTTTTATCAAAGTGATAACGCTTGATATCAATTCAAAGAGTTTGGTAAGTAACCCTCTTAGTGGACAAGATCCATATTTCACTAACACTATGAGTCATCTTTGACTTTTCTCTCACAATACAGTTATTTACTTAGGCAACGCTTGCCAATTGTATCACTATGCAACTCTTGAATGGGTGGTGAATAACTCTTTATTCGCATCCATCAAATGGTGCATGCCAACCCTATGCCTCTGGGCACTCAACCTTTGAGGTCGCCTAGTTAAGCTAGACCAGATGTCGACAGTGGGATATCACAATTATCCACTCGCACCGTCACCAAGATAGATTAATGCACCTTGCTTTCGCAAGCTCACACTTCATCGATCGAGGCAGGAAGAGTGTCATCCATCGGAAGGCATCTGAATACTTAATATTAGTTTTGGGATTCTTAGATAGTTGATTAACTCTTTAATCAAGTTTAACAATTAACCAATGTACACATCAAGAAAAATAAAATTCAATAAGAATAATCTAATTGCATCATAGATATGCACAAGAATCATCAACACTTGACGAACTGGGCTAAGTCTGAACATCTAGAACATTTCTAAATCTTCATACCTAGATGCACTCCAACTCCACTTACACAGTAGACAAGCTCATCACTTCATGTGAGATTCAAAATCTGACATATGCTTAGTTTTACAAACCAACAAAGTTACTGTTACTGTTAAGAAGTAAACTTCAAAGAAATCAGATGCATTCTTGGGAAAATCTAAGACTAGATTTGGGCATTTAGAACACTTCTAAATCTCCTATTCTACACGTCGTGGATTTAGCAACTTCTGAAACAATGAATATTGTCGGCAACCTCTCTCTGATACTACTGTTGGGTTTTGGGCTTGGCACAACACTTGTGCACGCTGTGATACCACAATAAAGTAAAGCATGCTGTAATAAAATTACCTTTGAGGGATTGAGTCGACACTCAACCTTGATTGTCCAAACAAATCGGTCGGCCACTCAGCTGCTTGAGACTTGAGCATAGAAAGGATATCCGTACCTCTACAGGAAATCCACACGATCGGGAGAACCCATAGCAAATTGTCAAACTAGCACTGGGTCAGAATAGGACACTCAGCCTCTCCACGGACTGCTAGATCTATTGTAGGAGAGACGACGACGAGACTCCCCGGGATCGGGATCGTAATCGGCGACAATGAAGGCGGAACGACTTCTGTCAGCTTTCTAGGAGTATCAGTCTTATCGCACAGCACGACTCATGTGCTCAGATAGAGAGTTGATTGCCCTCTACTAGTCAAACCCCAAAACTTCCTATTTATACCCCAAGAGGCAAATAGAACAGCTTCCGCCGCAATCAGCGGACCCAACACTTAGAATCCAGAATTAGACTTGAAAACCCTTATCTCGACAAATCGTCGAGTATCTACAGCATACTTGACGAACTAAACGCTAACCTTCAGCCAAATAAACACTTTACTGGACGAAGGCATTGAATGGACTCAACGCTGTTAACGCCTTCTGCGCCAAAGGCCAGATTTGGCGTTCGACGAATTTGAACAAAGGCCAGAATTTGTTGATCGACATTCGACGAATTTGTTCCAAAGTCCAGAATAATCGAACTACGTACGACTTCTGCACCAAAGTCCAGATTCATAGAATGGTGTTCAACGAATCTACGCCAAAGGCCAGATTCGTCGAATGGCGTTCGACGAATCTGCTCCAAAGGCCAGATTCGTCGAACGGCGTTCGACTTCTGCACCACAATCCAGATTCGTTGAATGATTTTTGACGACTGTGCCAGGGCATTGAGTGAACTCAATGCTGACAACGCTTTTTCATTAGAATATTTAACCCTTTTCCTTTTTATTTCAACTCATCACATGAGCTATACAATACAAATCTAATCTCTCAATTCCTCCACAATATTATGTGCGACCCTGACAGGCTCATAATGAGTTGGCAGTGAAGCTACATTCTTGATGATTTCTAGATCACTATGGCAACACCAATAATAAAGGCACGCTGCTCCGAGAGCCAGTCCATACCAAAGATTACATCAAACTCTGATAGTGGCAACACAGATGCTTCTAATCTGAAATCCTGACTTCCTATTCGTACCTCAACACAACAAGACTTATTTGCTCGCAACACGCATCTGTTAGGAAACCATATTGATAGGCTATTTGTCGGCACACAAGTAGGCACTCCAATTCGAGACACGAATTCCTCAGATAGAAATGAATGCAAAACACCCATATCAAATAGTGCTCTCGTCGGACAGTCCCGAATAAGGACAAAGCCTAAAACAAACAAATCATACACAAGCATCAAACAAGGTATGAAGTATAAAAAGCAGTAAAACAGTATCTTAACTCATACCTATGATGGCGTCGCTCTATTTTATGGCCTCCTGTTGGCCAAGGTTGTACACCCTTGGCTGAGTTGGAGCATACTGGGATGCAGTTGACTCCACCGCCTTTCTCTTTTCATCATATGTTGCTCCTGCATTCTTATCACCCATTGGAGGACCACTCCAACAGTCACGGCCAAAGTGTCTTGGCTTGCCACAGGTAAAACATGTAAGAGGTCCTTGCCCAGTAGTTTCTCTAGAAGCAACAAAAGAGGGAGTCTATGTAGAAGACTTGAACTTCTTACTCCATCTCTTACGGTAACTAGATTTTCCCGGGTGCGGTACCTTAAACTTGGACTTTATCACCGCCAAGTCCCTCTTGCCCAGCGCCCTTTTCATTTAATTCTCCAGTGCACAGGTCGAATACACCAATGCTTAAAACCCATGGTTCACGGAACTCAAGAGCGGGAATGTCAACTTATCCCACAGCCCTTCGTAAAACCTACTAGTTTTACGCTCTTCTTCAGCAAAGGTAGACCCCGTATAGCGCCCCAAACTTATAAACTCATGTAAGTAGGTATCAACACTACATTTTCCCTGAGTTAGACATTAGAACTCATTTTTCATGGCTATGCATTGTGCCAACGGCAGATGCTTTGCCAAGAACAGTCTCGAAAACTCCTCTATCATGACCTCCGTTAGTTTTCTGCCTGCTAAGAGGTGCCGCTCCATTTCGTCCCACCAAACCCGAGTCTCTCCTTCTAGAAGGAAAGTGTCCAAGGTGACTTTCTGTTCCTCCTCAGTTCTTATTGTCGTCAATGTTCTTTTGCCTCGGGCAATCCAGTCCTCTGCCGGCGTTGGGGACCCTGCCCCCGCGAATGTAGGAGGACTGAAACTCATGAACCGCTTTAGTTGCCATTCCGCTGCTCGTATATCTACCATAGCCTCAACAGGTTCTGACCTTACACCAAACTGTTCTGGCACCATTGCAGGCTGCGCTTGCCCAGTAGGCTACGCGTGTATGATTGTATACAAAGCCTCAACAACTAAGCACACTGTCTCTGCAGAAGGATGAGATGTGGGCACCTAAGCTGGTACCGCACTTTCAACAGAACGTTGGGGTCCATACTGCCCCGCACCACTTAGAGTAACATATGTGTGTAAAAGACATACTTTAGAGACTTCTCAAAAGCAACAATGATGAGTATAAACGCGCAGGTTCCTCAAACATGTGTATTTTCATTCCTATATGGACATTCATGAGTTCATTTATTTTATAACGGTCCGCACTTACACGTGCTTACCACCCCTCAAAAGAATTCGACCACTAATTCGTAGGAGGAAGATCAAGACAAGCTGATACCAGATTGTAACACCTTCGTCCGTCACATGAAATATAATAGAGGGTCTGGTCGGGGCCCCACACCATATTCCACAAACAGGTAGCGGGATTACAGGTTAATATCAAAGACTACTCGAATCCTAACTCAGAGCATTCTAGCGGAAGCTTTAGGGTTACATGAACTCATATCAATTGAATGTCCACTATATATAAACCATCCCATATATATATATATATATATAACAAGAATGTCACTTACAAATACACAAAAGTTATGGTCTTAAAGCCTTATAGTTACATTTCACAAGTGTGGTTTACAAACATCGTCACGCAGGCTAGCCACACATGAAAATAATAAAACTTCTTTGCTCGGTCTTTGAGGGCCAGCATAGCAGCAAGGGATTCAACCTGCTATTTCCTGCTCGACTCTCAAGCACTTGCACTGGGAGAATCCACCACAATGGTGGAAAACAAGGCAACGGTAAGCATTCAGCTGACCAAGTTATAACGACTATATCCCTTTCCCGGTGCAGTGGTATTCCTTCCTTGCAGGCATAACAGTATCACAAGAAGATATTTCACAATAACGTGCACACACACACAGTTCAATATATCACAAACGAATGCCTCAACGTCCAAACGTTCTGTGCAGTCAGGGAACATTTTCGGTGTACCTGTTGTAAGGGTCTCACCACTGTTCAGAGGTCCCAGACATAACGATTAACTTTGAGCATTTCTAGTGTTTACGGCCCCCGGCCTGAGACTTTAGTCTTGACGGTGTACAGCCTAAGACTCTCATTATGCGATCTTAACGAATGATAATAACTTAAGCACTCGAGTTAGACAACCATAATGCGGATACAGTTCAACCTTTGCTCGTTGCTCAAATTGTCAATTCAATGTCTAGTCTGACGCTGGTCGGCTTCCACTTATCCGTTCGGCTCACTGGACTTTACGAGCTCGTAACTTATATATTAGCCTCACAGTCTCCCGGAGACAGGATTTATAATTAAAGTGGAGTTATGGTCAGCGTTCATCACAATCGCTTGCCGAGACAAACAGAAGTTCTCTTTCTGCACCCAAACTCAACCCAAAACCCTGCAGCATCCTGCAGTGCCAGAAACACTGGTCTTTTCATAACATACAACACAAATTGCTCACCAAGAGCTATCGTCGTTGGCAATACTCATTGTCGTCCGACGATATCAAACTGGTCTTAAAACTATGGTTTTTATAAAGTATTTTCCTGGAGTGCAACTCCAGTACTTCCTGCTACACTCAGTTCACAGGTACAACCCCGCAGATCCCGTAAACTACGCGTTTATACTCGGAGTCTTCTCCTGCATGCAAAATTAACATCACCAATCCAGACCAACTTGTACAAATGGGCTTCACACACCATGCCTATTCCGTACTACACATTTCCAGATCTATATGCAAGACTCGCTAGGGATTTCATGAATCGACCCAATGGAATTCCCTTCGCTTTTCCATTTTTTGGTGGGGGATTCCATGCATATGCCAAAAGAAAGACTTCACTTGTCCTAGATGGAAGATCGTTACCCTTGTATTTTTCTTCAGAGCCATGACCGCTTTTCTATCCAATTGGAAAGAAGCACCACGCTTTCCTCTTCACGGACCAAGCCTCGGAACTTGCTTCCGACTACTAGATCTCCTTCACCAATCTATCCAAGCTTAGTTTCAGCCCTCACAAAGATCAGCCCAACTCTTCCTTAGCTCCTTCCAAGAGCACAAAAGGAAATGAAGAGAGTGAGAGAGAGAGATTAGAAGAGAATGACTTCTCATTCTAGCACACCTCTACATAAGTAAATTCGGGCTCAATCCCAGCTACAGTATTAATACATAAAGAGAAACGAGTGGCTGCAAAATCAGCTGAAATGTCAAAGTAGATGTTATTGCCGCGCAATATCGATGTCGCCTGGCGACATCGACTTCAACCGCTAGACTCCAGTCAACCATCGGTCTTTGGCCGCTTAACAGCCATCTGACACATATCCATGTCACGTGGCACTTTTGCTTGGCAATATCCGTTGTCGCCACGCGACATCAAGCCAATAGCTCACTCAACGCTTTCAAGCATTCTGTGTGTTGAACTCATTCAACGAGTTGTGCTATCGTCACGCGATACCCACTAACTCCATGCGACAGTCTCTTACTCAACGATTCGTAGAAAGGCAGCAAGTGTGCTTAGTTCACTCAACGCTTTATGCCATTGAGTGACATCGCTATCACCGCAGGCGATACTCACTGTCTCCTGGCGATAGGTACTAAAAGTTCTGCTGTCAAATTTGGGGTGTTACAGTCCCCATGATGCGTGCTTGACTATTGAGTTTGCATCATCAAAGGAAGGTTGTGGCCCCCAACAAGGCTGAAGAGGGGTTGTGGTACTTTGGCTACAACCCGATAACAGCAACTGGACCAGGTTGAAATTAGAGTACACGCTGGTGCGTAGCGAAGTTACAGAACCTGTTTGTATTCCTCGGCAATTACTTCTCGTATATCTTCCCGAGTGAATCTTTCGCGCGGTGGCAGTCGGGGTTCGTCATCAGGATGTGATCACGATGACCAATTCTAGTTCCCCTAAGGACCGGCTGAGTGGAACTAGCGGAGTCAGAGATTTCTTTAGACACTTCTTCTCTTCACGTAGCTTCACGTGCTAGGCTAGGGTTTGGTACAGGCAGGGGATTGGCTGGTGCGGGAGGCGATCCTATATTTCTGAGCAGGGCAAGCATCTTGGTCTGCTGCTCCTCCTTTTATCTAACTCGTCCTTCCAATGCTGTCACTGGTGCGAAAATAGTTTCTGCTTCGATAGGCACACCCATAAGTGAATGGGAGCGGGCTGGTTCAGTGCGTCGTCCTGGGATGGGCGCTTCAGCTGTTTGAGCGCTTATTTTCGTCATTGAAACTATTCCTTGAATACAGTCGGGTCGAAAGTTCAATCTTTTGGAGGATGTTTCGAATCGTGTTTCCACAGACGACACCAAATTATTGCGGTCTAACTCGACGTCCCGGTCGGGCCGGAATATTTGGACCGCCTTAACTCTTGGAATGGTAGAGCATGCATACAATCAATGTGGTAGATTGATCGTACACACAAAGTTTTAAAGTGGAAAAACCCCTCAACCGGGTAAAAAGCCACGTGACCGGATTCATGCTAGTCAAAGTCCACTATTTCCTGCCTGTTACAACTTTTTCATTGAATCGAGAGAAACAGACAACCTCTTATTACAAATTTGAGGTGAGAGAATAATTAGCACACGACGAACGACGGGCTGTCGTGGCCGACATTTGTTATAAATTGCACTTTGCGATGATGGGCTTCGCTAAGCGTCCCGCTGACTCTAAATGTGGGAACAGAGCACTTGATCTTGCAGTTGCGGAGGTCTCTTGGAAACTGAGAGATTGGACTTCGTCAGGTTACTCGAACGTGGGTCGTATGTGGGTCATACGTTGCTCGGGTGCAGCTTGAGTACGGCTCGAGTGCTACTCATAGGGAAAATTCGACAAAGATTCGACCTGAGGAAGAAGAAGACTCAGAAAAAGGTGAGAAATGAGAACTCCTGAGACTCCTTTTATATCCTCCAGGGGTGGTTATGGTGGTTATGCGGCTATCCGCAAATCATAAACACCCGAAATTAATATTTTTCTTATAGTTTAGGGGTGCACATTTACAATAATTAATCACGCTATTTGACTCTAAATATATTATTAAATTATTAACAAAATTCCCCAAATAACCCGGCTGTTAGTGGGTGGTTACAAGCGAATCGTGCGGCGGGGAATGACCCCAAATGATCAGACGATGGGGAAGGAATTCCACAAGCAGCCAGTGAACTCGCCGCCGATCTCGTCGTCGCGGGGGGACTGTCTGCGGCTCCTGAGGAGTTGCGTCCGGCTCGGCCGCTTCCTCTGCCCCATTCCGACGGTCGAGGTAGAGCGACCAGCACAGCCGCTCTCTTGTTCCAGTTAGATTTAGGTCTCATGCTCTACACAAAATTTGTATCCCTCGGAAAGACCATTCCGTAGAGTGGTTGTACATTTTTGAGGAGCCCTGTAGCTTCCTATAAATCAATTAGAAAATGATGTCACAAAATAATTATGTTTTAAGACCCTGATAGATTATGTCCAATTTTGCACAGCCAAGTTAAAACCCGAGTTTAGGTATGATACACTTAGACCTCGATCTCGAACTCATCATTAAAGTTGTAGGCCTTAGAGAAACCTTTTCAGAATCAGGTGAAACATTAATTCTAGTGGATTATAGCTTCAAGAAACCATATTTTAGTAAATTGTGATGTACATATACAATGTTTTGGTGTTTTTCTGATTCTTCTCATTTTATTAGTCAAATGTTTATGAAATCTGTAAGTTATATATTTGAGAATATTATAATCACCCCTGTAGAGTTTTAGAATATTTTGATATATATTTGTTGAGATTTTGTCAATCATATCATATAAATTTATCGTGGCATTTATAGTTATTGTGAAATCTAATGAAGATGAAACTTGGTAGAAATGATAACATATTATTTGTGATGTATTTGTTGGGAATATTACCCTTCAATGTTCCTAGGATTTGAAGAGCCATCGCCGTTAATGCTAAGTGCATAATGTATTTCATAAACCTTCTATTTTAATTATTTACAGATTTAAGTTGTTCTAAACATGGTTTGAACATTCCTGAAAGTTGTTGTAATTATCACAGCTCGTCTATGAAAAACCGTTGAGAAGATTGTCTGGTCTCTGCGAAATTGCTGGGAAGCAGCTATCTACTGCTGAGACAAATGCCTATCTCAACCCTACTGAGAAAGCAGACTGGTCTCAGCAGAACTGCTGAGATAGCTAATCTGTCGATTAGACAGAAGCGTATCTTAGATCATCCGCTGAGACAAATTCAAATCTAAATGTTGACTTGGCGTGATCCATTTTTTGCGAAAAGCTAATAAAGCAGGATAACCCTTTCCATTCTCGGTCATGTGATGTCAAATCAACAAAAGAACGTTTCAGATTGGTGGGACGTATAAAAAACATCTTCTAGGTCAAAGAAGAACACTAAGAAGTGCTGGATCAAAGTAAGAGTTGTTATTAAGTGATGTGAAGTGCTAGAGCTGCTGTTGAGAACTGGAAGTGTTGTGAATGAGCTAAAAGCTTTGTGCTTCCAATAGATTCTCCCAAATCTGTTCTAAGAAAAATTTGAGTGTATATGGGCTCAGAGGTTGATCTTCTCCCTTTTTTATTGAAGGAAGAACATCAAGGTGGAGGATGGGATAAAGCTGAATGTTGATGCTTGAAAACGGCACCGGGCCAGCTAACACGGAGGGGAGTGTTTGATCTCACAAGCTAGGAGAGGAAGAGGATGAAGGTTGCGGGGATAGAGGAGAAGAGGGAAGCTTCTGAGTGCTCGAGAGTGGAGTAAGCAGCTTGTTCAAGGAGTTGCGAGGATAGAGGAGAGGGTTGATGAGCAGAGGAGAAGCTTGATCAACAGAGAAGGTTGATCAAGAGAGGAGGAGGTTGATAAGGAGCTGTCAAGCAGACGGTTAATATGATGGTTGTGCTTGCAGTTTGGTTGCCGAGAGAACTGAGCTGAGCTAGGAAGGAGGGAAAGAGAGAGGGCCGCTAGCAGCGACAACAGCAGCCTTCGCCCGCCGCGGATTAAATGCCACTCTTGCGACGGGCTTTCATTTGATTAATAGCGAGAGTTACAGCTCGTTAGTACACCTTTTCAAGAAAGAAATAAAGGGGTACAAAGGGAAGCTGGCGGCTAAGGAAGAAGTGCCAGAAGAGGTCGTGCGGACTGAGCTAGGGAGGCTAGCAGACCGCGCGGCTAAACAAAGGAGGCAGACCGCGCGCACTGAAGATCTAGGTCAGCAGGCCGCGCGGCTAGAGGCGCAGAGGAGGGTGCGGTCTGAAAAATGGAGTCCGCAGGAGTTGAGCTGGCTGGCTGACTTCGAGCGTGAGCACTTTGGCGACGATGAGACCTCGAGCGCAGACCCCCATATGAGAGGCATGGGGGGCTATTTATAGGCCCGAGGAGGTAACGTCTTGTGGTGACGTTACCCCCGGTGAGATGGTAACCTGAGCAAGATGGAAACGGAGTCCGCCGAGTCCGCAACCGGCCGCGCGGACTGGGACTCGGTACTGAAGCCGGAGCTGCTGTCAGCAAAATAGGAGACCCAGTGGCAGACTGCGATGCTGGTTCGTGAAGTCCGTCACTGCTGAGCTGGGACTGTCCGCCTACTGCTGGGGTGGCGGATGCTGGAGGATAAGCTGCGGACTGCAAGGAGAATCCGCTGACTCCGCTGTTGCTGAACTCATCGAGCTACAAGGGGTGCGGGCAGCAGAGTGCCCGCTGAGACTGGC